>CM077792.1:32615247-32717747 GCA_039737535.1 Lagodon rhomboides | reverse complement strand
GGCTGTCGTTTCTTCATTCCTGGACGTGACCGCTGCTTGTTCCTCTTCACCCCGAGCAGCTGATGGACAGACGTTAGCTTTAGCCAGCTAGCAGACGACAGGAGCGTGTCCGACGTCTGAACTCACCACAAACTGTTTTTCACTTTCTGTCGGTCTCTGAGTGAAGTTGTGAGTCGCCTCCATCTGTGTCTCTCACGGCTGTTTGCATCCACTTAATGAAGCTAGCTTAGCATCCTGCAGGTCTGATGCGTTTGATATGCAGATGAGCGCGTCCCTGCGTCCCTCTGCTGTGTGAACCCTCCTGCAGTCCAACTCTGCTCTCCTGGATTCATTTCCTGCTCGTCCGCCGCTGTCGGCTGTAATCTCCCTCTGTGATTCAGAGTTTCTGAAACAGCGGCAGAGCAGAGCTGCGGGGAAGATTTAGTTTGTCCTCCACAGAGGAGCGGACATTTGTCTTCTTTATTTATTTATCTTTCTCTTCTTACAAATAGCTGAAGGCTGTAAGAAGCCGCGGTCATCAGTTACACTCAGCGCCGCCGCCTCCTCCTCCTCACCTCCCTCTCACCCGTCCTCCACCTACACCTGGTCGCCCGCTGACCTGCCGGCACACAGGAGAGCTGTGTGTGTGTGTGTGTGTGTGTGTGTGTGTGTGTGTGTGTGTGTGTGTGTCGCTGTGGTCCCTCAGGCAGTAAACTCTCCACCAGTGAAGCAGCTGTTTGTCTCTGAGCAGGAGGAGAAGCAGCTGCCTCCCTCCGTCTCTCTCTCTCTCTATCTCGTCTCTTCTCCATACTTGTGTGACACAGCTAGCTTAGCGTTAGCCTGCAGTGATACTTCTCAGATTCCCAGAGAGATTTGAGACACTGAACCTCTCCAGCAGGCCGTCCATCGAGCTGCTGCTGCTGATGATCTGTTCGTCTTCTCCAGCCCCTTTCAGATAAAAAAAGGCTGCAATGTGCCTCCTTGTCTGTCTAAAAGGGAGGTGTAATATTCCTCCTTTTCCAAACAGCCTCCACTTTTCCTCCTCTGGTAGGCGTCAACATGTGACGTGACGTGAAGCAGGAAGTTGGGCGTGAAGAGAAGCAGGGCAGTTTCTGCTTTTCTCCCAAAATCCTCTTCCCGTTTAACATTGGGGCTTATGGGGCAGTTGCTGGAGTTTGTGTCGGTTAGACGCAGATAATTCAAAAACCGTACATCCTCCCGATAAAGTGGACACGTTGCCAGACAGAAGACAAGTGTGGCTACGTTCTTGGAAAATATCACTATTGTAGTGTGAAATCTGTGGCTAGGATCGTCATCTAAAGAAACATTTTCGGAGAGTTTTTTTCAGGCTCCCCCACTCTGCCAGTTGGTGCTGCGCGAACATTTCGCAATACACACTCATTGAAAATCCTGAATTTTTTTTAAATCACTCACGATCAATTAAGGGTCACCGTTCAAAAACTAAACATCGTAGAAAGAAAGTTCAAATACAACTCAAATAGATAAGACTTGTGCCTACATTTTAAAGTTTGAATGGTGTCTCTAGGTCAAAGTCTGCCAGAGCAGGAGATGTTTGAAAAACCTCGATGATTTTGCGACTTTTTTGACCCCGTCCCATTCATTCCTTATGGGAAGTTTTTCGCAGTTTTTCTTCAAAATAAGAGCTTTACATTGCACCCCATCGGAGTTTAGAACTGGGTTCTTAGCGGGGGGCTTTTAATTTGAAAGTAGCGACCGCTATTAGCTCGCCGCTACAACAACAAGCGGACAACCAAGACAGCTACAGAGAGCGAGGAGACGCTCAGCATCTCCCGGATCTCAGCGGCTTTCCAGCTGCTCATCTTCGTGGATGAAGTGACGAACTGACTGCTGTGATCAGCTGTTTCCTGGTTTTAAAACTCCCGGCTGTGGGTGCGCAGCAGTGCACGTCATCCACACCTCCGCCCATCTCAGCATCTGCCACCACATTGCCGCCTCGGATTTACAGCAATGGAGGCGCAAATAAGTGTAACGTTACCCTCCGAGGGGCAAAACTGGCGGAACAAAACAGCTACTGATACAGATGCTGAAGATAAGATATGTGTCTACATGGTTGTTTCCTGGAGCATCTTCAAGGTTATGTAAGTCAATAACCAATAATAAACGATGAGGTTCATGTTAACAACGAGCCGTAAACAGGAAGTCCGTCATGTCACCGTCACGGACATATTGACCAGGAAGACAAGACGTCCACACGGAGACGAAGTGATGATGATGACATTTACATCCAGACTGACTTTACTTCCAAATCTCATCCTGAGATTTGGAAGTAAAGTCAGTCTGGATGTAAATGTCATCATCAGAGGGCGAACATGTCGTCTCCGTCACATTAAAGGGGCACTACGTAGTTTTGAGGTCAGTTTGTTCAGCCAATGAGGATCTTTCTCTGCTCATTAACACTTCCGACAGGTTCAGGACTCTCACTTCTTCTCTTCCATATTTATGTTGGAGAGACAAACGTGGATATCAGAAAAAGCTTTGAAGTAAATAATATCAAACTCTGAAATATGAATATGAGCGTTGGGCTGTGATCCGTATCAGCTGGGAAATAACAACAAGTGTCGGAGGAGAAACGTCCAATAAGGTCTGATGTCATTGTGACGCTTTTAGTGAAATTTTGGGCCGAAGACAAACCGAAGCTTCTGATGAATCCGGATGAAAAGACTCGTTTTGCATCTGGGAGAGTTTTGGATCAAATTTACAAACTGCGCTCAGATTCCTGACATACCACCGAGCGAGTCAGAGCGGCGAGTGGCGACAAGATCGAGTCCGACTCGTCAGATCGGCTGATGCTGACGGGAAGCTGATATTTAGATTTTCATGTTGGAGCCTGTGAGGCAGAAACAGACGAGGAGGACGAGACACGAACACGTGTTTCTGCTGATCTGCAGATCTGAAGGACGGCAGCTGCTTTTACACATGAATACTAAACACACATCAAATAATCCGTCCTCAAGCTTTCAGCTCGACTTCCTCCCCGCGGACGCTCAGCTGGCCTCAGCTCTTCTTCTGTGGTTTCTGCCGCAGCTCTCCGGCTGTTCTCACTGTGGACACGAGCAGAGAAACGCCACGAAGACGCAACGCTAATTTACAATCTGCTTCAACACACCAGCTGAAGAACACACTCCCTCCTCCTCCTCCTCCTCCTCCTCCTCCTCCTGATGGACTGCTGGTCGGACATCAGACGACGTCACATTTTATCGACTAAATATTTAAGAATAGAATCGGCGGACGAGTCGATAATGAAAGTGAATCATTGGCTGCAGCGTCACAGCTCAGTTTGAAACTTCAGGCTGATTTCTGTCCTGACGGTTTGATCTGACATGACCTCAAATCAGACAGCTGATGGACGTCTTCGTCTCATCTCTCATCTTCGTCACTCTCTCCATCAGCAGCCTCTCTGCTTCCTCCATTACAGTATCACTCCCTCTCTCCCTCCCTCCCTCCCTCTCTCCCCCTCCCTTTCTCTCTCTCTGAAGTCAGCTCCAATTAATTTATGACGAGCTGTAAACAAAACAGACTCAACACAGAGAGCTTCACCGAGCGACACAGGTCGATCAAAACACGAGAGGACCAAAATACATCACATACACACCTCCTCCTCCTCCTCCTCCTCCTCCTCCTCCTCCTCTTCCTCCTCCTCCACCTCCTCCTCCTCCTCCACCTCCTGTATTTCCATCTCCCTCTCTTTTCATCCCCCTCTCCATCCCTCCGGGCAGTCCATCCATCCTGCCCACTCAGAGACAGAAATAGACTGATGGAGAGCAGGAGAGCTCTGCTGGGAGATGACCACTGGACACACACACACACACACACACACACACACAGAAACACACACACATACACAGATACAGTTCTTTCTACACACACACATACAGTACTGTATGCTCCTATAGACACACACACACACACACACACACACACACACTCTGTCCGTATGTGTGGAGGTTTGACTGATGTGTGATCCGACTGTTTAATATTTATAAGCTGCTGTTTCTTCACACTCAGCTTCGGTTTATTAAATCCGCGGCGGCTCTAACGCTGATGAAAGGAGGATTTACTGCACGCCGCGTTACTTTTATCCAGGTGTACCCAATCAACTGAGTGCGTTTTATAGAGTCTCACACGCGGGTCGATATTTTTAATGAGCCGCTGGGACCCGTGATCTTTGAAGGCGACTTCTGCGTCGCCCAGGGAGAACGTCGCCAGACTCCTTTAACAAATCACACAATTTTAAAAGCTGTTTCATGAGGAGAAACTTTATGAACTTGGTAAAAAATCTGCCAAGACAAATTCTAAATCATCGGTGCCTTCCTGTAAATTCAGCATTAAATGTAACACATGAAGCCAACTATTAACACAATTTCACCAGACTCCCTTCACAAATCAGCTAATTTAAGGAGTTGTTGAGTAGAATAAAACCTTATGAACATTATGAAACTGTGTCTCTGACAAATTCTAACTCATTGGTGCCTTCTTGTAAATTCAGCATTAAATGTAACATATGAAGCCAATTATTAACACAACATCACCAGACTCCCTTCACAAATCAGCTAATTTTAGGAGTTGTTGAGTAGCATAAAACTTTCTAACGTAGTGAAACTGTGTCTCTGACAGATTCTAACTGGTTGTGTCCTTGTTGTAAATTCAGCATTAAATCAGAAGCTGAAGTTGTTTGTCTCCTTGTACAAAGTGTCAGTTTGTGGCAGCATGTCTGTACCAGCCTGTCTGCTTCTGTGTCTAAAGTGCTAAAGTCTTACCTGCCAACACTGATCAGCTGTTTGAACACACTGTTTACACTGATGTCACCATTTACACTCCATTTATGAAAGCAGAAACATGTTATTGATCTAAACATGTCACATGTTACAAAGACACTAAACAGGAACAATATAGGCTCCTTCTTTGTCCCCGTGGAGAAAGTCCCCAGACTCCCTTAACAAATGTGTCAGTTTAGTGAGTTGTTGAGTTGGAGACACTTTATAAACTCTGTGAAACTCTGTCTCTGACTCATTCTGCTTTATTTGGACCTTCTTGTTAATTCAGCTGATGTTCTACATGAACTTCTTTCTGTCTTTGTGTAGAAACATGGAGTCTGTTTGTCTCAGAGATGGACGGGTTTGTTTCATATAGAGCAGGAAGTGACATCACATCACAGGTGCTCACCCAGACGCAGGTTAATGTAGCTGTGAGCCGACAGACTGAAACCAGATCAGCAGAACAAACTGTCAACAGGTTTAATGAACCAATTAAAATAAGAATTGTTTCAAATATAATTAACCGAATCTTTAAGAGGCCTTCTGGGATTTTTGTCACCGAGTCAGACGGTGTAACATCCAGTCAAGCGCTCAGCCTCCAGATCAGCGCTGACGGCTGCAGAGAACATTTGAATTTTGCAAATAATTTCCCCTGAGATTTGGATCAGCGTCACAGGAATAGGAGGCCTCTCTCTCTCTCTCTCTCTCTCTCTGTTTCTCTCTCTCTCTCTCTCTGTTCTCTCAGCAGCCGCAGACGAGTTCGTGCTACGACACTCGAGCATGTAATGAATGTAAAGCTCACTTTTAAACACTGAAACCACAAAACAACAAGCACTTTACAGAGCGGAGCCGAACCACGTCCTCCATCCTCCCACACTGAGGGTGGAGAGGCTGGAAAAGTAGTCCTCACAAATAAAGAGGCGCACACACACACACACAGACACACACACACACACACACACACACACACACACACACACACACACACACACACACACGCACAGTCCCAGTGGTCACTGCAGTTTTGTCAACATGGCAGGTTAACAACATGATACATGGCTTCACTGTGTGTGTGTGTGTTTCATGATGGATGTGGTATGTAATGGTGTGTGTGTGTGTGTGTGTGTGTGTGTGTGTGTGTTATATGACGGACGAAGACGCTGAGCTGATATAAAATCCTTGATATGAACTGTTTCTACTGGAAGATAAAAATCTATAACTCGACAAAATCTCCTCAAATATTTCATGTTTTTTTGTCCGTTACACATTTTTGAGAGTATAACTGAAAATCAGAGAAGATAAATATGTTGATAATCATTTTCTACATGTTTTGATGATGATGTTTGAGCTGCACAGTTAATGGAAATATTATGGAAATCTGATTATGACCTTCAGTTTAATGTCCTGACCTACAAATCCTGTTCTCTAATCAAATGACATGAGATGTTGGAAAGGAAGAAAACATTTTGGTTCGGTCACATCGACGAGATTTCAAGAGATGATGCAGAAATGATTATTTCCGGTGAAAAACAGACCACACATTCAGACCAGAAGAAGTGAGTGTGCATGTTGGCTTTGACTCCTCACGTAAGAATGATCTTCTACTCATACGGCAGCCACAAAACAAGCGGTTTGCTCTATTACAGTTCGATCAGACAGAGCAAGTGACTTTCATTTAAAAACACCATGAATAACTCAGACTATGGGATTCTGGAGTTCTGGCTAAAGGACCCAGAACAAACAAAGCCACGACAGGAATCCAAGACCTCCATCCTCGAAGGTAACGAAGCAACAACTCAGTTAAATGTCAAAGAAACTCTGAGACGTTTGGACAGTTTGGTCTGAAGAAGACTTTCTTCTCCACCTTCTGACATGCGAGCAGGAACTGATCTCCTGATCGACCGATCGTCATCGACATAAACACCGGAGTGAATGTTAGCAAAGTACGTTTCTGCAAAACCACAGAGAAGTTGAGACTGTGGTTCTTTAGGTTCTGGTTAGGTTTAGGCACAGAACCACCGGGTCAGGCTCAGAGAAACGTCACGCTTCGACTTAAAACATCTGTTTCTGTGGCCACAGAGACGAGGTCTCGGTGAAACACTCGGTGTTAACGTCTCGACTTCCCGTCTGAAATATCACAAACACAGCAGCTTCATTGTCCTGAGGTCTCTTTAAAACATCCAGCGGTTTCATGCTTACAAATGATGAGAATCAGTCTTGAGCTGTGGTCACTGGCTCCGCCATCTCCTCGACCTCCAGACGAGAACCTCAGGTCATGAGCATGTGATGAAGACGGGATATGAGACGTGTTGTAGACATGTCATGATCTGAAGAGTAGGACCAAGCTGACTGTAATATCTGAGCTTCATTCCTTCCTCATACCAAATTCGGTATTTGAACGGAGGTATTTAAACTTGGTGATGAAATTCTTATTGGCCAACATGCTAACAGCGTAACGTATCTGCTGCGTGATGTGATTGGCTCAAATGAAGATCAATCAAACAGGATGATCTTCAAAGGAGAAGATGGTTCTTAGAAGTGTTTGGAGGTCAAAGGTCTGTGGATCAATAATCTGATGTACATGAGAGTAACTGACTTCATCAGTCACCATGTAATCAGTCAGTCAATCAATCAGTCAGTCAGTGAATCTTTGTAATGTTCGGAGGGTAAAATTGAAAAAGACGTCAGCGTGTCGACGTAAAGTCTCCGGAGAGTTCTGTCTCATCCACCTCTCAGTGTGTGTGTGTGTGTGTGTGTGTGTGTGTGTGTGTCTCCGCTCAGTGATCAGAAACATGTGTGGGAACACACACACACACACACACACACACACACACACACAGGCGGAGGAATGTGGAGGAGTGCAGGTCATGTGCAGCTGAACCAGAATCATCTGCAGGGAAACAAACTGTGTTTCTGTCGAGGCTGCAGAGTTCAGAGAGAAACAAACGTCTCCGTCTTCTTCAGCTCGATGTTTCAGAGCAGAGACACAAAGACTCAAACAAAGACGACACAGAAACAGCGACATGCTGCTGAAGCTGATGTCTAATATCTCATCTTCAGACAGATTTACTGAACCACAAAACACAAAACACTCTGTTCCTCCTGCAGGCAGACGTCTGTAACCTGGCAGGTTTTAAACATCTTGGTGATTAAGGAACAAACGATCAGTTTGTGCTGCAGATCTGGTTCCAATAGCGCCAACATGTGGTCACTTTACAGCTGCTGGTTGCTCCAACGTTCACCTATCTCACACCTGCATCAGGTGACAGATGTGCTCCACCTTCAGTCAGTCAGTCAGTCAGTCAGTCAGTCAGTCAGTCAGTTGGATGGATCGAGATCGAATCGTTCATGTGGACGATCTCGAGGTGAAGAGAAAAAAGTCATGCGACAAACCATCACAGTAACTGTGATATTTAAAAACTGATCGATTGCTGTTGTGTTAATAACACACACACGACAATATCCTGTAAACAATCCAGCTTCACTTCGTCAAAGTCGGTGATGGTAACGTTAACGGCCCGCCATGATGAAGACAGAAGAAGAAGAAGAAGAAGAAGAAGAAGAAGAAGCTGCTCACAGTTCGTGGCTACGACGATGAATGTGATCAAATCTCTCTCCACCTCACTACGATCTGAATCTGAGACCAAACACAATGACGTTACAGATGAGTTTGACTGAGAGCGTTTCTTGTTAAAGTTTCTATACGTGTCGGGAAATCGTCCTGCAAAAATCTGATCAACTGCAACGTACGTAAACACGTGAAGATGTCGGATGCTGACATGTCGAGTCCTTGAACGAGTCTGACTTCCTCTAATAATGTAGTGTTTGATATTTCATCTCCTCCCTCCTGTGTCTGTCTGTAGGTTTGAAGTGTGTTTTTTGGGCGACATCATGAAACACTCTGCGTCTCGTTCTCACTTCCAGCTGGCTCTTCAGCGCTGTGATTTAAACGGTCCGAACATCAGTCGGACTCACTGGAAAGTTTCCTGAACAGCGTTCAGATCTGAAGGTGGAGCAGAGCTGATCATTCGTCTCCTGAGCTGGATTATAACTGATGAGAAGCACGAGGAACGACGGTCAGCTGTCCTTGAACGCACCACTTTCCATCCTCCATGTTGCCTGCGTGGATGTGACTATGTGTGTGTGTGTGTGTGTGTGTGTGTGTGTGTGTGTGTGTCATGTTGGTGTGTTGAAGCGAAGGCGCTCGCGTGTCGGCCGCTTGTGTGTTTTTCATTGTTTGGGTCCAACCTGCATCATTAATCAGGAATGTGAGAGTGTGAGGCTCCTGTTACTGGGTCACACACACACACACACACACACACACACACACACACACACACACACACACACACACACACACACACACACACGCACACACGCAATCCAACCACACCTCTCTGAGGAAATCTCGACATCATGACTTCACGTCCTCGTTTTATCTTCAGATGTTTCTAACCATTACAAACCATCTCGTCTCGTCTTTGGATTTAAAAATCGTTATTTATCTCTGATCACACCGAGATGACAAAGTCTCGCTCGTGTCAGAACGTCAGAAGACGAGACAAACGAGATCAACACATCAGATGTTTCATATCTGCAGAAAATCAGATGATCAGAAGTTTTAAGGTTGTTTTTCACTGCAGGGGGAAAGAAATCGTAAAATACCAAGTCGCATGTCTCTGAAATGCTCCTTTAGTTGTTGCTGTCTCGTATTAAATGTGACGATTCTGACCAGAAATGAGACAAATGAACTTTTGAGTAAGTTTTTGAGTGTTTAAGAAAACGTGTTCACAGTCGATCGATTGTTGCCACAGAAACAAGAGAAAACTTAAATATACGTCTGGACGTATCAGGACAGCTGATGACAGGAAGAGATTTACCTGTTCGGTGTGTCGGGTCTCCTGCCGGGTTCAGTCCTGCAGAGACAAACAGAGACAGTTAGCAGAGGACCGAACTCTCAAATCATCACGTCACAGGAACAGTCTGCGTTTAGTTTCAGTTTGTAATGATTTTTATTTGATATCTCTGAGCAGGTCCGTTTGGCTGCTGATCATGAAGGAATTAACAGAATCTGCGTGATGAAACGTTTCCTGGACGTTTCTTTGTGTCTGTGTCTGTCTGCTCTCCATCAGCAGGAGGACGAGCAGACTATGATTCTCTATCAGAACAAAACAAGGCGTGTTTGTGGAGGGTCGGGCAGAACCGCTGTTCAGCTGCTGAGAGACGACTGCAGATCCAGACCTTCTGGAGGAGTAAACACCTGGAGTCACATCAGATTCTGTTCTGATCCGACTTTATCCTCCCTCCTGTTGATCAGCCCGACTGCAGCAGTGATCTGGAGGTGAATGGACTTCATGTACGTAACGTTACAGAGAGGAGAGAGACAGAACCAGAACCAGAACCAGAGTCTCTGCTGAGTAGGCCACGAATTTCACTGAGAGTTGAGCCTGAATTCAAACCACTTTTTTAGACCTTTTAAGGCAGAATTCTTAGTTTTAACAGAAAGTCAGTGTAAATCTAGCTGGTTCTGATCCGAGTCAGGGACGACATCCAGCTGAGATGCTGTGAAAGTCCGAACTACCGTTTCCAGCTCAGGCTGCGGTGGTGAGAGCTGGAAGAGTCCAGCTCGCAGTTTGTTTTCAGATAAAGTTTCACTCGCCAAATCAGACAAACTGCCTGAAGCTCTTCACACGCCTGAGTCGCAGAGTCATCAATGTCGATCCATCAGCTGATACTCGGGGCCGATCCATCACGATCAGGGACAGTACCGACCAAAACCACATCATCTTCACCCACAGCCTCCACCTGAGAGGAGGGTGACCCGAGCGTATGAGACAGAATATCATGAAACAGCAACGAACACGGAGAATATTCAGTGTTAACGTCTCTCAGACGACCTCTGTGACCCCGAGAACACGACATCATCCTGCACTGTACGAACAACACACACCAAACACACTGCAGCACACACACACACACACACACACAGCCTGGTCAGGGATTCTGCTCACGTCCACCTCAAAATCCCTCGAGTGAGGGGGAGCGAGGAGGAGGAGGAGGAGGAGGAGGAGGAGGAGGAGGAGGAGGAGGAGGAGGAGGAGGAGGTGACTGAAGGCACATTTACCATCTGTAATCAAAAGAACTCCATGTTGGACTGTCGCCTCCCCCCTCCTCTTATTCTCTCTCTCTCTTCAATTTCCTTCCCTCTGTTGCAAAGCATGACCGGCATACTGATGGCAGGATTACACACACACACACACACACACACACACACACACACACACACACACACACACACAATCTAGCGAGAGAAGTAATGACTTTCTGCCTTCTCTCTCAATTCGCTCCAAGCTGCCAATTCCCACTGGGTTGCTGTGTGTGTGTGTGTGTGTGTGTGTGTGTGTGTGTGTGAATGTGTGTGTGTGTGTGTGCTTGTGTGTGTGAATGTGTGTGTGTGTGTGTGTGCATGTGTGTGTGAATGTGAAAGAAACAGAAAGAGCAAGAGACACGAGGGAGGTGATACAACATCTCCAATTAGCTGGGCTGGTGGTCTGTTTGGGGGGGGTCAGTGTGTGTGTGTGTGTGTGTGTGTGTGTGTGTGTGTGTGTGTGTGTGTGTGTGTGTGTGGTTAAGAGGACCACACAGTAGAAAACGTTGAAGCAGGTCGAGGACTTGAACCTGATCCTGATCTCTGCGGTCTGCTGAGGACCGATGTGTTTCTAACTGCTGTCGTTCAGCAGTTAGTAAGTAGCTCAGGTAGCCGTGAAGCTAAGTGGTTAGCCTGATCCGAGGTCAGTGTGAAGACAGAGGACAAACTACAGAGGTGATTTACAGCAGCTCTGACCAGGACTATGACTCCGCGGACGAGAAGACACGTCAGGAGAGGACAGAGAGAGAGAGTCGGACATCATCAGCGTATAGAGACAGAATATCTTCACATGTTACTGTGAGCTGAGGATTGATTTGGACCGAACCAGAGGAGACTGTGGAGACAAACCAGAACTGTTCTGGTGCCTCTGACTCAGTTCAGGTCCAGTCTGAATGAAGTGAGTCTGACGATGAGTTAACGAGCAGATTAAACTGGTCTGAGGTCAGTCAGAGACAGAAACTTGAGTTCAGACGGTGGACGGTTGGATTTTTCTGTTTATGATGAAAATAGGAGTCAAAATATTTCCTTTCTTCACATTTATGAGTTTATGTTGTCGACTTATTAGACTCAGCAGTGAACTGGCTGCTTTTAAAACTCCAGGCTGTCAGACTGTCAGGAGGCTAGCTGGTTAGCATGCTAACGTCAGTCTCTGCAATCTCTTTAAAATGTGATTCAAACATTTCAAGTGACGGACGGACAAAGATACGGACTGTCTGATATTTTTAAATCTGAACAGATTACATTTTACAGAGAGAACAGGACACACACACACACACACACACACACACACACACACACACACACACACACACAGTAACACACACACACACACACAGGGTCAATGATGTGATGTGGTCCGAATTTTAGGCATTGAGACAGTGTGTGTTACTGTGTGTGTGTGTGTGTGTTACTGTGTGTGTGTGTGTGTGTGTTACTCTGTGTGTGTGTGTGTGTTTTCCACCAGTGAAAATCCTCCATTTCTCATTTCACGCTTGACTGAAACGTTTCTCAGCCGTCCTTGTTTCTTCTCCTCATCCTCCTCCTCCTCCCTTCGTCTTCCTCCTCTCCTCTTCATCACTGCCCTCGTCTCCTCTCTCTTTTTTTTTAACTTTTATTAAAGAAGCTTAAAACTACAGATCCCAGACGCAGACACAAAGAGACAGAGGATGATGGTCCACAGAGGGACACGTGAATAATAGATTACTGTCCTGAATATTTACTGACGATCACTGAACTGAAACGATGACATCATCTCCTGTGTTGTTTTTATTCCTCTCCTGATGTCGTCCTCTCACCATTATTATCTTTACTGCTCTTCTTCTCTTATTCTTATGTGATGACCCTTTTATATATCTCTTTCTTTCTTCATTTCTTTCTTTCTTTCTTTCCTTCTTAATTTCTTTCTTTCCTTCTTTCCTTCTTAATTTCTTTCTTTCTTTCTTTCCTTCTTCATTTCTTTCTTTCTTTCTTTCTTTCCTTCTTCATTTCTTTCTTTCTTTCCTTCTTCATTTCTTTCTTTCTTTCTTTCTTTCTTTCCTTCTTCATTTCTTTCTTTCTTTCTTTCCTTCTTCATTTCTTTCTTTCTTTCCTTCTTCATTTCTTTCTTTCTTTCTTGCTTCCCTTCT
The DNA here is from genome assembly GCA_039737535.1 of Lagodon rhomboides. Lineage (NCBI taxonomy): Eukaryota > Metazoa > Chordata > Actinopteri > Spariformes > Sparidae > Lagodon > Lagodon rhomboides. Next base: position 32,704,698 of record CM077792.1, on the reverse strand, counting down.
TCATTTCTTTCTTTCTTTCTTGCTTCCCTTCTTCATTTCTTTCTTTCTTTCTTTCTTCCCTTCTTCATTTCTTTCTTTCTTCCCTTCTTCATTTCTTTCTTTCTTTCTTCATTTCTTTCTTTCTTTCTTTCCTTCTTCATTTCTTTCTTTCTTTCTTTCCTTCTTCATTTCTTTCTTTCTTTCCTTCTTCATTTCTTTCTTTCTTTCTTCATTTCTTTCTTTCTTTCTTTCCTTCTTCATTTCTTTCTTTCTCTCTTTCCTTCTTCATTTCTTTCTTTCTTTCTTTCTTTCTTTCTTTCTTTCTTTCTTTCTTTCTTTCTTTCCACAAGCTGCACAGAATGGAAATGGAAATACTCCAGTAAAGTAAAAGTACCTGAAACATTACTTTGGTAAACGTGCGTCACTGAGTTGAGGCTGTTGATGTCATCATGAACATCTGACAGTGAAACGTCTCCTGATGTCCACATGGACCTCAACACCTTTTATTAATATTGTTAGCTTCGGCTAACAGGGGACTGTAAGTGTACGTGTGTGATGAAGGACGACTCTGGAGAGGATTGTCTCACTTCATGGACACACAGGTAGGTTCAGGTACCATGAAACGCTCCGATGCAGACAGACTTTTAGTCCAACTCTCTGACCACGACACAGGAAGTGTGTCACTAACACGCAGCTCCGGCAGAACTACATCACCTCCAATCAACAATATCTGCTCAATAGAATAATAATAACATTAACAGCATCACAGTATCAGTAACTGGATCTGAACTGATCCGATCGGGTCGAGCTGCTCTGATGACGAGTCGTCGGCAGCTGAATTAATATTTCCTGATTGTTTCCGGTCTCTAACTCGATTCGTGACGCTGGATCCATTTACATCTGCTGATTGTTGACGCCGTGAGATTCGTCTTTATTTGTGAGTGAAACAGAGCAGAGCGGCCGTAAAATGGCAATTTAAAGGGAAATCAATTAGGTTATTGATCGCGTCTCGCAAACACACCGCTGCTCAGGAGCAGGTGACATCATCAGCGTCGGGACGGTCAGCAGAGCCCAGAGGACGGGACAGGTGAGTCCACAGGTGGTCCGGACCAGTACCGGCACCACTCTGAAAGTAGGTGGAGTATTTTGGGATGGTGTCCGTCTCCGTGGTGACCGTGGCAACAGTCGTCTCGACCACCAACAGGTTCCCAGAGGACCCGAGCATCACGCCTGACCTTCATCTGAGACACACTTCACTTCCTGCTGCTGTCTGTCTTCACCCGGTTCTGTCAGCCCGCATCACTCTGCTCCATTTCTACTGAGCATGTCACGCTAATGGAGCCCCGCGGACACACACACACACACACACACACACACACACACACGCAGTGACCTGATCAGTACCTCTCCTGGAGACGTCGTTGGAGAGTTGAAGTCTCCTCCTCGCTCTTTGTGTCGGCGTCATGAGATCATGTCTGACTGCTGCTGGTTTATTCAGCAGCTCTGCTTTTAAACTCCGCAGCAGCGACGACAACAACTGGACGACAACAACTGGACGCTGCCAACAGAATTATTGAAAACCTACAAAGAAAACAACCTCAAACATAACGAGTATTTCTGAGTGAATGGATTCTCGCGTGTCGCTGCACCAAAGTTGAAAAGGACGTTCATCAAACCCGGTTTGCTTCAGACAGCATCGTCACGGAGACAGACGGAGGAGGGACGGATTAATAGATGGATAGATAATTGATCCCCGGGGAAATATAGACACCCAGTAGCTTCAACGACAGATACAAAACCCTGATCAACACCAGAATATGAGAATAGAAACCGGCCTGTCGATCCCAACGAGTCAAACACAGCAGCCGGTGAGACGCTGAAGTTACCGAGCTAACTTTCCCTCCAGAGACCAGCGAGCACTTCCTGTCTGCGGTCACGACTCTGGTCCACATTTATTAAAACCAAGCTTTTTGTCCTTCGTCACAGAGCTTTTGTAAAACTCCGTCAAGGGTGAAGACAATCAGAAACTCAGTCTCAGTGTTCACATCATGACGGGAAACGACGACACAGACACACGTTTGTTGGTTCACTGGAAGGACACACAACGACACTAGCCGTTTTTATTCTGGGCAGTAAGCCACCAATCTGCCGTCCTTTTGGCGGCTCGCTCTGCAGATTTAGACAGAAGGTGGTAAACTGGTGGTCTGTTTTGTTCCACCAGTTTTGCCCCTCGGAGGGTAACGTTACACTTATTTGCGCCTCCATTGCTGTAAATCCGAGGCGGCAATGTGGTGGCAGATGCTGAGATGGGCGGAGGTGTGGATGACGTGCACTGCTGCACACCCACAGCCGGGAGTTTTAAAACCAGGAAACAGCTGATCACAGCAGTCAGTTCGTCACTTCATCCACCAAGATGAGCAGCTGGAAAGCCGCTGAGATCCGGGAGATGCTCAGCGTCTCCTCGCTCTCTGTAGCTGTCTTGGTTGTCCGCTTGTTGTTGTAGCGGCGAGCTAATAGCGGTCGCTACTTTCAAATTAAAAGCCCCCCGCTAAGAACCCAGTTCTAAACTCCGATGGGGTGCAATGTAAAGCTCTTATTTTGAAGACAACCACCTTTTCTATCTGAAAGGGGCTACTGATAACACAAAGATGGAAACGAGTCACGAGCAGCTGTCGACAGTGTTTTGCTGACGATCCCGTGACGAGCCGCCACGTTTCACCACCTTGTTAACATTTTCAGTAACTCAGCAACCGACCGCTGTATCGTATCTGCTTCCTGTTTCCTACAGCAGGCGCATGAATGGACACGAGATACGTCTTCTGATGTGTTAGTGCGGACGGAGATTATTTCTGAAATGATGCTAAAACACTCGTCCATGTGACTGGACTCGAGAATCTAAAGTGGTTTGTTCACAAGTTCTGTTCTGTGAGTGAATTAACGGTCGTACAATAGCGGTGTCACTCAGGTAACGTACGTCTGTCGCTTATGACTCAACGTACTTATTTTAACATCGAGTCTGATCTTCTCCTGAACCTCACCGCAGCTGTTTCACAACGTTACGAACAGTCCAAAAGTCATAACGTGTCAAAACAGGAACCGGACGCTGCGTATTATTGATTCTTGATAACCTGATATATGAACTGATGCTAACGGGTCGGCGGAGCGTCACAGTTTGAAGCTTGAGGCGACTGAAAAACTTTCAGAAAAATCCCCACAGTCGACTTTTATCCGGCCACGTTTTCATTTCTTAAAACTTAACTGTCATTGTGAAGTTGACATTATTATTTGAGATATAAACCTCAGAGCATCAGGACACGGAGGAGGAGAAGCTGATTCTGTGAACGACTGCTGGAAATAAAGTAAATACAAACATCAGGAAAACTCCTCTGACGCATATTTACAGACGATAATTCCTACAAATCGCTGGTTTTACACAAGCTGTTAACACTTGAGTTAATCTGACTGTTCTGTTATTGTTCTGCAGTGAATAATATATGAAACATCCATAAACAATATCTCAAGGAAATTGAATCGAACGCAACTGGATTTGGTTTTTGTCTTTGAAGACGTTTCACCTGAAATTAAAGGAAAATATTGAAAATATTTGACATTTCAGAGGGCTATAATTTTGAAATTCCACATCAGAACTTCCTGGTATTATGTGAGTGACTCTCTGAGGTGGAGTACTATCAGTCTGAACTGAAATTAGTCTGTGGAAACAGGTAGTTTCCTTTTAATGTAAATCTGAAATTAAAGGGAAATAGTAGCAAAAATCTGACATTTTAGAGGGCTTTAATTTTGAAATTCCACATCAGAACTTCCTGATATTACATGAGTGACTCTCTGAGGTGGAGTACTTCAAGGCTTCAAGCCTCTCGGATGAGAGGTGAAACGTCTTCAAAGACAAAAACCAAATCCAGTTGCGTTCGATTCAATTTCCTTGAGATAACTATGACCTGGATGAATGAGAATATTCACAGGCATCCATAAAAGACGTCACTTCAGCAGCTCACTCCCTGAACTGGAGGTGGGAAACAGGACGGTTCAGTTTAAAGTGACTCTCTTATAAACGGGAACTTCCTCCGTCTGGTTTGTAGCGTGGAGGCTGGAGTTGTGTAGTTGTGTAGTTGTTGGTGCTTCGCAGTAGACATAACTTCTCGCAGCCTCCATCATCGCTGCCGCTGCACAAACTGTCGCTGCTTAAATCGCCTCGATAAAGAATTTAGCTTCATTAGAACTAAAACCTCTTTCCTCTCCTCCGCCCGTCTCTCTGAAGGTCAGTCGCTCTGAAGCAGCGCTCTATAACGATTACCAATTTCATCAATTCTGCCACAGCGAGGGAGGACGGGGGAGGACGGGGAGGACGGGGGGAGGGCTTTATCATACAGCAGCACGAGGAGGGCGAACACCAATCAGAGGCGTCGGAAGATGAATAAAAAACAGCGCGGTGACCTTCTGTCTAACTGAAACAAAGTGAAAAGGACAATTAAAGAGCCGGAGATTTATGAGGTGATTTATGAGGCGCTGATGGAAAGTCACAGCCTCAGAGAGCAGAGCGTGGTGATGTCAGCGCCCCCTGCAGGCGGCGCCGGGCAGGACGACACAGCGAACTGAAGATTTACCCTCAGAGAAACGTCACGACTGACCCGACGGAGGCGCCGGAGAACATCAGAGAAACATCCTCTGGAGAGCACGAGCCGGGTCGACTTCACGTGTCAACACACACACACACACACACACACACACACACACACACACACACACACACACACAGTACAGTGGCTCAGTGTGTGTAAAAATGCCTTCCTATAGAACAGAAGGGTCCCTGCTGTTCTTTACATCTCTACATGTGACCCCGGTGACCCGACACACACACACACACACACACACACACACACACACACACACACACACACACACACACACACACACGCCTCTGTCCCTCAAACCTCTGGCTTTCTGAATGAATCAGTATTAGAGAGAGAAGAACAAAGAGACGAGAAGAAAAGAGGGAAAATGTGAGAGAAAGTAAAAGTGACAAAGACTGTGTGTGTGTGTGTGTGTGTGTGTGTGTGTGTGTGTCAGTGTGTGTGAGTGTGTGTGTGTGTGTGTGAGAGTGTGTGTGAGTGTGTGTGTGACTGTGTGTGTGTGTGTGTGTGTGTGTGTGTGTGTGTGTGTGTGTGTGTGTGTGTGTGTGTGTGTGTGACTGTGTGAGATCCCTCAAGGCTGCGGCGGGTTCAAAGGTCACCGGGCTGTGTTGCCATGGTATGGAAGTTGGAGCGCGAGGATCAGCTGACGCTCGGCGGTGATGATGTCATCGTGTGTGTTCAGACTCGTGAGCTCTTTAACAGATTTTATTATAAATGTTTGTTTTAGTGAAATAACGATTTCACATTTTCTCTATGGGAAACTTCATTTAATTGTAAATAATTTAATCTCTAATTTTATGTCTTTAATTTAATGTTTAATGAAACATGCAATGTTTTCTTCCTCCTCTTCTTCTTCTTCTTCTTCTTCTTCTTCTTCTTCTTCTTCTTCTTCTTACTAATAACTGAACTGAAGTCATTTGTATATTTGAGGGTTTAATCTCTACTGGAGCTGCTACGATTAATTAATTTCTCCATGAGTTAATAGAAAGAAAATTAAACGCCAACTATTCAGATTTTTCAAGCAGAACATGTCGAACATCGTCTGTTCCAGCTTCTTAAATATGAAGATTTGCTGCGTTTCTGACTGCTGGTTGGACAATTTCTTTCCATTCTTATACATTAAATTATCAATTGTGACGATAGTTTATTAAATCTGCTTTAATAAAACACAGATAATCAATATGGGCTTGTTTATTTGACAGTAATATCTTAATATTTCGACTGATGTTACACTAAACACATGACAACATGAGGACAATCTGAAGCGTTGTGGCTGACAGAATAAAGCGAGCTGGTGTCGGAGGCGTCACGTGTCGCAGAGCAGCTGAAGACGCTGTGATGAAACACGAAGAGACGTCTGACAACACTAGAAATACAGAAACACGGAGAGGACAGAAGGTCGAGAGGTCAAAGGACAACGAGGAAGAGGAGACGCCTCTGGCAGCGGTGTCATCAACACACACACACACACACTGGATGGTCTGGATGTGTGTGTGACGGCCAGCTGCCTGCTCTGAAGCGCTCCAGGCTTTTTTCATTGTGAGGAAACTGAAGATGGACGACCGTAAAAACATCAGCGGACAGATTCTCAGCGCTCAAACCTCCAGCAGCGAGTACAGAGCGGAGGGAAAACCCCGACACACACACAACACACAACACACTGCCTGTGTGTTAATCCCGGTCCTGTAGGGACACAACACACCGCCGCACTCACACATCAATAAACCCATCAATAAACATCAATGAGCAGCGTTACAGAGCATAATTACAGCTCAGCTTCACTTCATTACTGAGTTATGACACAGCAGCAGCAGAGAGGAGACGAGCTGAGAGCTGAGAGGAGACTAACGGACTCCTGATACCATCTGTCCACTGTCAGAACCGGGCCGGACTGGAACCCATCAACCACCAGACCTCCATGCTGTCAGTCATGTAACTGAGAGCGAGCTAACGCTAACGCTAACCCTGCAGACCTCCAGTCTGAGAGGGAGAAGCTAACAGTGATGTGAAAGAAGCGTACATGGCATTAGCATTTTAAACAAGCTATCACTGTTAGCACGCTAGAGAAGCTAACACTGGTGTTAGCCTGTGAAAGAAGCTTACGTGGCATTCGCGGGTTAAATAAGCTATCACTGATGTTAGCACGCTAGAGAAGCTAAAACACTGATGTTAACCTGTTGGAGAAGCTAATGCTAACACTGATGTTAACCTGTTGGAGAAGCTAATGCTAACACTGATGTTAACCTGTTGGAGAAGATAACGCTAACATCAGCCCGTTGGACGAGCTAACACTGATGTTAGCTTGTTGGAGTAGCTTACATTGCAGTTAGCCTGTTAAAAACACTCACACTGACATTAGCAGGTTAAATAAGCTATCATTGATGTTAGCATGCTTGAGAAGCTTACACTAATGTTAACCTGTTGGAGAAGCTAACGCTAACATTAGCCCATTGGACAAGCTAACACTGATGTTAGCTTGTTGGAGAAGCCAACATTGACATTAGCAGGTTAAATAAGTGTTTGGATTTAGCGAACGATGCTAACGAAGGTGTGAAGATAAAAGGCTGATTCAGTCATGTCGTCAGTAACGTGATTATTTCAGCCTGTGTGACTTTCTTGTTTTTTTTATTTAGCTGTTTTTGTTTGACAGAAGATTTTATTGTATTCTGAATGAATTCTGTTAAATTAAATATAAAATCAGCTGTTTGACTTTATGAACCTGCAGAAACAAAGGCAGTGATGCAGTCTGTGTGTCTCAGACACATTAGTTTAATGTGGACTCTGTTTTTATATTCATTGCATTAATTTTTAATTTTGCCGCCTGCAAACAGCTGGCAGTGTGTGTGTGTGTGTGTGTGTGTGTGTGTGTGTGTGTGTGTGTTAATATTTGAAGAGTCAGGGTCAGTGAATGTTTACATTCCAGCGGTTGCAAATGGCCATTAGCCTTATTTACCCTGCTGTGTGTGTGTGTGTGTGTGTGTGTGTGTGTGTGTGTGTGTGTGTGTGTGTGTGTGTGTGTGTGTGTGTGTGTGATAGATGGTGGGAACCCAGTGACCAAATCGTAATAGCTGCTGTCAACACAGTTCCCGCCAATGCCAACCACTGCAGCTCACACTCCCACACACACACACACACATACCATGCAGACACACACACACACACACACACACACACACACACACACACACACACACACTCTCAGATATGTATTAAACAGTGCAGCTCTATCAGATCTCTGCAGGTGTGTTCGGCCTCCTCCATCACTGAGCTCTCACACGGCGGCTTTTACCAAAATGTGAAACTTTTCCGTTTGCAGAACATTTTCTAATTTCTCACCAAGACGTCGTTTGGTCCATAAATTGTTGAAAATAATTAATATAATATAATTGAAGATTAAAAAAACTGCACGTCACAATTTCCTTCAAATCGAATGTCAGACTTCTGTTCACTCATCTAAAGATATTAATTGTTTGTTTTTATTAGACAAAACAAACAATTAATAGATAAATCAAAAACAAATCGACCCAGCAGGCTGAAGCTGATCCTGAAGCTGATCCTGAAGCTGATCCTGCCAGGAGCATCGTGAACTCAGAGAAACTGATTTTTAACTTCCACCAAGGAGGTTCTGTTCTCACCTGAGGTTCTGTTCTACCTGAGGTTCTGTTCTACCTGAGGTTCTGTTCTCACCTGAGGTTCTGTTCTCACCTGAGTCATTTGTCTGAATGGATTTCCACTAAACTTAGATGGAGGATGAGTCTCGGCCCAGAACAGACCTCAGTACCTTCTGGTGTGGATCCAGATAAAGGGACGGGTCCAGAACTTCATCACATGTTCAATAATTATAATTATGAATCAATATCATATCACAGAAACATGTATCATAAATGTAAAGTACAGTCGGAGTCTATCAGTGGATTATATTTGCCTCGATGTGAGGACAGTGAACACATCACGGTACAAACGACTGAAGCCCACCAAGTCCAGAGGGAGGAGGTTCTGATCCGGTGCAGCTGATCACCAACAGGACTCATCAACAAAACAGAAACAACAAGAATCCATCTAACAGATGTGGAGACCAGCTGAGGCGCTGCTGCATCCTCACACACAGAACCACACAGAACCACACAGAACCACACCCACCTGCTGACAGCGCCACACCCTGATGGACCCTCTGACGGAGCAGGGCCGGCTCGCTACATTTCACCTCTCAACCTGTTCAGTAAAACGACTAATGAACTAATCTCGCCGCTCGTCTCGTCGCTGTCAGTGTTTCCGATAACGGACAAAAAGCCAGAAGTTAATCTGAAGAAATCCTTTGTTTCCCGCAGAGCTTCACTCTGACGTCTCCTCCGGACCGGCTCACATTCACCCAGCGTGACGGCTGAGAGGGAAACTTTGGACCTTTGGACCCGAGTCGCTCTACGCTTTGTCTCAGCGCCGGTTAGGATCCTTCATATTCCCTGTGAGGCCGTTTGTTACTGACCGACTGAGGAGGAGTGGAACATAAAGAATAATATTAATAAAGACAGAGGAGGGAGGGAGGGAGGGAGGAGGAACAGCCGTCCTCCCTCCCCTTCCTTCCTTCCTTCCTTCTCTCCTTCTTCCCTCTCCTCCCTCCCTCTCTCTCCTGACTGACCTCAGTGTTGCGCAGCTAAAACACACTCCCACGTGTTCTGCAAGCAGGAAGCAATAAACACACACACACACACACACACACACACACACTTAAAGCAGCACGTGAAACACACTGCTGCAGCAAACAAGTGTGACAAGTGTAAGTACAACATGGCCTCAAAACTAATGCGAGGAGCACATCAGCAAAGTGGAGCAACACACACACACACACACACACACACACACACACACACACACACACACTCACACACACACGAAGACACACACACACACACTGTAACAAAGCTGCTCTGACTAACAGCTCTGACCACAGAAACTGACACACAGTGAAGTAGAGCAGAACTGAGTATCACACACACACACACACACACACACACACACACACACACACACACACACACACACACACACACACGGTGCAGATCGGTCCGTGAGTGATGACCTCAGAGCGGCGGCAGCATGAGAGCTGATAAAAGCCGAAGCGGAGCGGAGTAGAAACAGTCCTGTACCTCCTGCTGCTGCTGCGTCTCCTCCCTCAGGAGCTCCTCGCTGTCTGTCAGCAGGTGTTCTCCTCTCTGACCCCGGAGCCGGAGGAGGAGGAGGAGGAGGAGGAGGAGGAGGAGGGAGGCTCAGATCACAGTCATCTCCTCTATAAAACTGTTGCTCCTCTCAGCTGCACAACTTCAGCGACACGTCTTCCTGTCTGTCTGCAGGAACGCTGGGAGTTTGGAGACGAAGACGAAGAGGAGGAGGAGGAAGAAGAAGAAGAAGAAGTCTCTCTCGCTCTGTTTTTCCTGCTCCCTTCTGGCGCCGTGACTTTCTAACACCCCTCCCTCTCTTCCTCTATCTCTGTCTAACGGCGTCCCAGAGTTCCTCGGTGCAGCCGCCGCCGAGCCGCCGCTGGTAAAGCCATCTGTTGCAACAAGTCTGCCTGCCTGCCTCTCCACTTTCACTCTCCCTCCCTCCTCCCTCTCTCTCTCTCTCTCTCTCTCTGCCTGAGAGAGAGAGAGAGAGAGAGGAGGGGGAGGGGCCTTCTCCTCACTGTCAACCAATGAGGAGGCTCACAATCCCTCTACCATGACTGGAAGGGGAGGAGCCAGCAGCAGAGGGGACAGAATGAAATAAATACAGGAGGGAGGGAGACACACACACACACACACACAAGCACACACACACACACACACACACACACACACACACACACACACACACACGGTAACACACACACACAAGCGTGCGACACACACACACACACACACACACACACACAGAGGTGGACAAAAGTATGTGGACAGATTCTTTAGTGATTCTGATTCTGCAGCACGGTGATGTTTGATGTTTGAGAGAATAATGTTGCAACATTGTGGCAACTTTTTGCCAGAACAACAACAACAAACAAACAACAAACAAACAAACAAAAACCAACAAAAACAGAAGTTGTCCAGAGTTTGAGGACGGAGCTCGTCGGGCTGCTGCAGAGCTGTGGAGGCTGATGAAGTGAGAATGTGGGCAGGAAGGGAGGGTCGACACAAACTGTGTGTTGCATTATGGGAGTTGTAGGAGGACAGAGGTCTCTCTGAGTGTAAACTGCTGATGTAGCCTCCCTGCAGAAGCCTGGAGGTGATTTACATGCATTTTTTCCCTCTGCAATACGTAGAAAGAGTCATATTTCATCACAACAGGCCGCAGGAGGAGAAAAGCTCAGCAGCACGTGGAGACGTATTCAGACCTGATGCTGATGGACAGCTATCGACTGTCAGCAGCAGAGGATGAAGATGAAGCACAGCCACTTTAATAATTAGCTTCAGGAGACAGAGGAGGAGGAGAGGAGGACTTTATATCATCAGGAGGAGGAGAGGAGGACTTTATATCATCAGGAGGAGGAGAGGAGGACTTTATATCATCAGGAGGAGGAGAGGAGGACTTTATATCATCGGGAGGAGGAGAGGAGGACTTTATATCATCGGAGGAGGAGAGGAGGACTTTATATCATCGGGAGGAGGAGAGGAGGACTTTATATCATCAGGAGGAGGAGAGGAGGACTTTATATCATCAGGAGGAGGAGAGGAGGACTTTATATCATCAGGAGGAGGAGAGGAGGACTTTATATCATCAGGAGGAGGAGAGGAGGACTTTATATCATCAGGAGGAGAGGAGGACTTTATATCATCAGGAGGAGGAGAGGAGGACTTTATATCATCAGGAGGAGGAGAGGAGGACTTTATATCATCAGGAGGAGGAGAGGAGGACTTTATATCATCAGGAGGAGGAGAGGAGGACTTTATATCATCAGGAGGAGGAGAGGAGGACTTTATATCATCAGGAGGAGGAGAGAGGACTTTATATCATCAGGAGGAGGAGAGGAGGACTTTATATCATCAGGAGGAGGAGAGGAGGACTTTATATCATCAGGAGGAGGAGAGGAGGACTTTATATCATCAGGAGGAGAGGAGGACTTTATATCATCGGGAGGAGGAGAGGAGGACTTTATATCATCGGGAGGAGGAGAGGAGGACTTTATATCATCGGGAGGAGGAGAGGAGGACTTTATATCATCAGGAGGAGGAGAGGAGGACTTTATATCATCGGGAGGAGGAGAGGAGGACTTTATATCATCAGGAGGAGGAGAGGAGGACTTTATATCATCAGGAGGAGGAGAGGAGGGCTTTATATCATCAGGAGGAGAGGAGGACTTTATATCATCAGGAGGAGGAGAGGAGGACTTTATATCATCGGGAGGAGGAGAGGAGGACTTTATATCATCGGGAGGAGGAGAGGAGGACTTTATATCATCGGGAGGAGGAGAGGAGGACTTTATATCATCAGGAGGAGGAGAGGAGGACTTTATATCATCGGGAGGAGGAGAGGAGGACTTTATATCATCAGGAGGAGGAGAGGAGGACTTTATATCATCGGAGGAGGAGAGGAGGACTTTATATCATCAGGAGGAGGAGAGGAGGACTTTATATCATCGGGAGGAGGAGAGGAGGACTTTATATCATCAGGAGGAGGAGAGGAGGACTTTATATCATCGGGAGGAGGAGAGGAGGACTTTATATCATCGGGAGGAGAGAGGAGGACTTTATATCATCGGGAGGAGGAGAGGAGGACTTTATATCATCAGGAGGAGGAGGAGGACTTTATATCATTGGGAGGAGGAGAGGAGGACTTTATATCATCAGGAGGAGGAGAGGAGGACTTTATATCATCAGGAGGAGGAGAGGAGGACTTTATATCATCAGGAGGAGGAGAGGAGGACTTTATATCATCAGGAGGAGGAGAGGAGGACTTTATATCATCAGGAGGAGGAGGAGGACTTTATATCATCGGGAGGAGGAGAGGAGGACTTTATATCATCGGGAGGAGGAGAGGAGGACTTTATATCATCGGGAGGAGGAGAGGAGGACTTTATATCATCAGGAGGAGGAGAGGAGGACTTTATATCATCGGGAGGAGGAGAGGAGGACTTTATATCATCAGGAGGAGGAGAGGAGGACTTTATATCATCAGGAGGAGGAGAGGAGGACTTTATATCATCAGGAGGAGGAGAGGAGGACTTTATATCATCAGGAGGAGGAGAGGAGGACTTTATATCATCAGGAGGAGGAGGAGGACTTTATATCATCAGGAGGAGGAGAGGAGGACTTTATATCATCAGGAGGAGGAGAGGAGGACTTTATATCATCAGGAGGAGGAGAGGAGGACTGAACTGCTCCTTTAAACAAAATAAACTACGATGAACACAAAGAAATAAACCGTGACATCATCGCAGTAACATTAATGGCGTCAGGCGGTTAACGTTCGGGCGACCACATACTTTTGTCCACGTCGTCTGAGAGAGATTTGAAGTGAGAGAAGGAGAGCGAGAGCTGAAGGGGGGAGGGAGGGAGAGAAAACAGAGAGGAGGGAGGGAGGCAGCGATGGAGAGGAGGTGGAGGAGGTGGAGTGCACATTGTAATGGAGCTGTTGGCAGAGCTCCTGGCTGTTCATGGGTATTCATGTAGCTGGTGGCTTCAGTTAAATGGAGCGAACAGAGAGACAGGGGGGAGGGAGGGGGAGGGAGGAGAGCTGGGGGGAGACGGGTGCTGAGTTTCAGCTGAACAAGAAGTCTGCTCATGCCCTTTCCAATGAGCGCCGTGCCGACACACACAGACCGGTTAAACAGTGAATTCTGAATCAGAGCGTTAATGTGTTTGATCCACATGTTCTGCAGGTCCGGACAGAACCGGGCCCACCGACCCATCGACACACGTTCAGCGACAACACTTGAAACACAACAGGACTCCTCGCCACATGTGTACCAGCTGACCTTTCTCCAATCAGCTCAAACTACAGAATCACACTCGGCTCAGTCTTTAAAACCCACTGAGGTCCATAAAGACGCCATCTGGTGCGCCGTCCCACAATGCACTTTACAGACCGACTGCTGACGGACCACACTGGAGGTAATATAACGTCACTGCCAGAAGATCCTGAATCCTAAAAACTGAACCTCTTGACCATAAAATCAGTTTTTATACGTTTCCGTGTGAATTATTAAATGAAGATCTGTGATTCTGACGCTGATGTGATAAAACTTGTGATCAATCTGGAGAGTAAACTCCAGGATCATCTTTCACAAGCTAGCTGGTAGCTAGCGACCTGAAGAGCAGGCTAACGAGCCAGCAGCCCAACATGAACTGACTTTGACCTGTTCGCTGGGAACAAAACTGTGACGTTCATCAGCCTGAAGTCGCCTTCACAGGTCAGAGAGCCTCACACTGAGCAGAGGAACCTGCAGGAGTCCAGAGCTGCTGTTCTTCAGAACGAGCTGGGAGATCTCCAGATTGTAAGAAAATTAACCTGTTACTTAATTTCTTTTTATTACTTCTGTTCAACAGAAATCAGCGATGATGAGCCGTCAGCTGTCGCAGGCTGAAACCGTCCAATCAAGGAGAACCCAGTAACGATCAATGATTTCACTTCAGAACACGACATCCGGCTAAATTAGCGACTTAAATCGACTCGATTGCTCGCTGAGTTACGACTTAAAACAGGTTCAGACCACAAGACTTCAGACTGAAATATCAAAGAGAAATCATTTAAGAAGATTTTAAGTGTTGAGCTGAAATTAAGTGTCAAAGAACTGAAAGTATTTCAGCTCCAGATCCAGATCCAGTGTCCGGGTCAGCTCGCTGTTTACTCTAAATAGTCGTCAGCTAACTGCTGATGACATTCATGTTTTCAAGAACTGGACAGAATCAGAAGGTAGCTCAGAAAATACAGACGCCAGCAAAACTCCTAACTACAGATCGTTAGACTCTTTACTGTAGAAATCCTTCCAGGTTCACTGAGTTCATGTTGTTATGTCGTCTTATCAGACTCAGTAGTGAACCGGCTGCTTTTAAAACTGCAGGCTGTCAGGAGCTAGCTGGTTAGCATGCTAACGTCAGAACAGAGACGTCTGTTGTTTCTTCTCTCTGTTCACGATGTGAGTCCAGTTTTTTTAATGAATTTGACCTTTAAAAACTACTGAGTCAGTTTGTGTTCAGGTTGTTTGGTTGCTGCAGTTAAAAGCTTCTAGCGGACGTCTGAGTGTTTCTTCAGACCGTCAGCGAACAGAACTCAAGCAGCACCGAGTGTTTCCAGCAGAACCTCTCTCCTCTCTTCTTCTGTAAAAACAAGCTGCTGCTCGGCGCCGCTGACGGTCCGGCGTGTTTTCACAGCTCAGAGTGCCGCTGAGAGCCGAAACTTCAAGATGTTTCAGCTCTGAGCTGCTGAAGAGATTCAACATGTCGGAGCGTCATCAGAGAAGATAACGTACCAGCGAACCAAAACCAGTCAGTGTCACGCGTCATTTAAAAGAATAACAGTTTTAAACTTCAGGTGATTTTGTTTTGCTCAATATAATAAATCTACAATCTGATTTTCACCAATAATAAATGATTTATATGCATCGACACCTTCTGATGAAGGATTATTATGATAGGCTTTACTTACTGACGTCTTCTTTAGGAATGAGGAAAAAAATCTATTTAAAGTATTTAAATCTAAATAAATAGTTGGACATTTCAGGAGAGTTTAGAGGAGATGATTCAAGTCTGAACACTCAGCAGCCTGTTAGCTTAGCTTAGCTTAGCACAAAGACTGGACACGGGGCTGAACGGGTCGTGTGGCTCCGTCCAGAGGGAACAGAATCAATTTGAGATTTTAAAGGTAACGGTGTGTGTGTGTGTGTGTGTGTGTGTGTGTGTGTGTGTGTGTGTGTGTGTGGGCACAGCTCAGACCCACAGGACAGTAGAGGAATGGTACCATCTGGATAAATGCCCAAGTGACTGAACACACACACACACACACGTGTCCCTCTGGCTGTGTGAGCAGTAAAGCATCCTGGGAAAGCGGTTGTCCAGCTGCTGCGGCCTCGAGGCGTTTACACACAAGAACAAACTGCACATTAAATAAATCAACGAGGACTTCAGTTATTTGCTCACAGACGGTTTCCTCTGCAGGGATTCGATGCTGTGACGCAGAAACACACAGACGGAGGGAACCAGAGGATCGACAGACAGTTTGGGTTCAAATTCATCCGGACAAACACGGAACAAGATGTTCTCAAAGTCACTGAGACGTTCTCCTACATGTTTACTCATTAATCTAACAACATACTGACACTGACGTTAGCCTGTTGGAGAAGCTAAAGGCCGGCACACACGGGCTCCAACGTCGGACGTCTGAAGCGTTCGGAGAGAGTCGGACGAGTTCTGGAGCTGCTCTGTTCGGTGTGTTCAGCTGCGTCTGATCCGACTGAACATGCGCAGTCGGCCGTCTGAGGTTGGACGCCGTCGGATACTCTGATTGGTTGTTAGCTAGCTGTTCAGTGACCATTCTGATTGGCGGTGTGCCAGCGAATCAGCGCGGCGTGTGGGAGGGGCGGCGGAAGTGACGATGGTAAACAAACCACATAAACAGAGACGGCACAGAGTTACAAACAACACTTCACCGTTCGTTATTTTGGGGATAAACCAGCGTATGTTTGGAAGCCATGGCTGTGTGGACCGAGGACTTTGAGGAGCAGCTGGCTGCCCTGGTGGAAGAGAGACCACCGTAATACGACATCACGCAAGTAATGCTGAGCTAACACTGTGTGTGCTTTGTTCTGATAAGCTACGGTCCGCACTCCGTTCTGTCATTTCCTGTTTTTATGTTTTGGGTGACTGGCACGAGACTAGCGCCACCCGATGTTTAGGAGACTTATTGCATCTCGCGCAGGCGCAGAACGTATACGCTGCTGTGTAGCCGGGGCGGAGTGTTTCAGTGTGACTTTTCTACCGAACGGATCAGACAGGAGGCGACGGAGTGGTCGGATAAGGAAGACGTCGGAGCCGGTGTGTGGGGGCCTTAACACTGATGTTAGCCTGTTGGAGAAGCTAACACTGATGTTAGCCTGTTATCTTTAAACTTCCTGGTTCATGTATTAATGGTTATAAATCCTCTCCTGAAATATTGACTGAAAATGTTGATGTTTTCACCTGGGCAGCATTAAAGCTCATATACATATTATATATATAATATATATTAGCTGATGCAGTGGAATACATTAGTTTTTGGTCGCTGCAGCTCGGCGCTGACCCGTCTGCTCCTCTCGTGCCTCCATCAGGTCACATTTTCCTCTAACATGGGAAATTAAAGTCGTTGCTCAGATCGCTGCAGTGCGTTACATTTGCATTCTATGATTATTCAACATCTCTCGCTGTTCAACATTTTCAGACTCATTACAGACTCCAGCAGTGATGTCGAGTCGTGCAGCTCAGGGTGACCACGAGCTCCGACTCACCTCGTCCTCCCTGTTTGATTCCTGCTGACGGTGCAGAAATCCAGCTCTGATTAGCTTCCCCTCGAATGTGTCGCTCACATTTTTCATCTGAAGCTGAACACATCTCTGCAGCAGCAGTTCTGCTTCTCTTCATAACTTCATGTTGACTTTGAATCTGATCCAGCTGCTTCAGCCTGAAACGACCTGCTGCTCTGAGGCCAACAGGTGGATGTGTCTGAAGCCCCGTTTACATGAAGGGAAAACGCAGATATTTCCAGGCGGTTTGGCCTCTCATTTACACGAAAACCCCGTTTTTATCACAGAAAACGATTATTTCTAAAAACTCCGGGCAAAGTGGAGAATTTGGAAAACTGCGGTTATGTGTTGTCGTGTCAGCTGGGAGAAACGGGGTTTTAGCTTCTCACGCTCATTAGGCTATGCGCCAGGAAATGCTTAACGTCATGTGAGCGCTTTGTTTTGAAAGGAACAGGAAGTCGCTCATGTTATTCGTTGTTGTTGATTCTGAGGATTCTGATTGGCTTGCATGGCTTTATCCTTCTCCCTACACTGCCGCCCAGAGGTTTGGCAGAGTTAGAATGGCGCTCGACGGCGTATTTATGCGGGTTGATGGAAATGACAACTTTTTTGAAAACGATGTTGTGTGCACGATGTTATTTTTGAAAACGGAGGGGGAAATATTCGTTTCTCTAAATACCCTGCTGTGTATAAACGTGGACTGAGATGCATCACAATTATGTCTTCATGCAGAAAAGTAGTTAATTTAAAGATGTAAAACCCAACGATCCTCATTATGATCACCTGAAAAGATCATGTCAGACGAAGAGGAAAGATCCTGATGGGGGTTTAAAACACAACCAGTTCAGTCGACTGTCATTAAAGCTCCAGATGGACCCAAACAAACATCCATTCATTCCCTTTGTGTTCAGTGTGTTTGGTGGCTTTAAACACAAAGCTTTCCTCCACAGCGGACTCAGTGTCTCTGCAGAACAGAACCAGCCGAGAGCCTCCACACAACCCGAACAGAACAAAGCTCAGAGCGGCTCCACGCTCGATATTTCAGCTTTTCAGTTTAGTTAGAAAACACAATTTGGACATAAATCCTGTTTACTGCGCAGTGTTGATTTTCTCTTTGGGCTCCCGGCGGACCCTGCAGCTGTCAATACCATCGACACAGAGACAAATGGGTCTGCACTCGGGCTCTAACAGCTCTGCAGAGTCTGTTAAAACCGCCGCTGTCGGCTTCAGTCCACACAGCTCCTGAATCAGGCTTATCGGCAGAGCGAGCGAGCGCTGTGTTGTTTACAGCGCCGGCAGGTTCTGGAGACGTCCTGACAACAGTACCAGCATCAGCACCGACCGTCTGTGTTAATTAAGTCTAATGGATACGCAGAGTAAAGAGGTTTAAATCAGGCTGGTTACACAAGCAGCAGTCAGGCTGAGACGATGGAGGGAAAAAGGTTTTAATCAACGCGCAGAAACACTTTTACTTCATACGGCTGTAAACTACAAGATCAGCTCCTGAACACGGTCAGAACCGGACTTTATCACCGACCTTCAGCCGGAAAAAGGATTAATTTCAAGTTAAAACATTTCAGATTTCTGTGTTTTTGTAAACTTGCTCTAAATCAGAGCTGAGAGATTAAAATGAAAACAAATTAAACACAAGATTTGACGCGTCCTGACTTCATCTGGTGTTTAAAGGGTTCCAGATATAAAACTGATCATCAGGCTGATACCTGGATAATAAATCGTTATGATGATATGAGACTATTTATTGTCTTTACCTGGTTTAAAGGCTCATCACAGTAAAGTGATGCGACACTGATATCGAGGTATTTGTTCAAAAATACTGTGATATTTGATTTTGTCGTCCGGTCCGAGCGTTAATGAAAAACTTCAGAGGAATTTTAAAATATTGAGATGAGAGATGCACGATATGATAACTGATAGTGAACTGCTTCTCACAGCTGATACGATAATCATTTCACATGTTTTTGAAGTTATAACCTGCAGTTCTTTGTGTTTGTTGGCAGCAAACAAACCAACTTTAAAGGTGCAGACCGCCACAAGCTGTGTGTGACTCGTGAAGTCGACTGAAGCAGTTTGTCTTTTTATAATTGGTGCTATTTATTTAATTATCTGCCGATAACCAATAATGTAAATTTCCCATTACCAGGGCGATGATTGATCGTGCAGTGATGTGGCCTGAAAACAGAAGAGTCCTCAGTCTGTCCTCCAGGAGAAGATCAGATACTTGTGTAAAAGTAGAAGTACTGATACAGCTTCTTTACTCCAGTAAAAGTAGAAGTACTGATACAGCTTCTTTACTCCAGTAAAAGTAGAAGTACTGATACAGCTTCTTTACTCCAGTAAAAGTAGAAGTACTGATACAGCTTCTTTACTCCAGTAAAAGTACTGATACAGCTTCTTTACTCCAGTAAAAGTACTGATACAGCTTCTTTACTCCAGTAAAAGTATTGATACAGCTTCTTTACTCCAGTAAAAGTAGAAGTACTGATACAGCTTCTTTACTCTAGTAAAAGTACTGATACAGCTTCTTTACTCCAGTAAAAGTACTGATACAGCTTCTTTACTCCAGTAAAAGTAGAAGTACTGATACAGCTTCTTTACTCCAGTAAAAGTAGAAGTACTGATACAGCTTCTTTACTCCAGTAAAAGTACTGATACAGCTTCTTTACTCCAGTAAAAGTAGAAGTACTGATACAGCTTCTTTACTCCAGTAAAAGTAGAAGTACTGATACAGCTTCTTTACTCCAGTAAAAGTAGAAGTACTGATACAGCTTCTTTACTCCAGTAAAAATAGAAGTACTGATACAGCTTCTTTACTCCAGTAAAAATAGAAGTACTGATACAGCTTCTTTACTCTAGTAAAAGTACTGATACAGCTTCTTTACTCCAGTAAAAGTACTGATACAGCTTCTTTACTCCAGTAAAAGTACTGATACAGCTTCTTTACTCCAGTAAAAGTAGAAGTACTGATACAGCTTCTTTACTCCAGTAAAAGTACTGATACAGCTTCTTTACTCCAGTAAAAGTACTGATACAGCTTCTTTACTCCAGTAAAAGTAGAAGTACTGATACAGCTTCTTTACTCCAGTAAAAGTAGAAGTACTGATACAGCTTCTTTACTCCAGTAAAAGTACTGATACAGCTTCTTTACTCCAGTAAAAGTAGAAGTACTGATACAGCTTCTTTACTCCAGTAAAAGTAGAAGTACTGATACAGCTTCTTTACTCCAGTAAAAGTAGAAGTACTGATACAGCTTCTTTACTCCAGTAAAAGTAGAAGTACTGATACAGCTTCTTTACTCCAGTAAAAGTAAAAGTACTGATACAGCTTCTTTACTCCAGTAAAAGTACTGATTCAGCTTCTTTACTCCAGCAAAGTAATCGAGTACAGGCTCTGACATGTCCTCAGAGTCTCAGAGTAAAAAGTCTCCCTCTGAAGGACATCTGTGGTCAAAGCTAACTGAAGCTCACGTCATATTAATATAACTCAAAGACTATTAAAGTTAAAGGTAGAATCAGCAGGATTTGTCCCAGCGGACTTTAATGACTGAATGTTGGTGTGTGGGTGAACTGCTCCTTTAATGTTTCAGGATCATTGATCATCATCAGTGAGTTTGATGAGTCAGGTGATCAGATTGTTTCCCGTCCTGATGTGTGGAAGCCTCCTGAAGCTGAAGCTCGCAGCCACAGTTATATTAATATTCAGGAGATATTTCTAATAAAAACTGTTTTTCATGTGTTGGCCATGCAGGACGGAGCTGGACTCAGAGAGTAAGACACACACCGCTGTGTTTCATCGTCAGTTTCAGGGTCTCAGATCCATAAAAGTGAAGGTCCAGCAGAGAGAGATGATTCATCCAGAGTGTTTTATGGCCTCAGCTCGGGACGGAGAGCAGAACAGCTGCTGCTGCGGCAACACAATGACAGGAAAACACTGCAGATAGACATCTGAACACCGACTGTGTGTGTGTGTGTGTGTGTGTGTGTGTGTGTGTGTGATGGTGATGAATGAGTGTGCTACCCGCCCAGCAGGGTAATTCATTTCTCAACCTGAACAACACTTACTGTCAGAGGGAGCAGGATTAATAGTGGACCGCAGCCTACACACACACACACACACACACACTGGCACACACACACACACACACTGTGACACACACACACACACACACACACACACACACACACACACACACACACACACGCAGGCGGCTGCAGGCTCTCTGTGTCACTCGAGACCAGAATTCCTGCGGTTTCACAGGAAATGATGTCACGAGGCGTTGGGCAGCGAGCCCCGGCACCACGATGACATCAGCCCTGGAGGACCAATGAGATCATGAGCTTGACCTTCAGGCACCGGCTGAACTTTTGATACAGACGAGCACAGATTTTAATTTGATGACGAGTCACAGAGTTCAAGTTAAAGGGTCAGTCCGCTCAAACGTCCCGTCCTCAGAGATAACGAGACGACAGACGGACAATTAAAAACTTCTGGTTCTTTGATTAAAGGTCGAAGGTTCAAGAAGCCTGAAGACACGAAGGAGAAGCTGAAGCTTTATAGAAACCTGATTAAAGGAACAGTTCACCATAAAAACCAAACATAGACGGCTCCTGTCTCCACAAAGTCTCCACAGATTGATTAGCAGTCTCGTCTCGTATTTCCTGTGACGAGCCTACTTCAAAATAAAAGTCAGCTTATGGTTCAGCCGCTTTTAATGTGAAGCTGCAGATGAGGAGCGACGTGAAATATCTCATCGACTGTACTGAGAGTCGATTCAGGTGAAAACAAACATGGACGCTGTTCGTGTTATCGGATCGTTGTCACATGTCAGAGACACAAGTCCTAAAAACGTCCTCCTCCGTACCCCCGGGGGTTTTCATCCTCAGCTCTCGGGCGACTGTCGGACTGACTCACGGCGGGTAAATCACACCTCTCTCTTCTTCTTCTTCTTCTTTGCCTCGTGTGTTCGTATGCATGTGTTCTATTCTCAGGCTGTCATGAGTCATTGAGGAGAATAAATACTTTTGTCTTCACACCGTTCGTTTCTATGGGAATCAGGAGAATTTAAAGAGAGAGAGAGATCGATGACCTCGTGGTTCAGTCAAAGTATTCAGTTGTGTTTACCTGCACAGCTGATGAGCAGACACACCAGGTTCACCTGCTGTTTCCCCCGGACAGCGATCAATAACGGTAAATATATATTGTCGGCTGACGGAGCTGATGATTCACCGGAGAAGAAGAAGAAGAAGAAGAAGAAGAAGAAGAAGAAGAAGAAGGAGAAGAAGAAGAAGAAGAAGAAGAAGAAGAAGAAGAAGAAGAAGAAGGAGGAGAAGGAGAGGAAGAAGAAGAAGAAGGAGAAGAAGAAGAAGAGGAAGAAGAAGAAGAAGAAGAAGAAGAAGAAGAAGAAGAAGAAGAAGAAGAAGAAGAAGAAGAAGAAGAAGAAGAAGAAGAAGAAGAAGAAGAAGAAGAAGAAGAAGAAGAAGAAGAAGAAGAAGAAGAAGAAGACACATCAAACATCAAGTTTTAACACAACAAATCTGATTCGGAGCTGAAGAGCATTAAATCATCTTCAGCCTCAGGTGTGCTCAGACTACAGGTCAGGAACAGGTAATGATCGATTACTATCAGCTGATCAGTTTATCAGTTTAAATAAATATTGATTAACGGTGATTTAAGGATCGTTTTGGACGTTTTAATGTAGATTTGGAGGAAATGTTGATACGCAGATAATGTTTCTATCAGTGTGGATGAAGCTGTAAAGTCTCCGGTCAGCTGCTGTCACACACACACACACACACACATTCTCTCACACACACACACACACACACACCAACACACTGACGACCCCCCAACCCGTCCGTCAGAGGAAGCTTGTTTCTACTCAATGAGCTGCAAATTAGACTGACCCCTTCCTACAACCCCCCGACACACACACACACACACACACACACACACACACACACACACACACACACACACACACAAGCCTCGCACGCTCTATGCACTCTCTCTCTCTCTATCCGTCTTGGCTCGCTCGCTCTGTCTCTTTTCACTCTGCCTCCTCTCTTTAGAGGCCCTGTCATGCCCTGACACACAGAATGGCCATCAGTCAGACCACACACACACACACACACACACACACACACACACACACACACACACACACACACACACACACACACACACACACACACACACACGTGGGAAACGAGGGGGAGAGGGTCATTAACTCTACAAAAGAGGCAGAAAAGGCAGCAGAACGGTTAAACAGCAGCTGATGGATGGAGGGACGGACGGAGAGGTCGGCTGACGGAGCTGATGGAGGGATGATGGAGGGATGATGGAGGGATGATGGATGATGATACGGACGTGTTGTATTATTCATTATTCACACTGTTGGACATATTTCAGACATTAATTGATGAATTCATTAATTGAAGTGTTGCGTGAGGCTGCTGCAGCTGAAACACGACGATGCAAATGAAAGATTCACTCAACATTTATCGGGTTTTCTTGCCAAACCACTTCGCTCCGTCACACAGCAGCTGATGCTAACACGACTGTGAGGCTAAAGACTGAGGCCACGAAGCAAATCAACCGGTCAGAATCCCACCTGCTCATCCAGAACACACGAGCAGGACCGGTCCGACTCACAGACTGTCCCGCAGCTGGGAGATGTGTTAGCAGCTAGCTCGCTACGTTCAACAAGCCATTTCAAAAACAAACCTCGATGTATAAAAGCTGCAGTGTGACAGTCGTTCCTGTCGCTGTGTGCTTTGTGCTAACGTTAGCCACTGAATGAGAGTGTTGGCTCAGGGGTTGTGTGCTTTGTGCGACCACGTTAGCTAGCTAGCTTTATCCTAAAGGTTAGATACAGTTACAGACGGAGCTGTCTGTCTGTACGGATCGACGGGGCAGTACAGAACAGCTGGGAGGAGACCAGAGGCTCTGAGCGGCGCCCTCTAGTGGTTGTGCTGCTTAACACGACGACCGCCTGGAAGTACGTGTGCAGTGACGGTTATATCATTTGAAGAGGAGCATAAAGTTACTGGATGTAACTTTAGTTCTGTGATTTGAGCCTCAGTGAAGCTCATCAACACTTCCAGCACAATGTGATGAGAACCGGTAAACCGCCGAGCGCTCGAGCATCAACATGAAATATTCAACATCATTCTCAAAGTTTTCATGAGCTCAGTTTCACACAGCCTCGGTGTGTGTGTGTGTGTGTGTGTGTGTGTGTGTGTGTGTGTGTGTGTGTGTGTGTGTGTGTGAGCAGACGGTCCTGCTGTGGGCTAATTAAGCGCTCACTATGAATTTATTTAAACATACATTGGACCCCCTCTGTTGCCATAGTTACCAACACACACACACACACACACACACACACACACACACACACTGCTGTCGGCCCCCAGAGGACGGACGTCCCTGACCACACACACACACACACACACACACACACAGCTTCCTGTTTTAGCTACAGTAGCTGTACAGTCCGCAGCCTGTCAGCTGTTGCCTAGTAACAGCTGATCCGGAGCCAGATGAGGGATGTTCCTCCTTTTTTTGTTTTTTTTAAAGTTAAAGCTGCTGTTGGAAAACTTTGGAGAGTCCACACACACACACACACACACACACACACACCACAGTCTACACACACACACACACACACACACACAGTGCAGTGTGGAGGGTCTAATGGTTCATCGATACCTCCGGGGTGAAAACTCTCATCCTCTAATTTCTCCCCTACACATTTCTTCTTTAAGGAGTTTTTCCATCCACCTGTTTAAAAGAACTGAAAGTCTTCCTCCTCCTCCTCCTCCTCCTCCTCCTCCTCCTCCTCCTCCTCACTCTCTCTCACACCGTCTCCTCTCTCGTCTCCTCCTCACGAGGAGGTCAGAGGGCTGACAGGGAGCATCCATCACCCTGCGCCTGGACTCGGTCCTCTATTCTTCTCATCGCCTCCGATGGCGGGGTGTGTTGTCACAGCGACATTGTTGAGTGACAGGTCGTATCTGTAGCTGATGGACACACACCGACCGCTTCAACGACTCCACACACACACACACACACACACACACACACACATCTGTTCCTGTTGGGTCCTGAGCACTCCAGGAATCAGTACCAATATACCAGTGTCAATACCAAAGTACTTTCACTCAATTTACTTTTACTTCCGCTCCACTACATCTCAGACACACACACACACACACACACACACACACACACAGGGTAAGATAAGAGATAATTTGAGCTGCTCTCATCTCAACACTCAGTTCGTCGCTGCAGTTTAAACAAGCTCAGACTTTCTGACTCTTCAGGTTTTTTACACGACGACACACAACAACAGCAGAAAACACGACATGAGACAAACATGTCAGAGATCACAGAGTCTCAGAGGTCCAATAAGAGAACAAACTGATCGGTGTCGACCGTGACGAGCTCCCGGTTCGTCCCAAACACGTCGGCACACTCTGTTTCTAACCAGCTTCACCTCGGGGACGTTTGATTCCCGGCACACTGACCCCACTCAGTCTGGATCGTTTCAGGTAATAAGGATCAAACTGTGATTTTGGGAAATTGTCCACCAGCTGTGGAAACTATCATCACGTGTTTCTCCTCCAGGGATCCGTCTGTTAATGCGACTTCTTACGTCGGACATGATTTGATTAAACACTCAGAACAGTCAGAATTAAGATAATTGGATTAGGACAGAACACTTTACGCTGGGAAACTATTCGCCCTCCAACCAAACAGGTCCTCAACTTCAGGAGGACACGAGAACTTCATCTGTGTTTTCAGAGAAAAAGATGGCAAACTCAGTTTTTCTGACATCCTGCAGCTTTTCTTTGTGTAACGGTTTAACTTTGTACCAAACAAATTAAAGTCGTTATAAAGATGTTTTAGGATTTATTGCTGTGTACGAGCAGATCAGTGGTGCTGATGTTGATGACATCAGACCTGTACTCTATATAACGTCAGGTTTTTATGGACCGTTATTTAAACCGATAATAGAAAAGCTCTCGGCTCATCAGATACCGACGCTCTGGGATGGCGGCCGACCTGACCTATGATCCCAAAGCGAGTCAGGAACGAGACTCAAAAATCAACTTTCCTACAAACTGGACCTTGAAAGACCCACTGCAGAATTATTTCTCCCATCTGGTGGTTAAATGTTATTCTGCATCCAAACGAATGCTGCTCTCTAGCGCCTCGCGTTTTCAAACGTGCGTTGCAGCCTGTTGGAACTACGGCAGGCGGGATGTGTCAAGATTCAAGAAGCTGTGACAACAACATGTCTTCAAACAGCACTTCATCAAGTTTAGTTTCGGGTGATGAGGTACGTTATTTCAAACAGACTTCAAACTGCAGCTGACGAGCGCGTCTGGCTAAGCTCCTTCTCCGTTCCACAGTCACGCTGGCTCTGAGTGAAAACGCCTTTAGCCTTATCTGTACCACGTAGAGCTTTTTGTCCCTCTCACCAGTTCATCGTTTTTTATACAGCGGAAGGACATGGAAGCCTCCGTATGAAAAACTTCCCATAAGGAATGAATGGGACGGGGTCAAAAAAGTCGCAAAATCATGGACGTTTTTCAAACATCTCCTGCTCTGGCAGACTTTGACCTAGAGACACCATTCAAACTTTAAAATGTAGGCACAAGTCTTATCTATTTGAGTTGTATTTGAACTTTCTTTCTACGATGTTTAGTTTTTGAACGGTGACCCTTAATTGATCGTGAGTGATTTCGAAAAACTCAGAAAAATTCAGGATTTTCAATGAGTGTGTATTGCGGAATGTTCGCGCAGCACCAACTGGCAGAGTGGGGGAGCCTGAAAAAAACTCTCCGAAAATGTTTCTTCAGATGACGATCCTAGCCACAGATTTCACACTACAATAGTGATATTTTCCAAGAACGTAGCCACACTTGTCTTCTGTCTGGCAACGTGTCCACTTTATCGGGAGGATGTACGGTTTTTGAATTATCTGCGTCTAACCGACACAAACTCCAGCAACTGCCCCATAAGCCCCAATGTTAAACGGGAAGAGGATTCTGGGAGAAAAGCAGAAACTGCCCTGCTTCTCTTCACGCCCAACTTCCTGCTTCACGTCACAATGTGTGATTCTTCCCTCAGGAGGAGAAGTGAGATTGTTGGCAGAGATCATTTTACACCAATGAGGACTTATTGATGAATGAAGACGCTGATTTGAGGTCATAAATTACTTAAAACACGACACAGTGGAGCTTTAACTTCTCACTCTGATGTAGAACCTGATGTCACAGTGTGATGACATCATCCACGTACAGACTGGTTCAATATAAACCTGTCGCTCGCGGCGATACGATGCCGACGGACGGAGGCTCGTCTGTCGTCACTCGACCAGAACACGGAGAAGCATCGTCTCCTCTCAGTTCTCGTTACCTAAACTGTCCAATTAAAATGAAAATAAACAAATCAGGGAAATGAAAAGGAAGCAGCTGAACACACACACACACACACACACACACACACACACACACACACACACACACACACACGACTTCAACTGTCTGCTAATACCTGAGACAGCCAAACCACAAACCTATTCTCTCTAATTGACTTCAAGGATGTGTGTGTGTGTGTGTGTGTGTGTGTTCAATCCAGCACACACACACACTCTCATGTCAGCCTAAACCACAGATCCATTTATTACGGAGTCTAATTATGTTTTGGCCGTCATGTTGCTTCATTCCATCACACATCACCGATCACACACACACACACACACACACACACACACACACAGACGCACACACACGCCGTGTGTGTGCGTCTGTGTGTGTGTGTGTGTGTGTGTGTGTGTGTGTGTTTGGAGCCGGCAGGTCTCAGCGGCTGAATTACCATCGGTGCTAATGAGAGAGTCGAGGATTCAAACTCTGCTCCGACTGATCGTTTGGATTAATTTATAACCATCGGTTTCGTTTCGGAGCGTCAACAAACAAGTTACTCACAGAATCAACCGTTAATTAATTATCAGCTGATATGAGCGGCTGGTGCTGATGTTTAAACCGAGGATAAAACGGTCAGTAAAGTTCCTCCTCTGATCTAATAAAGACGAGACAAAGGAGAAGAGCAGCTGTGGTTTGATGGAGTCGAGTGAATCCATGTGAGTCTCATCAGGTCACATTTCCTCTCTGTACGTATGAACACCATCAGTCACGTGGACATAATGTGTGTGAAGACGAGTTTTAACATCAGGACCGAGACAACACCGATACTGACGGACCGTCCTGTCTCAGCTGTGACCACAAACTGAAGGAGGCATTTTGTTAAAGGGATATTCCGGTGTAAGTTTAATCCATGGTCTAACACACCGTGACACCGAGTAAGACTCCCCCTCGAGAGGTCAAGTTAGCTGACCGCTAGCTTAGCTAGTTTTAGCAACCTCAGAAAAGACCGCACGATAACAATACACTGCAGCTTATGTCTCCAACTAGAAACCGCCATCAAAAAGCCACAATTAATGGTGAGAACAGCAGCAAACTTCAGCAACAGTACATGTACAGTCCCAGCACACAGTACGAAGCATCAAACATCTGCTAGCTTTGCTGGATTTGTATTAAAAACACAGCTCAACTCACCCTCTCCTCCAGCAGCCTGCCTGTGTGGGGAAGCCCTGACGAGTCGATTACCGAGTGCAGTAGATTTCTGCAGCTCAAGGATGAAAATGTCTGATTATTACTCCATGGAACGCTCAGTTCTTATTCTCTGAGAGCTGACAGGGAAAAGAACGGAAGTAATGGAGTAATAATCAGACATTTTCATCCTTGAGCTGCAGAAATCTACTGCACTCGGTAATCGACTCGTCAGGGCTTCCCCACACAGTTAAAAGATCACCTGTGGTTCTTTTACCTTCCTGCCTCTGAGTGTCTTGCATCCCTTTTTGACAAATTGTGACCCGTCTTCCTTCTTTTCATTCGTCCCCCGAGTGCAGGATGTGTGTGTGTGTGTGTGTGTGTGTGTGTGTGTGTGTGTGTTCACGTCTCAGAGGGTTCCTGAAGCTTCATGATGTTTATTCCGGACATGAGCGTCTGACATCATGTCGTAACATCGTCACACAGGAGGATTTGGTCCTGATCACCTCCGCCTGTCTGGAGGTTCAGACGTATGTTTCTCCATCACGCTGCCGCAAAGGTTGATTCTGATTTCATAACAACTCATCCAGTAATCTTTTAAAGTCTTCGACCGACAGACTGAGCCTCTAACGAGCCGCCTGCTGCCGTGACGACAGCAAACAGGACAGAAGAAGAAGAAGAGACGAGCCAGTGAAGAGTTTTACTGTCCGACTTCCAGCCTGTAATCACACTGGAATCTGCCTAATGGGAAACACTGCAGAGCTGTGTGTGTGTGTGTGTGTGTGTGTGTGTGTGTGTGTGTGTGGAAACTGGCATTAAAGTTAATAGAAGGCACATTACTGAAATAAAATCATGACATTCCAGAAGCAGGAGGGAAACCAGGAGGAGCTGGACGGAGATAAAAGAGGAGGAAGACGCAGTGAACGCAGACGAGAGAGACGATATCAGAGAGCGAGCGAGAGAGCTGGAGGTGACAGAGGAGAGAGGTGACCTCTGAGGATCGATCAGAGCGTCCAGGTCATCAATAACCTGATAGAGATCTGATAGGAGGCTGTCTGGACACACACACACACACACACACACACACACACACTCAGATAAAACAGGACACCTCGTCTCCGCTCGATGTTTCTTCCTCCTGAGCGTTTGAGCCAAGATGGCGTCTCAGGAAAACGTTTCACATCTGAAATCAAACAGTCGACATGTAGAATTAAACCGCCAGAACCACCAGAACCACCACAGTTCTGCAGTTTTGTGTAAATATGAATCTATCAGTGACGTCGTCAGCTGATCCGGAGCTTCAGGCCCGTCTGGGGATTTTATCGTGGATTGATTTCTCCGTCACGACTGCAGTGAGAACGTTACGCTGTTCATAAAGACAGCTGCTGATCTCGGTGTGCAGCAGCTTCTGTGATGTCACTTCCTGTCCAATGATTAAAGGGATATTCCGGTGTAAGTTTAATCCATGGTCTAACACACCGTGACACCGAGTAAGACTCCCCCTCGAGAGGTCAAGTTAGCTGACCGCTAGCTTAGCTAGTTTTAGCAACCTCAGAAAAGTCTTTTTAAGATTAACTGGTGTAACAAAGTCGAAAACAAAAGACTTAACGAACAAATGAAAGACAGAAAAAAGGGCAAGAAACCAGACAAAGACAGGAAGTAGAGAGTAAAACATAAAACTGAAAGTGTCTCTGACACAGAACCTGGTTCTGGTGAAACTGGATTATATCTCGGAGGGAGAACATGTTCTGATGACGGGCTGGTTGGGCGATGCTACCAAACCGGCACATGGCAATGACCTGTGTGTCCCTGAAGAGTTGCCGTAACTCAGAGCTGCTCATTAGCTCACCGCTGTGGTCACCACTGTTTCCTCCTGTCGCCATGACAACAGCCTCCAGCTGAGCCACCCGTCACCACCGACACTCGTCCCCGTGTCTCTGCAGCGAGCTAGCTAATGACCCGGTTCTGACCCCAACTAACCAGCAGCCTCCCAGAGACCAGCTCCAGGATCTGGACCGGGTCCGGATGCAGAGAACGACGGTGTCTGTTGCTACGATGCCCGAGTGTCCAGAGCCGAACCCGGAGATGCTGTATTCCCCGTCGTCAAACCTGCCTCCATCCTCTCAGACGCTGCGTCGGAGGATGCTAGCTGGGACGTCACTCACATCCAGCGCTATAAATACTTTTTAACACCAATCAATATCTGCGACAGCTCCCTGCTGAGCTGCACGCTCTCACAGGAAACACGCAACTACGCCAAATCACCAGGACTGTTATCATCTCCTCGACCCTCCGGAGGAACAGACGGAAACACAACTCCACCAGATCACACGACACAGTGAAGGTCAGCCGTGACAGAACCGAACAAAAAAACATCAGTCTGGTCCTTTAAGTGTGTTTCTGTGCTGAGAGGAAGAGCAGCCTCCTCCTCCTCTTCCTCCTCCTCCTCTACACTCTTTTGTCGCTGTGACAGAAGAAGGGTGAGTGTGTCTGCTAATGTCTCCTGACAGAAACCAGACGCAGCCTCTGACACACACACACACACACACACACACACACACACACACACACACACACACACACACACACACACTCATCCTGTCCTGTTTTCATGGACTGAACTGAACTGAAGTGTGTTTTCATTTTTCCATCTGGTTCTGGTTTGTTGTTGTTGTCGTTATAAATTGAATCTGATGTTCCAGAGTTAATCTGACTGACTGTTTTTAATCCCGAGTCAGTACCAGCACCAGAACCAGTACCTGGAAGCACAAACAGCAGTCACACAACATCTGGAGTTCAGTGAAATGCTTCTGTATTCCAGCTCCTGGATCCGTCTGCAGTTTGTCTGATTGTCTGTACAGTTACAGTCAGGTACAGTCAGTTACAGTGAGCAGCTGCAGCCAGCGACAAATAGAAAACAAACTTATCAGATTTAAACCGACAACCTGACAAATCTTCAGTTTGCAGCCGACTGTGAAACGTTGGAGCTGAGAACGAGCGTCTCGACTCTGCTGAATGACGGTCGATTGTCACATCACGACATGATTGTCAGTTTCTTAGCTGAGAGACAAAACCCTCTGAGTCCTGGTGATGGAGCAGAGCTGAAGAGGCTCCTGATGGCACCAAGGTTTCATTTGATCACAGCAATAAGAGAAGATGACCCTCATCAAGCTCCATCACTCGCCGGACGGAAACAAACTGGACAAACCATCTCCAGAGAGGTTCGATGAGCGAAGATGTTTGCAGCTGTACTTCAAAATGATTTTAACGACTGCAGCTTCTGTGTGAAACGACAGTGAGGTCGACGGGACGGATCGATTTTTACTGATCGGTAAATAACCTCAACAAACGTGAATGAAGGGAAACAAAGTTCAGTCAGATGATCCGACCAGAACCACGTCTTTGTGTTGAAAGTATCTAATGTGGGCATCGGTTGGACACAGATGACCCGTCCACCACTGAGTCCGGTTCTGCTCGAGCCTTCTTCCTCTTAAAAGTCTTTTTTTTTTCTCGCCACTGTCGCCAAGTGCTGCTCGTGGGGGAAGTGTTGGGTCTCTGTGAATGATTTAATCAATCAAGGAGTCTGGTTTCGATCCGCTCAATCTGGAAAGTGTCATGAGATGACTTGAGGCGTACCGAAGGGGTTTCACTTTGCACCTGACCGATCGACGACTCACGATTCCCCTGAAAGAGCTGGAAGGACTCGGCTTCATGTGGTCGAGCTCGTGCACCAACTTCAGGACAGTCCACAAACGTTTAGTTTAATCTGAGAGTCTGTACTGTTCAGTTAAAAATAGAAATTTAGTTTCACTTTACTCATATTCATTTTTTGATCTTTTCATTTTTATACATATTTATTTGTTTACTCATCAGCTGATGACAGGAGATTGTGATCATTCAATCATCTTCCAAACACTAAATCACAGTGTTCAGCTGCGATGAGACGGACCGTGAAGTGAAACCTGCGTTTCATAAGAGGCTGGCAGCGAGGACGGGCGGAGGTGACGGAGACGTGAGTGCTACGTGGGCGGGTGATAACGTGGCGGAGGGCTGCGATAACACCACCTGTCAGCTTTAAGTGTTGTTGATGTGTTTTCAGTTGTGTAACTGCGATTCATCCTGGTGACTCCTGACCCTGAAATGTGACCTGAGAGGGTTTAACCCCAACAGCAGCTCCACACATGCAGGATTAGGGATTATCCATCTGTCAGAGATGCTGCAGGGACGCCTGTAAACAGCCGACAACGAGGTGACCTCGCTGAACCCGACCGGAGACAAAGGCAGCGGGAAAGACTTAAAACAATCGACCGAGGTGGAAAGATTCATCAGAGACGGGACGCAGGACGGGACGTCTCTTTCCTCTGAGGGCCGGGGTGAACATTCAAGGAGAGACGAATGTATTTCTGTACAGCAACAAGGAGCTGCAGCGATGAGTGGCCCCTCGTTATTCAGTCGTTTGAAAGCTTTTATTGTGAAGCAGCCTTTCAGGAAACGCTGTGTGTTCAGACTCGTGGAGCAGCTGAACACAGTGAAACACTAGCCGTCTTTTATTCTGGGCAGTAAGCCACCAATCTGCCGTCCTTTTGGCGGCTCGCTCCGCAGATTTAGACAGAAGGCAGCAAATCGGTGGTCTGTTTTGTTCCACCAGTTTTGCCCTCGGAGGGTAACGTTACACTTATTTGCGCCTCCATTGCTGTAAATCCGAGGCGGCAATGTGGTGGCAAATGCTGAGCTGGGCGGAGGTGTGGATGACGTGCACTGCTGCGCACCCACAGCCGGGAGTTTTAAAACCAGGAAACAGCTGATCACAGCAGTCAGTTCGTCACTTCATCCACCAAGATGAGCAGCTGGAAAGCCGCTGAGATCCGGGAGATGCTAGCGTCTCCTCGCTCTCTGTAGCTGTCTTGGTTGTCCGCTTGTTGTTGTAGCGCGAGCTAATAGCGGTCGCTACTTTCAAATTAAAAGCCCCCCGCTAAGAACCCAGTTCTAAACTCCGATGGGGTGCAATGTAAAGCTCTTATTTTGAAGAAAAACTGCGAAAAACTATCCCATAAGGAATGAATGGGACGGGGTCAAAAAAGTCGCAAAATCATCGACGTTTTTCAAACATCTCCTGCTCTGGCAGACTTTGACCTAGAGACACCATTCAAACTTTAAAATGTAGGCACAAGTCTTATCTATTTGAGTTGTATTTGAACTTTCTTTCTACGATGTTTAGTTTTTGAACGGTGACCCTTAATTGATCGTGAGTGATTTCGAAAAAATTCAGGATTTTCAATGAGTGTGTATTGCGGAATGTTCGCGCAGCACCAACTGGCAGAGTGGGGGAGCCTGAAAAAAACTCTCCGAAAATGTTTCTTTAGATGACGATCCTAGCCACAGATTTCACACTACAATAGTGATATTTTCCAAGAACGTAGCCACACTTGTCTTCTGTCTGGCAACGTGTCCACTTTATCGGGAGGATGTACGGTTTTTGAATTATCTGCGTCTAACCGACACAAACTCCAGCAACTGCCCCATAAGCCCCAATGTTAAACGGGAAGAGGATTTTGGGAGAAAAGCAGAAACTGCCCTGCTTCTCTTCACGCCCAACTTCCTGCTTCACGTCACGTCACATGTTGACGCCTACCAGAGGAGGAAAAGTGGAGGCTGTTTGGAAAAGGAGGAATATTACACCTCCCTTTTAGACAGACAAGGAGGCACATTGCAGCCTTTACCTTGCTGCACATGTGCCACCTTTTCTATCTGAAAGAGGCTGGTGAAACACAGCAGATGTTTGAAGAACAAACAGGACGAGAGAACGACTTTAAAATCCTCTTTCTCTCAGGTTTGCTGCACAGACGTGAGTCGAGTCACGATCTGGAGGCGGGGCTGAAGCGTTCTGGCCCGACTCCAGAGCAGGTCCATCGCAGCTGTGGCCCGGTTTGACTCTGTGCTTGTGGAAAAACAGCATTACTGTGTGTTTGCATGCAGTAGTTAACTGACCGTGTGTGTGTGTGTGTGTGTGTGTCAGTAGATCAGCGGTTTGATCTCCTTCAGCAGTTGAGTCTGGGTGTAATAAGCCTCCATCAAACTGTCCAATATCTGACCTTTTTATCGGACGATCAGAGTGTGTGTGTGTGTGTGTGTGTGTGTGTGTGTGTGTGTGTGTGTGTGTGTGTGTGTGTGTGTGTGTAATGAGGCTTCAGGAAGCTGTTGACTGTGTGACTCAGTCTGAACATTAGGCCGGCGCTAATGGACCGGTTTAGACACGCATGAGGGAAGAACATCCGTCTGCTCCGACTCGGCTTCACACTTTCTGTCTCCGAGTCTTTAACGTGTTCGCAGAGTTCAGCTGTGTCGACCTCCAACTTCACCTCCGTCAGCTAAAAGGACCATCGTCCTTTAAAACGAGTGTACAGAGGCCGTGAAGGACATGAAGTCTGTCCGGGAATCTAACGAAAAAGATGCTTCATTACATTTTCCCACATAAAATAATCTAATTCAGATTCAGGCCTTTATTTATTTTATTTTATTAATTTATTGTCCAACATCAATGGCTTTATGTTTTATGTAAAGATAAATGTGTGTGTGTGTGTGTGTGTGTGTGTGTGTGTGTGTGTGTGTGTGTGTGTCAGTGGCAGAGATGTTTAAATTCCTGAACTGAACTCCAGCTGAACTCAAACTCTCCTCTGTCACGCTGCTACAGAAATATTCCTTCAGGTGTTCAGTAAAAAAAAAAAAATCATCAATCAAACGTGACACCTGGAGACGAAGCTGCTGCGTCTGACGAGCAGGTGGAGAACTGAGCTACGATCTTAAGCTGCTGTTGTTTGAGTATTTTCCTTCATTGTTCTTGAGAGCCAAATGTACTTTACTCCACAACGACAAGACAGGAAGTCGTGTCCCAGTCTGGACAGAGGACTCAGTACAGAGGCGATTTACAGCAGCTCTGACCAGGACTACAACTCCGGGGACGAGAAGACACGTCAGGTGAGGACAGGTGAGGAGTTCTGAGTTTAAAGTAAGAATTTAGAGTATTTTCTCAGAAACAAACATCATTCTGAATGAAGTGAGCTCGACGATGAGTTAACGAGGTGATTAAACTCGTCTGGGATCAGTCAGAGACAGAAACCTGAGTTCAGACGGTGGACGGTCGTGTCTTTCTGTTCGTAAAGACAACAGGTGTCATCCAGGTGTCAGTGCTGCGTCCACGTCTTCTCCCAGACAAAGCAGGAAGCTGCTCACTCATGAACCTGAGCTCGTTCTGTTACTGTACTCCAACCTGGAGGCTTCTTCCTTCCAGAAGCTTCTGACTTCCCGTCTAAAAATACAGCCTTAATAGGAGGCTCGGTGCTGGTTCTGGTTCTGGTTCTGTCTCTGTGGTCATTAGAGGTGCAGAGTGTTGGGTTCAGTGACCACAGACACTAACAACATAATGACCCACAGCTGGAGGAGAGGAGGAGGAGGAGGAGGAGGAGGAGGAGGAGGAGGAGGAGGAGGAGGACAGCAGACGGATGGAGGGAGATCTGACGTTTCATTAGAATGAACTCGTCAAATCAGCTGAAAAATGTTGAATGAAGTTTATTTAAACAATTAATCAATAATAATAATCACACACAGATATCAGATAATCCGTCCTGTGGTTTAAAGTCGATCTCCGCTGGAGCAATAGAGGCCTGAGAGCCGTCTGCAACAGGTCTGCACAGGTACCAGGGTGTGTGTGTGTGTGTGTGTGTGTGTGTGTGTGTGTGTGTGTGTGTGTGTGTGTGTGTGTGTGTGTCAGTGTGTGTGTGTGTGTGTGTGTGTGTGTGTGTGTGTGTGTGTGTGTGTCGGTGAGGGTGTGTGTGTGTGTCAGTGAGGGTGGGCGGGTTAAATCCAGGTTCTCAACACTCCCTGAAACCTAAATCTGCATCTGCTGACTCACCTGAGTCCCACACACACCTTTACCCAGCGTGTGTGTGTGTGTGTGTGTGTGTGTGTGTGTGTGAGAGCCAAAGCACACCTGTCAAGACGCGACGCCAGCGTAGACCCTGTGGCTTTGCCAAACATATTTGAAACACACACACACACACACACACAGGAGAAAATGTACCTGCAGGAGTGAAATGAGCCGCGCTAACAGTTTCCCTCCGCTCCCAGTGTTTATGCTAAGCTAAGCTAACCGCTCAGTTCTTTACGGACACAAGACTCAACAGCTCAGTGACATCGAGCAGAGAAAGAGATTTCCTTTAACTATTTCTCCAAAACGTTTCCTGATGGATCATCGAGAAAAACTAAACCAACCTTTGGACTTTAAATTCAACATAAATGCTGAATTTAACAACATTTTTAACACTTGACTGTCAGCTGAGGAGCAGCGAGTAGCACCGACAGCTACACGTGTTTTAGCCACTTAAAAACAAGAAATACATGTTTATTTAAGCCCTTTCCTCTGGAACTACATCGCCTCAACTGCATAACATAATACTTTAAGCGTGACATCACTGTGACATCACTGTGACATCATGTCACAGACCATGGGAAGCTTTAAAGTTGTGATTTGTGGCGACAGAACTTGGTGTTTTTGGTGCCTCGTCCTTTGAGCCAAAACATCTTTTACAGAAACTGCCAACATACAAACGGAGCCGCGCTGATTTCCTGTTTCATCACCAGTTTCACTGAGGGCGCCGAGGCGAGGCGAGCGGCGCCCACCCTGCCTCTGAGCGGCTGCAGTGACGCCTCACTACCCGTCACGACCGGTTCAGGAGTCGTGTTCAGTCACTGCTGCTGAAAACACAGCGTTTCCTGTGATGCTGCTTCAAAATAAAAGCTTTTAAATGAGTAAATAACAGGGGGCTTTTATTGTGAAGAAGTTATGGAGAAAATTAAATGTGCTCGTAACTGAATTAATGGAGAACGACCTTCTTTAAAACGCTCGGTTTGTATTTTGGTCTCTGAATCAGGACAATAAAAACAGATGCTGCAGTTTGATGATGACGGTGAAGCAGGTTGTGATCGAGGGCTGATGTCTGCAGTGTTCCTGAAATGTTCACACACGAGATAATGTAAAATAATAAAGTATAAAACCGGCCCGACACGACACTGTGGCGTTGGCGGATCGTTTACTTGGATTGTTCCCAACATAAACAGATCAGATCCGGGCTGCAGCTGTTAACTGAAAGCTTTTATCTGATGGCTCCATCTCGATGTGGGCGTGAGAGCAGAGCGGCTTCACACTGAAGCCAGCGACGGTTTGGTTTTGGTGAAACAAGGATTTTATTCAGCGTGCGGCGCGTCTTTAATGTTGATTCTGGAGATCGCCACACCCTCTCTGCAAACCAGCGACTCAGCAACACGCCGCAGATCAACACGCCGCACGGACGCCAATCTACCTGTCTACCTGTGTGCTCACCTGTCTGTCTGTCTGTCTGTCTGTCTGTCTGTCTGTCTGTCTGCTCACCTGTCTGTCTGTCTGTCTGTCTGTCTGTCTGTCTGCCTGCTCACCTGTCTGTCTACCTGTCTGTCTGTCTGTCTGTCTGTCTACCTGTGTGCTCACCTGTCTGTCTGTGCTGTTGTTCCTCTCACTCAATAATACATGAAGGGTTTTTCTTCTAAAGCCAGAACCTGAAGAGGCTGGAACGGACCGACACAGCAGGAGGGGGCATCACACACACACACACACACACACACACACACACACACACACACACACACACACACACACACACACACACAGACACACACAGCTCAGAGTCAGCAGTAATGGCCCCCACAGGGAGCAGCCTTATCAATAGTGGATGGAGGAGAGAGAGGATCAAAGGTTGAACAATTAAAGCTCTGAACAGACAGAAACACACACAAAGGTCTGTGTGAATAATGGAACACACACACACACACACACACACACACACACACAACACACACACACACACTCCTCTGTGTGTGTTCTGACTGCATATAACCGGACCACAGGTTTCCTGCTCCGTGTGCAGGTGAACTGTGATTCTGAGCGAGTCGTTCAGTCTGAGTTGAGAGAATCTGACATCACGTGAGGAACGTAGTAAAAATGTCATCGCGGCCATGACGCCGACTGCCAAGACCGAAGACACGCCGCATCCACAGATGTATAATAAGATCTGGACACGGCGTCGGAGGAGGAGCTCGGTTCGGTCCGATGAAAGCTGCTCAGTGATGCACGAGGCCCAAAAAGTTCAACTTCCAGGCCGTATGAGGAGCGAGTCCTTTAAGTCAGTGGGTTTCGGTACATTTCTGAAATTTGTTCGACAACATAATTACATCTGGAAACTTGAACAAAATCTGGGTTTAATGTCTTAATGACCTCACTCTTCTTCCTGTGTTTCACTGGACATCCTCCTCTTCCTGGTTATTAGAAGTTCGTCTGCAGCTGCAACAAATCGGTTGAAACTGTCGTGAATCTAAACTTTGCCTTCCCGTCGACCGGCTGATATTTTTCTTGGTCCGGCTGCAGTAAAGCCGATGATGGTCTGACACGTCTCTGGTGCTGCTGAAGGACGTCGCTGAAACTATGTGTTGTGCAGTTTGCTTTAAGTTCAGAGAAAGGTGGATTACTGCAGGTACATAAAGAGGCAAAGTGAGAACTGACTTCAGACTCACCTGTAATTAGCAGCTGAGGCTGATGTGCATCAGTTCTGCAGGTACAGTCGTCCTAAAACCATCATCATCATTTACTTGTAATTTTCTTTGTTAAGCTGCATTTGACAGAAAGCTCCTTCACAGACTCATTGCTCAGTTGTGTTTCAGTCTCCATGTGTCTGTATTTTCTCATTAATCTTCTGTTCCTGTCCTCGTCCTCTCTGACGGCGCCGGTCCGTTCTGCACACGTGACGTCCATCACATGTGTGCTTCCTCTCTGCTGAACCGGACTCGGCTGCAGGCCGTGTGGACGGCGGCTGAAGGAGACGGATTCAAACTGCAGCCGTGATTCGATCTGACACGTTTCAAAATTCATATCGTCAGTGGAACGCAGATTCTAACACAGATTGTGTCAGTGTGACGTGGTCGTGTTCGAGGCTCAAACCCAGAAAACGAACCTCTCCGTCGTTCTGTTTGCCGCCCAGATGTGTTTATGTGAGAATATGTTTGGGTGAAATTCTCAGACGGGGGTTTAAGTGTTTTCTGGTCCTGACTGAGCTTCAGCTGCGTGTCAGAGCACTTCAAACCGCTCGGCTTCAAAGGCCTCCATTAGAAGTCCGCTTCAAATATTAATAACCGCAGCCAGCAAGCTTGCACTTTAATCAATACCTCTGACTCACACACACACACACACACACACACACACACACACAAGATGCATCGCAACATACCAACAACACAGCCGCAGACACACAAACTGCCTCCAAATCTGCATTTCTACGCTCTTCACAGAAACGTCAGCACAGTTCCTCCCTGTGGAAACAGTCCAGAGATAACAAGCCGCCGGCGGCTGAATGTGACGGCGACCAGCTCATGACTCAGCGTTTCCTCTGCTGGTGAACCTGTTGTCGGACGTCTGACACGGTGAAATAAGAAACACCAGAACAGAGGACGTGTTGTGGTTCTTAAGTTTTCACACCGAGCACACAGACACGTAAAAACTGATTTTATTGGTTCTTATTATCGAACGCACAGCGCTGAGGAACGTTTTATCAGACGGACTTCGATGTCAGTGGACGTTTGACCAGTGAATCCTTTGTTTCAGCTGATGTCAAATCAAATCTGTTGTATTTATTAAGGGTGTCACGATTTCGACCGAAATTAAGTCACAATCTCGAATTTCGAATTAAAAAAAGAATCGTCGATGCTGCCTCGCCCCCATGTCACGTCCGGTCGGCTTGTCAGACGGAAAGAAAACACAGGTGTTGAAGTTCTGCGAGTCAACCTCCTCTAACTTAGCTACTAGCTAAGCCAGTAGCTGTTAGCTACAGCCAGTCAAACGACAGCATGGTGTTACACCATTCCTGTTCGGCTCCCGGACCGTGGTCGGGAAGCACAGGGGAGATGATTTCCTCCAGGGCCGAAGTTTCTGTTTCCCTTCGGGGTGAACCCCCTTTCACGTGTTCAGCTGGTCGGGAAATAAGACCAGGGAGCTTTGCTGTATCTGGAGGAGCCGTCGCCTTTATTCACAGCCAAACTGCAGCCTATATTGTACACTTTATTGCTGTCGCTACTACTGACACTCCTTCCTCTCTCATTCGTTCACTGTCTGCGTACGGACGCTCGCCCACTCACACCTCACACGCCGCCCTGTTCCTGAAACGGGCTACGCCACTCTTACAACAATTATCTGTGTAGTAAATGTTCAACTGTTTGGAAATAGTTTGTTAAGACACAAACTTGTTCAGAGAAGACTATGGACCTGGACGTTTGTTTTGTTGTGAACTTGAATGTCATCTTCTGTGAAGAAGACTGCAAAAGAGAAACTAGATGGCAGGTTAATTTGTTTAAATTTCCAATTGACTGAAGATTTAAGTTATTGTTACATTATGTTATTAATAAATGTTGTAAATTTGACAATGTAGTGTGGTTCATTGTGAACAGAGGTCAGATATTATATTGCATAAAAGTCTAGTCTAAAATGGCATAGCAACCTGTGCTTTAAAAAAATACATGTAAAAATCGAGAATCGAATCAAACCGTGAGCTTAGAATCGAAAATGTAATCGAATCGAGGATTTGGAGAATCGTGACACCCCTAATATTTATATAGTTCAAAATCACAGTCGCATCACCTCAGTGAGCTTTACCATCTTCACAGCGACACCTTCTGTTCTGAGACCCTCGATCGAGAGAGGAACAACTGTTAACACGGGGGGAAAGAAACCTCAGGAAGAGCCTGAGAGGAGGGATCACATTTAGTCACATTTACAAAGTGTCCAGGTCCAAAACCTTCACCACATCTGACACTGTACAAATGAAACACAATTTGCACTGGACCCGCTGTGAAAAGTATCTGAATTTCATCTGACTTAAAGCTGCAGACAGAAACCTGACGTTGCTGTCTGAATGTAATCCAGCACCTGGTCTCACAGATGAGTACCAACATGACTTGTAGGCGACCGAGTCGATGGCTGTTGTGGATACACACTCCTGCAGCTCTGACTCACAACAAGCTGCTTCATGACGACCAGAGAG
The DNA here is from genome assembly GCA_039737535.1 of Lagodon rhomboides. Lineage (NCBI taxonomy): Eukaryota > Metazoa > Chordata > Actinopteri > Spariformes > Sparidae > Lagodon > Lagodon rhomboides. The sequence continues at coordinate 32,662,859 of CM077792.1, read as the reverse complement.
CAAAGCGATCCGGCCGTTACCTGACTATCATCCTCTTCATGGCAGAAACTGCAGCTCGTTATGCCAAGAAAAGCACAAAAGCAGCGTTCTGGCACGGCCGCTGCTGAATGGAATGCAACCGTCACAATGTGAGAAACGTGTGAGGCGAACAGAACAGAACAGAACAGAACAGAACCGCCCACCTCGCCGCTCGCTGGGTTGGGCGCCGGATTCCTTCTCTTTTCTTTTTTCTGCCAAACTAAATTGACTTTGGGAGGTAAAGCTGCAGGTTAGTGCAGGACAATGAGTCAACACACCCAGTGGAGTCAAAGCGCTGCTGTTTACAGACGGATTCAGGACGGGCTCAGACTGATGCCTGGACCCGATCCAGTCTGCTGGTTTCCCACAAACCAACGCTGCGATCCCAGTTCCCCACCAGCAGGACAAAGGCCCGACACAATCCACCCGCTAATCCAGGGTTTACTGTTCTGACTCTGCTGTGCATGTGATAAATCAAAAAGGAATAACTGAAGTATATTTTATTCTGAGAAGAGAAGAGAGAACACAACTGTCTGTCAGGTGTAATGTGACCTCAAACCTCGACAGGTCAGAACGACACGACGTCCTGAAAACTTCTGACTTGGTGTCAGCTACATGTTCTGTTGAAGTATTTTTGCATAACGTAACCTGAGACAACAACACCTGGATGTAACCTGCTACCAGCCAAACACCAAGAACCTGCAACAACACAACTCAGCAGCAACACGTCCAGCTCGGCGCCGGCCGGTCTGAGACTTCCTGTTGTCGGGCCTCCAGCCCCTTTCAGATAGAAAAGGTGGCACATGTGCAGCAAGGTAAAGGCTGCAATGTGCCTCCTTGTCTGTCTAAAAGGGAGGTGTAATATTCCTCCTTTTCCAAACAGCCTCCACTTTTCCTCCTCTGGTCGGCGTCAACATGTGACGTGACGTGAAGCAGGAAGTTGGGCGTGAAGAGAAGCAGGGCAGTTTCTGCTTTTCTCCCAGAATCCTCTTCCCGTTTAACATTGGGGCTTATGGGGCAGTTGCTGGAGTTTGTGTCGGTTAGACGCAGATAATTCAAAAACCGTACATCCTCCCGATAAAGTGGACATGTTGCCAGACAGAAGACAAGTGTGGCTACGTTCTTGGAAAATATCACTATTGTAGTGTGAAATCTGTGGCTAGGATCGTCATCTAAAGAAACATTTTCAGAGAGTTTTTTTCAGGCTCCCCCACTCTGCCAGTTGGTGCTGCGCGAACATTCCGCAATACACACTCATTGAAAATCCTGAATTTTTCTGAATTTTTTCGAAATCACTCACGATCAATTAAGGGTCACCGTTCAAAAACTAAACATCGTAGAAAGAAAGTTCAAATACAACTCAAATAGATGAGACTTGTGCCTACATTTTAAAGTTTGAATGGTGTCTCTAGGTCAAAGTCTGCCAGAGCAGGAGATGTTTGAAAAACCTCGATGATTTTGCGACTTTTTTGACCCCGTCCCATTCATTCCTTATGGGACATTTTTCACAGTTTGTCTTCAAAATAAGAGCTTTACATTGCACCCCATCGGAGTTTAGAACTGGGTTCTTAGCGGGGGGCTTTTAATTTGAAAGTAGCGACCGCTATTAGCTCGCCGCTACAACAACAAGCGGACAACCAAGACAGCTACAGAGAGCGAGGAGACGCTAGCATCTCCCGGATCTCAGCGGCTTTCCAGCTGCTCATCTTGGTGGATGAAGTGACGAACTGACTGCTGTGATCAGCTGTTTCCTGGTTTTAAAACTCCCGGCTGTGGGTGCGCAGCAGTGCACGTCATCCACACCTCCGCCCATCTCAGCATTTGCCACCACATTGCCGCCTCGGATTTACAGCAATGGAGGCGCAAATAAGTGTAACGTTACCCTCCGAGGGGCAAAACTGGTGGAACAAAACAGACCACCAGTTTGCCGCCTTCTGTCTAAATCTGCAGAGCGAGCCGCCAAAAGGACGGCAGATTGGTGGCTTACTGCCCAGAATAAAAACGGCTACTGTTTCTTTTTCTCATCGTAGCTTCCTCTGTTAACGTCCTCTTTGGTCTCTTCGCTCGGCTCAAGTTCTGCTGCCCGTCCCGACCCCGGACCTGAAAACCCCAAAGCGTCAGTTTGAGTTGGGAAGTTGGGAAACCCAGAACGTCGTTATCTGAGGAGCCGGAATGAGACTCAAAAATCAGCTCTTCTTACAAAAAGGACCCTTAAATGGGTCAGAATGGCTTCTTAATATCTGTGTATTGGAGTGGACCCGACACATGACAGGACCAGAACTCTTCTACAACCGGTCCGGTGAAACATCTCGACTGCTGAAGCGCCTGAACGCTCATCTGTGTACGAACTGAGAGCGAGAGATCTGACGTCCACAGACACGTCTGATATCTAACACATCTAACAACACTGTGATAGAATCCAACAGAACCCGCTCAGAACAAATCACCTCCAAACTTCTGAGCAGCAGCATCATCATCATCGCTGCAGACGCAGGCAGGTGTGAAATTAAGGAACTGTACATCCACCAATTAATCTGTTTTATCTGTGAGGATATCAAAGACTCCAGGAGCAACAACACACCAGGAGAAATAAATTAGCGGCGTGACTCACCGGCAGATGAAATGCACTGTGGGTAATTAACATCCCGAGGACAGAGTCGTCCCCCTGAGCCGGGCTGCAGCTGAAGCCTGGTGTCAGAGGGAAAGTGCGTGGGAGCGCCGGGCCAGTGTTTCCATGAATGTTAATGGGCTTTAAGTTCTGCCTCTCTCGGTTCTGTTAGCGGCGGAGCTGCGTGAAGCGAGCAGCTCTGTGGGCGTCGTCACATCAGATCCAGGTTGTCTGATCAAACGCAGCCAGCAGCTGTTCCTGCGGCGGGGTGAGACGCAGTGCAACGCCAAACTCTCTGCTACCAGCAAGCAAAGTGCAGCTGAGTTTAAACTTTTAGCTTCACGGAAACACATGTTCTGAATATTCGGCAGACGCTGAGTGATGTCAGACGGTCTGAAGCAGAACAGTTGTTCTCCAGGTGAGCAGCGAGGCTCCGGATGGATGTCTGTCCGTCACGTGAGCTCAACACTTCTGAACACACAGATAACCAAACCACTGAACTACGCAGCTACGCAACAACTCAGAAGCACAAAATCTAAGAGACACGATGAAATAAAGACAACCTGTGCAGGTGTGACGGGACGTGAAGACACGTGGAGGACGGAACAAAACAGCGTCGCACACGTCAGCTGACAGACGTGTCGGTCGTCACCATCGACACTGATTACATCTTAAGTTCCCTCGTTAACAACACGTCCTGCTCTGAAGTTCATGTCAACTTCAGGATCTGTTAGAAGGCTGATATTTTAATCATGATTACTAAATTGCTACCGTATTTCACCAATTAATAGCCCGGGCGTTTAAAAGAAGCAGGCGGCTCTTCGCTGCAGGCCTTTATTTATTTCTCCACAGACCTGCACCAGGCCATTATTGTGATGACAGCTGTATCTCACAGCTCCAAGCTTAAACGTCAGCGTCATACTTTTTATTCTTCTTCCTTCTTACGTTATCATTTATGTCCATTTGCTGTCCGTTCTCCTCCGTGTTGACCTGTCCTCCGCTGTGTGAAGGTGGGCGTTAAACTCGTAATCTTAGATGACCGACTGACTCTTATTTTGACAAAAAACAGGAAGTGTTGCGAGTCGTTCTCTCTGACACTTCCTGTTATTTGTCAAATAAGAGTCAGTCGGTCATCTCAGATTACGGTACACCCTTTTCTAACGTTAGCTACTTCTCTTATTTTGACAGAAAACAGGAAGTGCCAACTGTTTACTTCTGCAAAAATAATGCAAATAATCGCCCCGGCGGTTATTCGGGTGGGCGTTTAATACGCAGAAAGGGTGCTGACCCCAGGCGTTTAAAAGAACCAGGCGGATATTTGCGGCGATTAATTGGTGAAATACGGTATTAATTATTCTTATACATTATCATCCGAGTCTAAACTTAACTTAATTAAAACAACAACAACAGTTCTTGTTTCCTGCTCAGCTTGATGCCAATATTCGCTTTTTTGAAGCAGCTTCTCAACATCAGTCAGCATGTTCGTCTCTAAATGGATTTATTATATAAATCTGATATTTAACAGAAGCACAATATGTTTCTGTTCCTGTGTTGTTCTTATAATGTCCGACAGAAACGTCTAAGTGTAACAAAACAGTAAAGAAAATACCGTCCAAAGACACAACTTCTCCGTCCAAACTTCAGACTCGTCTTCTCTTGGCATTTTGCAATTTGTCGTAACCAAAGTGACTCTGGAAAGGATCAAACTACAGACTGAACTTCAACTTCAGAACCACTGCACAGTTTTAAAACTCTGGTGAGTCCAGGTTCTGCTCAGGTTCTGTTCATTCCTGCTGTCAGTCTGTGTTATCTGTGATCTCAGTGAGACTAACCAGGTTAAATCAAATCAAATCTGTGTGATTCCAGGAATATTTCCTCCACAACAAACCGAACACACACATTCACTGTTTCTCTAGAAACAGATTTAGTCAAAGTTTGACTGAATAGACGAATAAATATTGTAGTTCTGTTTACTCACTGTGAGAGAATGGACTTGTGTTACGCTCTCCTTTAGTTTCTCCTTTAGTTTCTCCTCGAAATCCCCAAAATAAGGTGAAATAAGAAGAAGTTGTTCTTTGCTCCACATTTCTGTTGTGTCGTCCTGAACAACCAGCTGTCAGCTCGTCCTGCAGCACGATCGTCCCGCGTGACCCGTAAACATGAGATTAATACACAGGAAACGATCAGCTGGTAACAACTTAATCTACTGTAAACACACACACACACACACACACACACACACACACACACACACACACACACATCTCTATTGAACGGGGCAGAGGAGGGTTTTTTACGCACGAGAAGCTCTCAGGAGAAAATCAATATTCATCCAAATCCATCTGTTGTGTTGTGCTCGGGTCAACAGCAGAGACTTCCGTCTGACCCTGAACGCATCACGCCGCTGACACACTGCAGATGGAGGAAGAAGAAAATCAATATGGATAATAGGACAGACTGAGGAACAGATCTATTATATTCAGAGCTTCTGCTGGTGATTAACAGCTCAAACTGTCACACAGACAACCGAAAACATCTTCAGCTGCAGAGACGAAGCAGCAGAACTGACTCTGATCAACTTCGGTTCAAACTTCAGTCAATCAATCCATCAATCAATCATGTCAATGTTCCAGCAGCAGTTATTTTCACCAACATCCAGGCTGATCACAGCAGCAAGAAACTTTACAGAGCCGAGACGACACGAGGACGTGGAGAGGAGATTTAAGACAACTGTCGAGCACAAGAAAAGTCTTCATGTTCATTACACGGTGATTTATTTATTAGAGGTGGACGTAAGTATAAATACTTCATGACTGTCCTTCAGTAGATGTCTCATGTCTCATGTCTCTGTACCTGAGTGTCTCTGTGTCTTCTCCTCTCTACATCTGAACACAAACATCTGAACTTTCTCCTCCTCACAGCTTCAGAACAGCCTCGTTACTTTACTTTGATGCATCTGAGCTGAATTATGGATTATTGTTATTTCCCAACATCACAAGACTGATTTCATCGACGCAGCGAGACGAGACAAAGACGTAAAAGCCGTAAGAAGCCGTGAACAGACAGAGAGGGAGGCTGGAATGTGGAGAAAAGGCGTGTTAGTGTCTCGTATCTGCAGAGAGTTTCTGATTTTCTCTCTTTGTTGCTGCTCGGGACGCTTTACAACCCAACATGTGTCTATGTGACGTCCTGGGAATGAGACTCAACAATCAGCTGTCTTTGTGGTGCGTTCAGGAACAGCTGGGACAAATCCTGCTGATTCTACCTTTAACTTTAATAGTCTTTGAGTTATATTAATATGACGTGAGCTTCAGTTAGCTTTGACCACAGATGTCCTTCAGAGGGAGACTTTTTACTCTGATACTCTGAGTATCTTCAAATTATGTCCAGATTAAAATCTAAAGCCTGATCTGAGGGCTGGAAGCTGCTGTTAAAGGGACATTTACCACAATATTCTACATCTCTGCTGCTTCGTGTGACCTCACAGCAGGTCTCTATTAATAATCTATAATAACTCGTGCTGTTTCTCATCTCGTTCGACGTGCAGCTGATTATCAGCATTATGTTTTCCTGCGGGACAAACTGGAGTTAATGACCATGAGAACTTGTTGGATCGTGTGTGCAGGGCCTGCAGGGAACAGATTAGCGCTCTCTTGTCCCGGTCACAAGTCAAAAGGGTCGACAACAAAACGCTGCATGTTGGGAAAAAAAAACCAAAACAATAGCAGCAACACATCATCGCTCTCAGAACACATCGTCCCCCACGCTGACAACCTGTTGCCACCAGCAACCATCACGTCCCGTCAATCACCCGCCGGGAAACAATGCTGCGATTGGTGGGCTGACAGGCGGGGTCACCATGACAACGCAAAGACCCTCGCTGATGACTCAATGGAGAGCGAGGCGGAGCGGGAGAGCGAGGAGGTCTGGGCTCCTGCAGGCTGCCATCGAGCGCCTCGCCGCCTTTATGTGCCCCAGTTCAGTTTTAAGAGGATTAACGGCTCTTTTCAACAGCCACTAATAAGACTAATTGGTCCAAATGAGAAACGTTGAGAGAGACAGACAGAGAGAAGAAGAAGAAGAAGAAGAAGAAGAAGAAGAAGAAGAAGAAGAAGAAGAAGAAGAAGAAGAAGAAGAAGAAGAAGAAGAAGAAGAAGAAGGAAGATGTGTTTCTCTTCCTGTATTTACTTAATTATTATAGACATAACACATGAGTAAATACAGAAAGGTGTCTGAAAGGTGGTGAAAGACAAACAGAGAGAAGACAACATGTCCATCATGGATTAAGACTTTATGTAGAGAAAGATGAAACAGGCACAGTCCCGCTGTACGCAGGCTGATCAGTCCGTTAAAGGAGCTCTAAAAGACATTTAGTAGAAAACACTGAAAATGAACTCAAATTATCAGCAGTGTGTGAATAAAGAAGCAGCTGAGGCTTCTGTTTTAGCACCAACACGCCCCAAACTCCCAGTTCAAACCGCTAACTGCAAGGCTTACTGAGCTAACTATCCAGAAATCAGTTAGCATGTTAGCATGTTCGCACGTCCTGTCCCCTCGTCTCTATAAATACTTTTCATATTCACAAGTTTTGTTGCAAAAATCTAACTTTTCAGACACAAATGCTCAAAATGATGCTGAGAAAAACATCCAAAAGACGTCTAGAGCGACGTCAGAACGAAACTTTACAACATCACTGTAGACTTTTTGTTACGTCTATAGAGAAGTGTAGTCCTAAAACCTGTGAATCAGTTAGCATGTTAGCACGTCCTGTCCCCTCGTCTCAAAGTCTGTGAGTGTGTTGATGTGTTTTCAGTTAAATGTGTGAAATAAGCTGTGTGGTTACAGGCTGAACATATTCAACATAAATCCATCATTAACTGTCCCACAGTTTAATTATGAAGCTCTTCATGTGTTAAAAACAGTTAGCGGTTGCTAACAAGTGTCTGAATGAGACTCCAGAGGTTGTCGGGGACATTAAACGTCCTCACAGCGAACACGGAGACTCGTCTCCTCACTAGTCCGTCTCTACAGGCCACTTTAGTTCCACACTGTTCTAACTCTGACTTTACAACTTGTACTCTGATCAGTTTATAGAAAACCTGGATAGTAATTGTGCAGTAAGACTCTTAGTGGTGGAGACGTTTGAGTCATGTGACCGTGATGTCGTCTGTTTGTAGCCGAACATTAGCTTCTTACTGCTACACATTTAATTTAGCTTCAGACGTCACAGAGTGGAGTTCATCTGTGGAGACGATCTGGATCAACAGAACCTGGACGGATCAGAACCCCAATTCAAAGATCTGACAGGCTTTTAGTGGAGGGAACTGGAGCGATGCTAACGTCAGGTTAGCTACAAAAATCCATCATCAGTGTGACCTGATGATCACCAGAGTTATTAGAATTCAACCTGAGCCACAGCAGCTGTCGTCCAGGTGAAATAAAAAGCAGGATCAATAATTCTCACAGGATTGTTATTATTCCTTGCGAGCGTCCAAAGATAAAAGACACTTCAGCGAGGACACAAACATCTGACCAGCACCAGATGTAATCTGATTACTCTGGACAGATCTGAGAATCGTTATTGAACTTCACGTGACCTTTGTCTGAGTCGAGTCGTTCGATGGCTGTGATCTCTGAGACAAACTCTGGATTACAGTTATTCTGACGCTGCTGAAACAATAATTACAAGTAACGTCGACTTGTCAGCCACACGTAGCCCTCGTTGTTGCCTCGAAGTCTGGAACGCCAGGCCGCACCGGGCCACCAAAATAAAACACCTTTCACACCCATCCTTCAAAATAAAAGCTCTGTTTGCATTCAGATAAACGTAGGAATCACTTTATTTTATAGCGTTGTTGTAAAAGGAGAACTGGGCTGAAATAAACTGAACTGAGTGAGAGGACACCGGGCTGAGAGAAAAGACATCTCATCTGCAAACTCAATTACAACAAAAACTAATGAGAGTTCAGGAAATCCAATTTACTGTGAAGTGAGTCAGTCTGAGCAGAACAGAACAGAAGGACCCGACGGGCCGAGCCAGAGGAGGAAGCACTTCAGAGCCCGACGGCCTGAGAGAACAAAGGCACGACTCAGAGGCAGGAAGTGTTTCATAAGCATGCGTCGCGCTTCCTGGGTGACCTTTTCAGACGATCAATAAGTGACGACGCGGCGGCCAGATTTATCTGCTCCGAGAGAGAGTTTTGACAACTACAGAGCCGATAAACAAGTGATGAGGAGGAGAGAGAGAGAGAGAGAGAGAGAGAGCTGGTGCTGAATAATGAATGAGTTGTTTACTGTCTAAAAGGTCTAGAGTCCAGACACACACACACACACACACACACACACACACACACACACACACACACCTTCTCTCTTTGCTCTAAATAGCGATGCACAGCGACAATCCGCCTGAAAAACAACCATACAAATCATGACACCAACCTCAGTCTCTTTCTCACACACACACACACACACACACACACACTGGTGTGTGTGTGTGTGTGTGTGTGTGTGTGTGTGTTTGCTCTGACACCAATAGTCACTGATGCGGCTCAGGATTATACAAAGACTTGTAGAGTTTGTCTCGTCTACCAGCCGAAGACACAAAAAGACAGAGAGGCCCCCAGTGTGTGTGTGTGTGTGTGTGTGTGTGTGTGTGTGTGTGTGTGTGTGTGTGTGTGTGTGTGTGTGTGTGTGTGCAGATTTTATTAGTCTTGTCCCAATTAGTCTCACAGACACAAACACACACACGCATACATTTCCATGAGGCCTCAGTCAGCTGTGACAGGTGTTAAAGCGCCTGAGAGAAACAAGACGGCGGCGAGATCAGAGCGGCGTCCATCAGCGGCGGCGACGCCCTCTCGGTTCTCTTCTTCTTCAGTGTTCGGCCTCAGATAATTGGCTGCTCTTTGTTTCTCGATACATCACAAGGCAGCGACTCGGAGATTGGCTGTAAATTGAGACTTTAGAACGACACTGGTCCTGGATCAGTGGACGAGCTCCGACAGTCTGCATGTGCTCTGATGACCTCTGACCTCTGATCCTCGTCACTCTGTTTTCAGAGCGTGTTTGTTCCGTTCTTCATGCCGGTTGGTGATCTTCTTCGAGGCTTCTCTCTGCAGACGGAGGTGTCGACAAACATCCGTTTCTCTTTTAAAGGTCCACTGTGTCGTGTTTTAAGTAGCTGTATTACCTCAAATCAGCGTCTTCATTCATCAATAAGTCCTCATTGGTGTAAAATGATCTCTGCCAACAATCTCACTTCTCCTCCTGAGGGAAGAATCACTTCTCTGTATTTCCATAGGACGGGCGAGCTCTACGGAGGCTTCCATGTCCTTCCGCTCTATAAAAAACGATGAGCTGGTGAGAGGGACAAAAAGCTCTACGTGGTACAGATAAGGCTAAAGGCGTTTTCACTCAGAGCCAGCGTGACTGTGGAACGGAGAAGGAGCTTAGCCAGACGCGCTCGTCAGCTGCAGTTTGAAGTCTGTTTGAAATAACGTACCTCATCACCCGAAACTAAACTTGATGAAGTGCTGTTTGAAGACATGTTGCTGTCACAGCTTCTTGAATCTTGACACATCCCGCCTGCCGTAGTTCCAACAGGCTGCAACGCACGTTGAAAACGCGAGGCGCTAGAGAGAAGCATTCGTTTGGATGCAGAATAACATTTAACCACTAGATGGGAGAAATAATTCCACAGTGTGTCTTTAAAGCACATTGGATTTACTGTTTTTTACTGTGGGGTCGAACTCGATATCTAGAAAGATACTGAACCCCAAACTGCTCCTGATGTGCTGGTCGGCACCTCGTATGGCAGCCAACGCCATCAGTGTGTGAATGTATGTGTGAATTACTGTAAGTGACTGCTAAATGTCCTAAAATGTGAATGACTTCTATATTTCTGCTGTTGTGACAAAACTAATCTGAAGTTTTATGTTATTTAAACTCCTCTGGACTTCTGAGAAGTAAAAGTCGACCGTCTCAAGTTAGAAATCCTGAAATGAACTAATCAGAAGTTCAGAGTCGAGCAGATTGAGTCCTCAGCTTCTAAAGCTGCCGTGCTCATTAGCATCTTAGCTATAGTATAACACACACACACACACACACACACACACACACACACACACACACACACCATCAGCTGTTTGACTCATTAGTGTGTTAACTAACAGCCAGTGCACGAACACACACCAACACACAAGATTGCCTTTGTAATCATCACACGCTACACAACAGGAGGCCTGGGACCTTGAGAGAGAGTGTGTGTGTGTGTGTGTGTGTGTGTGTGTGTGTGTGTGTGTGTGTGTGTGTGTGTGTGTGTGTGTGTGGAGAGAGAGTGAGAGCCTGAGGTTTGATTAAAAAGCTCTTTTGTGGTTTTGAGATGCTAATCTTTCTATTATCAGCAGGATAAAAGGGAGTTTAGCTGCTTAAAGACAAACAAATGACTTCTGGCACACACACACCATACATGGCTAATGAGCGCTTTGTGTGAGAGCCTCTGCGAGTGTGTGTGTGTGTGTGTGTGTGTGTGTGTGTGTGTGTGTGTGTGTGTGTGTGTGTGTGTGTGTCGGACAGAGAAACATCTAAATCTGCTCTCAGGTCTCACAGCTCCACAAACACAAACACCTGAAGTAGAAATCCCATGATGTCGGCGACAGGAAGCATTCATGACATCACCTGTCAGCTTACATACGGAGGCCAACTGTGATGTCAGCGTGTCGGCTGAAAGGCTGAAGTCCAGATCCTCACAGAACTGAACCAAACGGCTTTCAGGAGGTTCGGACTGACAGCTGATCAACACAGCCGAGGCTGTGAGCTGCTCTCAGTGTGGGAGAAGGTGGCGGTTTGCTGAGAAACGTGTTATTTCACATAAATATTCATTTCAAATCTATTTTTATAGAAGTATAATGCTGCGTACATTTTTATGAGCAGCTGATTGTGTGGAAGGCGTCATGACATTCAGAGTTATCACCAACTCTGCAGTTCCACGCAGCATTTTAGCCTCTTTCTCTCATTGTTTTGGTTTTACAGCCCACACATTACTCTTTCCAGCAGTTTTCATTTATCAAACAATCTCTGATAAACCTGATGAACACACAGATAATGACATGCATGAGACCGGATCGCTGGTCTGAGTATACATGCCGTTCAGAGAATCGGAGAAGTGTCCGGAGCATGTCTGACTCCGTACGCTACGTGGCGCTGTAGCCGTCTCAACAAAGAGCCACTTCCGGTTGACCTCTACTCATCAGCAACAGCAAACAATCTGACGGCATTCAAACAAAGATGGCGTACGAGGAGCTGGACGACGCTACAGTAGCGTACATACACTTGGCTGAGCATGAACCTGGTCTCCTCGTCCGTCCAGAAGTGTGTCGCTGAAGTCATGTTTTCAAACGACCTTTTCGGAACAACGTCACTATTTACGTCTCCTTTCACTTCCGGGTGAAAGCCCCAGCGGAAAATCTCGAGCATGCGCAGAATGCAAAGATACGATACGATACGATACGATAGCCGAGCCTCCATGGCGTTAATATGCCGACAATGAACGTGTGAATGTGTTTACATGCATTTTAAAAGTCCGAACTAGGTCTGATACGATAAGAATTTCGAATTTCTTGCTGCATGTAAACGTTCTGACTATCTCACTCTGTTTAGCAGCTAAAGAGTCAGATATCTCTTTCAGGAGTTTGTAAAGAGTTTAAAACCTGGAACAGGATGCAGACCGTTGGTATACCTGCATGAACTGTTTTCAAAATCTCCATCGCCATGTGAAACAACAACAGCAACAACCTCCAAACTGAAACTAGCAGACGACTCGAACACGCTTGTAAACAAGCTAGCAGTTGTTAGCGTTCAGGGGATTCAGACATTTTAATTCCCCAAATGTGCAAATCAAGTTTCCCCTGGCCTGTGAATATTCTCATTCATCCAGGTCATAGTTATCTCAAGGAAATTGAATCGAATGCAACTGGATTTGGTTTTTGTCTTTGAAGACGTTTCACCTCTCATCCGAGAGGCTTCATCATCTGAAGCCTCTTGGATGAGAGGTGAAACGTCTTCAAAGACAAAAACCAAATCCAGTTGCGTTCGATTCAATTTCCTTGAGAGAAGTTTCCCCTGACACTATTCTGCAGGGACACTGCAATAAACTCCGCCCAAGACGATTGTGATGGTTTACAGACATGTGAATGAGAAGTGGTGCAGCGAGGCTATCCAACCTGTCACATTCTACTAAATGCTCCATCTTCTTGTGCTCCTTATCATCCAAGAGGACACCGATGATACCGTCGATGTGCTTTATATTAAGTGTCGGTGAGGAGTTCAGTCACAGTGATCACACAGTGACTCAGACATCGAGCACATGGCTGCTCACTGACTGAAACACTCTGCTTAGCCTCTGCTAAATGCTTCACTGTAAACATTATTTAATATGTGCTTTTAAGAGTTGAACCACATCCTGACTCTCACTGTAAGAACCAGCCTGCTCCCTCTGAAAATATCTGAGCGTATTGCATCACGCCTGTAACGTCAGTGCAGCTGCCAATTCAAATTCATACCCAACAAATCGAAGGCAGAGTAACTGCTAACTGCAGCTGCCTTTAGCTAGTTAGCTCAGTTAGCCGCGTGGCTAGTGGTTCGGACTGGGAGCATGGAGACCAGTGGAGTGTTTGTGTTTACAGCACTGGAAGGACTTTTAGACCAGGATGGGTCAGGGCTAGATCTAGATCTTCATGAATTAGTGATAAGCCAAACAAAACGCTCTGAAAAAACGGCTTCCGGTTAAGTGACTGGACGCGATGTAAGTCGCTTGCAAGGCATCATGGGGGTTCAGAATTAGGTGGATGGCTCGTTTCAGACGTCTGAATGACTTCCATCATCCTCTGATGTTTTCAAGTCAACATAAAAACAGAAAGCGGAGTGTTATTGTGTTAATTGCTTCTGAATAATAACGTGTTTCCTGTAAAATGTTCAGCAGCCAATCCCATCAGCTCTGTATGTGAGGGACCCTTTTTTTTGCATTTATTGCTAAAAAGGTGAACATGTGAACGTGGATATGATCTAAAATTTAACTTCAGCCTGAGTTTAAGAATTTCAGATACATCTGTTGTTGTGCTCACTGACAAAGCTAAGCTAAGCTAAGCTAAGCATGAGACTGATATCCAGCTTCTCATATGACTCAAACAAGGAAATAAAACAATCATGGCTGAATGTTTTTGCTGGTGATCACCTGCTGGAGGTCAGAGGTCACACTGTGATCACCTGCTGGAGGTCAGAGGTCACACTGTGAGCAGCAGGTGAGGGGAGCAGAGGGTTCGTGGAGCCGAGGAGCTGTTAATGCTCGGCGATGGCCTGACTGGAATATGAAGTCCTAAGTAAGTGTTAATGTCCCCGAGGATCCTACGAGGAGAATTATTTATGACTTCAGACGTTACATCACACTCAGGGACTCTCTCCTCCTCCTCATCCCAGCTCCTCACCTCTCCTCACCTTCTTTAGTTTCAGTTCAACCCCTCACATCTCTCTGATCATCTCTGATGTATGTCCACTTCAAAGACTAAAGCAGCATCATTATTCAGCAGGAGAGGAGAATGAACGCAGTTTGACAGCGAGAAAAAAAAAAAGCTGGGTTTAGATGGTGAAAGGGTGAAAAGGTAAGATGTGAGGGAAGCTTGTTTCTGTTTCTGGAACGTGATGCGAAAGCTTGTCCTGCAGAAAAAGGTTCACCAGTACACTTACACAAGTCTGCAGGAACGGCTTCAAAGAGCCTGGAGACACGCCTGCAACAACCACCTGACATGACGCCTCCCAGAAATTAACTAATAAACACTGACGGACACCCGACGGAGCCCAGTTCACTCCAATCAAACCCGGTCTGTGGTGCTGGAAGCCAAAAAAGCTCAACATCCCGGTAATAAAAATACCTGGATCTTCTGGTTTAGCACCCGGCTAACTTGAATGGGTATAAAACTATTATGCAGCTCTTCAAGACTTCAAGACTCAAATTCAGATGGTGTAACGACTCACTGCGCTGTGGTTTCACAATGTAAGCTTATGGGAAAAGTCTCTTTCGGCCCCAGTGTTTCACGGGATGATGTTACTGGCCGTTACCAAAACTGGCGTCAAAGCTTCCTGGCGGCTCGGGCGAAACAGGAAAGAGGGTCGCCATGTTTCTTATTATCAAAATTGTTCAACCTAGCAACAGTAACTAAGGGGGGCGGGACTCTGGATCGGTCAATTACTCCCAAACATGCATCCTCTCAGGTTTTCTCATGACTTGACCGTATTTTTTCCTCTTTTTACAAATTCAATAGTTTAAAGCTGAAGTTAGTAAATTTACTGCACATATTTCAACATGTATGTTTCTCCGTAGGTGAAACGTGAAGTGCTTTTGAGGAGATTCAACTTAAAGATATTCCGATGTTATTTTAATTTCATATCACCTCTACAAACATTAATATCATTGATTAAGTCTAAATTGGCAAATTCATATTCCATATTTTGTCCAATCAGCAGTCAAAGCCCAAAACAAACTGTTTCTATCGTCTTTTTATTGTCATTTGTTTGTTTTTTCGTCTTTATTTGTTTTATTTCTATTTTATTCTGTCTTCTGAATCTGTGATTTTTTCCTGTTTTATCACTTTTATTTATTTTACTCGTATTGACTCGTTAAGTTTTTGTGCTCCAACATTTCCTGTTGTTTCTCTCTGCTTAACTCACCGTCAGACTGTTTAGTGTTTATTCTTTATTCTTACAGCAAATATTCACATTTAATGTTTAAATCTGTGCATATTAGTACAACGGAAACACAATCTGTCAACAATCCCACAATGCAATGTGTCACATTTTAGAGTTAGTGATGACGCAAAATGATGATTCATCTCAACTTACTCTTCGTTATAAACTACTGAGTTTGTGTTTATGTCTGATTTAATTGGCCGACAGCGACTTTGCTTTATTTATTCATAGATCGTACGTCTGAACAAAACTTCTAAATTAATCGCATTATTCACCCTAAAACAAAGTCACAACCCCAAAACCATCGAAACCATCGGTTTGAATTGTACAGACGAGTCTCACAGTGTGAGGGTCACTCTGTGTGTGTGTGTGTGTGTGTGTGTGTGTGTGTGTGTGTGTGTGTGTGCGTGTGTGTGTGAATACGCCTACTTACTTGTTTACATAATCCAGTATGAATAAACATGAGATGATTTATGAATAAACATGGCCGAGGCAGCGCTGTGAACACACACACACACACACACACACACACACACACACACACCTACATGACCATCAGTGGACTGTTGTTTTAAATTGCTGTTTAGTTTATTATTTAAGTAACTTGGTGTTTCCTATCTGCTCTCTTTCTTTCTCTTTCCTCAGATTTCCATCTTGTGAAGGCAGATTTAATGTTTATTCTTGTTTTATGTGATTTGCTTGTCCTGATCTCATTAAGAATCAGAATCAGACCTTTATTGTCCCACAAACGGGGACATTTCTTTGCCACAGCAGCAACAGGACAGTAGTGGTTTAAAAAACAATAACAATAGAGAAAAATAAACAAAATAATTTCAAGGTAAGAAATAGAATAGAAAGAATAAAGCATCTGGAAGTTTCTGTTTCTTTGACATCGATTCACGATTCCTGTGATTTTTCTTGTACAAAATAAGTACGATCATCCATCCAATCAAATTCCTCACAACACAAATAGTTTGGCAGACGGCTGTGGCTCGGAGGTTGAGCCAGTGTCTCGTAATCTGAAGGTCGGTGGTTTAAAACATGGCGAGAGCAACATGGCGACCTCTGTGGACGGAGGCCCAGTCCCTATATAGATATAAACAGTTCATTCTACGCTGATAAAAACACAATGACTCTTATTTTCGGGTGATTATACACTAATTAAAACATACTTAATGATATATTTACTGTCTGCCAAGTCTGATTTGCTAGATGCCGCTAAATATTACACACTGTACCTTTAAAGAAATTGCTTAAAGATTTGCATAGCTGATTTACCATTTTCAAAGCAGATGCCAACACTGATATTAAGGAGTAAAAGAAATTAAACATTCACACATCAGCCCATATTGGCAGGCTCAGTCTGGTATTCCAGACATCCCTCTAAACAACACTGCTTTTCAGCTCCTCCTGGGGAATCGCGAGGCGTTGATGAGATATTTAATCCCTCCAGCAGGTTCTGGGCCTAAACCACCTGAGATCCCTCAAACGTGCTTATCAAACATTTTGAAATAACATCATTGAACTGAAACATCACTCGAAATATAATAAGTATAAATTACCTCACGCGTCGTTTTCCGTATTGACTACTTTAAAACAAAAAAGTTTTCATATCAGCCGATATCGACAACATGTACGCAGATACCAACATGTCTGTGAAAGACCAATATCAGCCAACAGACATATTTAGTGTAGTAGCATTGATAAATGCAAAACAAATCCTCCTCCTCATGAACGCTCGCCCTGCAGGGTTCCCACTCTTTCCTTGAAATTATTTCATACAGCGAAAATGTCCTGGAAAATAATTTCAAGGAAAAGTAGGAACCCTGCAATAATTTTCTAGGAAAACTTAACCGTTTCCAGGACATTTGTCCTTTTTTCTCATATTCCATATGTTTTCCATGACTGGAAAACTGGTCAAACATTTTCCAGGTTTTCCAGGACGCGTGGGAACCCTGACCTGGTGCGAGTATTTTCAGGAGGCGAGAACATGAATAATCTCCTGTTGTTCGCTACATGTGTGATTCTCCGGACTTTGTCCACAGTTCACATGATTAAATGGCTTCTATGAGTCATTAAAATCTCTCACCCAGCCTGCAGTAGGCGGCGCTGAGTATGATCGAACTATTGCACATAAAAATAGAAAGAAGGTAAAAGTCACCACGGAGGTTTTCAGACACGTCTCTAGCAGGACCAACGGTGGACCTCCAGGACGTCCCCTGTTGGCTCACTGGTCCTGAGGAATGTGACCACGCCGAGGTCTGCTGTTGGATAGGTACACAAGTCCACACACACACACACACACACACACACACACACACACACACACACACTCTGGGAACTCTCGGCGCCTCATGAATATTCAGCAGCAGCAGCAGTTCTGTCGCTCGTTCTCACACTCGCTGGTTCTGTTTCCCTCTCAGTCAGACTGACAGCTCTCTCAGCTCGACTGACACTCGTCCTGCTAAGCTTCTTCTCTCTTTCTCTCTCTCTTCCTCTTTCTCTCTTTCTCTCACTTTTCCCTCCTTTCTTTTTCCACTTTTCTTTTTTCCCAACCACCAGGCAGTGTTTTACTTCTGCACTCTTCCCTTCTCTCTCTCTCCACTCTTCTCTCCTCCTTCCTTATCTCCTTTCCTTGTCCCTCATCAGAGCACTCTCCCTTCTTTCCTTATGCACTTTGTTTTCTTCTCTTCCCTCATCTCCTTTCCCCTTATTCTCCTTCATCTTCTTCTCCTTCATCTTCTTCTTCTTCTCCTTCTCCTCCTTCGTCGTCATGTTGTATTTCTTCTTCATCTTCTCCTTCATTTTCTTCTTTTTCATCTTTTTCTTCATCTTCTTCTTTGTCGTCATCTTCTTCATTTTCTTCTTTGTTGTCTTCTTCCCTATCCTCCTCTTTTCTTCATCATCATCTTCATCATCTTCTCCCTCATCTTCTTCTTCGTCTTCTTCTTTTTCATCTTCTTTGTCGTCGTCTTCTTCATCTTCTTCATTCTCCTCTTAGTCGTCTTCTTCATCTTCTCTTCTTTCATTTTCTTCTTTGTTGTCTTCTTCCCTGTCCTCCTCTTTTCTTTATCATCATCATCGTCTTCTTCCTCTTTGTCATCTTCTTCCCTGTCCTCCTCTTTTCTTCATCGGGTCTCTCTTCCTTCCTTCCTTCCTTTATTCCCCGTCTCGTTCCCTCGCTCCTCATAGGGCCGCTGAGGGGTTCGGATCAGGACTCGCAGCAGGCCACTTCAGATGTTTCCTTCTGATCCTTCCTGGTGGATGTTTGGGGTCATCGTCCCGCTGAGGGACCGATGACCTCACCGAGAAACAGCTTTATGATCCTGGGCTCTATGTTTTGCTCTGAAACTGTCCGGAAAGTCTTCTGATGATTTTGTTCACAGATTCAAGATGCCCATCGAACCCAGACTCCTCCGAGCCTCCGAGTTTCTCGGTAGACATGATCTTCTTTTCTTTCTTTCTTTACAGGCTTCATTTTGTCTCCTATAAACAGATGATTGGTGTGATGCAACACAAAGCGATGATTTTGTTTCATCCGTCCGAAGCATATATTCTCCCAGATGGACGGTGTTTTGTCAGCGTCCAGTCTGGCTCTCCTCCATCGCTCTCTCTTAGAAGTGAGATCCATGGAGCCCATTTTAATTCAGACTGCGACGGATCAGAGCGACTTGAAACCATCGTACCTTCAGGTAAAAAAAAAAAAGGTTGAATCTGTTTTGAAGTTTTTCTCAGTTCTTCATCATCTATTCACGCCGTCCTTCTGTTCAGTCTCGGGCCAATGTTTTCCCTCTCGCAGCCGAGTCCAGAGACGCTGGCTCCGGTCCGGCGGGCCTGGCTGGCAGCGTCGAGCTCTTTGAACCTTGACAATGACCATTACTCATATTCCTCTGCTTTTCCTTTTGATGCCCACAGCGGCACAAAGCAGCAGAGTGAGTCAGTTTCTACTTATAACCGGCTGCATGATCAGAACACCAGAGTCTCCTTAAAGTGTCCAAACTAATTATTACTTATGACACAATCTAAAAGGGTTACAATGAGTTTTATCAAAGGATTCATTAAGTTGTTTTTCTTTTTAATCATTTTGAAACTTTCACCAATCCCACGATCAGCTGACTGAAGGAGAAAATGATCAGCAGATTAATCCAGAATGAAAATAATCATTCGTGTCAGTCCGACACAAAATAGTTCAGTATGAGCTTTTACACTGATGACTGAGTCACAATCAGTGTCGAGGTATCGCGTTACAAAAACAACGTTATTAATTATTATTATTTTAAAAATAAGTAATTTATTACTGCACGCAGACAGTATTATTGTAATGTAATATATTACTTTGAAATGCAGGTAACTAGAAATATATAATATATTGCATTTTGAATGTAGCTTAACACTGGTGAGTAATAATGGGAGTATCAGTACTTTTACTAAAGTATGAATACTTATTCCACCTTCAGACAAACAAGCCACAGAATGAAGCCTCAATTACACCAACTACAACCAAACTACAACCAAACTACAAGCGGACAACAACCAAACTACAACCAAACAACAACCAAACCACAACAAGACTACAACCAAACCACAACAAGACTACAATTAAACTACAACAAACTACAACCAGACAAACCACAACCAGACTACAACCAAACAAACCACAACCAGACAACAACAAGACTACAACCAAACTACAACCAGACTACAACCAGACAAACCACAACCAGACAACAACAAGACTACAACCAGACTACAACAAGACAAACCAGAACCAGACTACAACCAAACCACAACAAGACTACAATTAAACTACAACAAACTACAACCAGACAAACCACAACCAGACAACAACCAAACCACAACAAGACTACAACCAAACCACAACAAGACTACAATTAAACTACAACAAACTACAACCAGACAAACCACAACCAGACAACAACCAAACTACAACCAGACAAACCACAACCAGACAACAACAAGACTACAACCAAACTACAACCAGACAAACCACAACCAGACAACAACAAGACTACAACCAAACTACAACCAGACTACAACCAGACAAACCACAACCAGACAACAACAAGACTACAACCAGACTACAACAAGACAAACCACAACCAGACTACAACCAAACCACAACAAGACTACAATTAAACTACAACCAGACAAACCACAACCAGACAACAACCAAACCACAACAAGACTACAACCAAACCACAACAAGACTACAATTAAACTACAACAAACTACAACCAGACAAACCACAACCAGATTACAACCAAACCACAGCCAGACAACAACCAAACCACAACAAGACTACAACCAAACCACAACAAGACTACAACCAAACCACAACAAGACTACAATTAAACTACAACAAACTACAACCAGACAAACCACAACCAGACAACAACCAAACTACAACCAGACTACAACCAGACAAACCACAACCAGACAACAACAAGACTACAACCAAACTACAACCAGACAAACCACAACCAGACAACAACAAGACTACAACCAGACAAACCAGAACCAGACTACAACCAAACCACAACCAGACTACAATTAAACTACAACAAACTACAACCAGACAAACCACAACCAGACAACAACCAGACTACAACCAAACTACAACCAGACAAACCACAACCAGACAACAACAAGACTACAACCAAACTACAACCAGACAACAACAAGACTACAACCAGACAAACCAGAACCAGACTACAACCAAACCACAACCAGACTACAATTAAACTACAACAAACTACAACCAGACAAACCACAACAAGACTACAAACAAACTACAACAAGACTACAACCAAATCACATCCAAACTACTTAGAGACTATAACCAACTACAACAGCAGCAGGACAGACAGACAGACAGACAGACGGTGTATTTGACTCACTCATCTGAAGCTCTTTGTTTCTGCCTCATGGAGGTGAACTGGTCGCCATCATGTCCTCATCTTCCTCATCTTCCTCATCTTCCTCCCGATGAACCGCCATCATTAGCAACACTTTTAAACTAGCTAACTAGCTAAAAGCAGCTAACAGCTAGCTGTTTGATGTAAATAAAGTTGTGACGTCAGGACAGTTGGTTCGTTTAATCTTACTCCACATCAACATCCGCTCACAGTCCCACAGCAGTCTGACTGTGCTGATAGCTAATCAATACTGATTGATTCCACCTGGCGTCTCCTCCCCGCTGTCAGGGTGTAATGACGTAGTTTCACCACACAGACTGCAGTTCACCTGCATGTAGATCCGGGGGCGCTGTTTCCCCGCTGAGAGGAGACGGACCAGACAGATAATCAATCAGGTAATCATCAATCTATCAGTTTGAAAGGAACCAGACTGGCTTCAGGTTCTTTAGGAGTTTGTTCACTGTTTTTTACTCCTCTATGTGGAACTTTTGATGGGCATGTTACACACCTGAAACAACAGGTAGATTTCACATCACGTCTCCATGTTTTCCTTTTTTAAATCTCTAACCACCTTTTTATTTTGCAACTTCAATTTTTATTGGACGTGTAACAAAAAGCACTATTCATGTAAGACTGTCAATTTACAACTAGAAGGATATGAAAAATGCAACAAAGTAAAGAAACATTAAGAAGAAAGAACACAAATTACAACAAGTGTCCATGATCTCACACATCATCCCAACACAACTGTATCTTGTGACAGTCCCAGAAAAATGTGTGTGATTTGCCTCAAAATTTCACATATTCTCCAACAGTTTGTCAACTCTGTATTTTAGGTGGAATTAAATCAAAAGGTACATTTATCACTCTCTCTCCATGTCCATCACTTTAACATGGAAGCCATGTTTACGCATAATATTTCACCTCATCAAGACGAAATCTGGAACATGTGGTCAGTTTTTATTGCACAGAGGACATTTTGAATTTAACACAACACTTCCCAAACAGGCTGAACTGATGTTGTCGCTGTAAGGATTAAAGTTTCACCATAAATAAAAAGAAATGTATAAATTAAACCCATTTCCTCTCGTCTTTACTACTCGTTTCCTTTCCTCTTCCTCCTCCTCCTCCTCGCCTCAGCACCGTCCATCTCTTCATGTCCTTCCCTCAGCCTCCTCTGTCCTCCTTCTGTTTCTGATCCTCAGCTTTTGATTTCTCAACAAGTCAACTCAACAGAACTGATTTGATCAACACTGATCATTTTAATTCCGTGTCAATAAAAAGCAGATTGAGTCTTTGAGGAAGACAGAAGCTGTCCACAGACTGTGACCTTCAGCTGACCTTTACCTGTCAGGTCCGTGTGTCTGGTCCGGATCAATACTCTCTCCACTCTACATTATTTATCTCTGTAATTTTCCCTTTGTGATGTTGTGAACTGTTGAACCACTCACAGGACTTCTGAAGGCTTCATCCTCTGTGAGCGTCTGACAGCTCTCATTCATAATGCAGCAGCACTTTTCCTCTGACAGACTGAGGGAAACAGAAGAGTCCAGATACTCAGCAGCAGTCACACAAAAGAAAAGAGAAATAAAAAATAAATTGTAGTTATTCTGGTGAAAGATGTTTTTTTCTGGTGCTGATGTCAAACTGACTCAGATCAGCAGGAGGACAGCGCCTCCCTGTGGCCACACCGACACACTGCAGGCTGTAAAGAAGGTTTGATTCAGCTTCAGTCTGTTAATAAGTCTGATTGTCTCACTCTGATGTGATCAGTGAACCAGACAGGAAGTCCTCAACCTCCACGTCATCATCCAGGAGTTCAGCCTGGAACATAAAACCTCTGATTCCACCTGTGAGACTCAGGACACCTTCAGATTCATCTCAGTGTTTATGACTTCATTTCTCAATATTAACACTCATGCTGCAGGAATATAACTCATGTTTTATCTACTCTTTATGACCTCATTGTGTCCACGTGTGCACTTTGTTCTCTGTCGTCATCAGAGAACAAACTCTGACCAGAAAGTCTACAACAGTCAAACTTCAGTAAAAGATGTTAAAATATTACTTTGGTAAAAGTGAAGGTCACCTGTATGAATAGTAATCGAGTAAAAGTCTCAAAGTATCTGATAGTTAACATACTCAAGTATCAAAAGTAAAGTAAATTACATATATTTACATGTATTATCGATATTTTAAATCTGTTTGTTGATTAAATACGTGATGCAGCCTGTAATCTGTGAAGTAACTAGTAACTAGGCCTGTGAATATTCTCATTCATCCAGGTCATAGTTATCTCAAGGAAATTGAATCGAACGCAACTGGATTTGGTTTTTGTCTTTGAAGACGTTTCTCATCATCCAAGAGGCTTCAAGCCTCTTGGATGATGAACTGTCTGTCGAGACAAATACCATGATCCAGTTGCGTTCGATTCAATTTCCTTGAGATAACTAGTAACTAAAGTTCACTAAAGTAAATGTAGTGAAGTAAAAGTACAATATTTGCCTTTAAACTGTAGCAGAGACGAAGGGAAATACTCAAGTAAAGTACAAGTACCTCAAAGTTAAGTGCAGAGCTTAAATAAATGTACTTTTCTGGCGCTGGATACTCGAGAACATTTATCGTCAGAAAATTACAATTTATTCTTAAAGTACATTTAATATGAATACTCGATACTTCTGCTCGAGTGCTATTCATACAATCTTACAGCCATGAAGGTGACAGAAGAGTGAAAGTCCAAAATATTCACATTAAAACTTAAAGTATCAAAAGTTAAAGTTATGTAAAAGAGGAAGTTACGTTACTGTCTATATTATATTATTGTTTTACTATCACTGATGCATTAATGTGTTAATAAATGATCAATAAGTGATCGTAGAGTCTTTAAAACGTCATTAAATCTGGTTAAATGCAAAGCAGCAGACATGGAAAGTAGCACCAGTAATTAAGTAAATGTACTTAGTTACTTTCCACTGCCGGGGAGGAATAAGAAGAGGAGACGTCTCTGATCTGAGTTCATCTTTAATGACACAAACAGCTGATCAGCCTCACCGAACATCAATAAATTAACACCTGGAAGAGTTAAAGGGAACGTTTGATTCGACCGATCAGCTGATTCGACCGATCAGCTGATTCGACCGATCAGCTGATTCAACCGATCAGCTGATTCGATGTTCAGCACTTCCTGTTCGCCTCCTCAGACTGAAACAAACAGACGTGTTCACATTCATCGTGGAGACGTTGAGATTTATTGCGTCGTGTCGAACAGTCAGAAGACAAACACGTGTCGCAGCTTCGCGTTCACCAGAGGTTCTGTTCTGGTTCTGACTGTCAGCTGCTCGGACTTTAAGATGAACCGAGTCTGAACTCTAGTCTGGATCACACCGGACCTCCTGCTCCACATTCACCTGATGATGTACAGACAAATAAAACAAAAAGCACCATTAATGCGATAAAAACAACGTCTGGCTTCCTGCAGGATGAGGAGCTGAGGATCTGAGACGGGTCGCGGTCCAACTTCATCTCTAACCGAGCTTCTCTGGAACCAAACACAGATTTAATGATTCGTCTCACATGAAGGGGAGGCGGCTGGTGTCGGTACCTGGACGTCCACCATCCTGGACAGACAGGTACGGCAACACGACTCGGACAAACCACATACAGAATCTTTAAACGTATGAACAGTCTGGGCCCGGAGCCGCCCGTCACTCTTCTCCAGAGAGCTCGTTCAGCGTCGATCCAGCTGTTACAGCGACATTCAGAACCTCGACGACAGTCTGACCAAGAGCAACAGTAAATATACCAAAGATAAAACAAGACAAGTGTCTAAAACCAACAACTCTGCTTCCCTTTCAAGAAAAATCTACATTTTTGTAATGTGGGAGTTTAAATAAATGTCTCAATCTCATTTTCCACGACTGGAAAACTGTTTTCCAGGTTTTCCGGCTCACGTGGGAACCTGAGAGCCTTCAGATGTTTCCACTGACAGGAACGTTAAAACACATGTGGACAATCAGCTGTGGACTCAAACACACAACCAGCAGCTCAAACCAAACTCACATGTTTAGCTTATTGTACTCTAACGTAGGTTATGTGTGTGTTGATGTATTTATATTTTATTGTACTGTGATTTTATGATCCTTCAGTTTTAGGTCTTACATGTAAAAACCTCTGTGCAGAACATCAGTTACATATCTCATACTGGATCTATGTTAAACTACATCGTCCCTAAATAAACTAAATAAAAATCAAATAATAAAAACATCTCTTTCTACTAAACAAATCAAAATAAGATATTTAATATATTTTAGTTTTCAGTCTCACTCGTGTAAGTTTAACATCACATCCTGTGTCCTGCTTCCTTCTTTTCCATCATCATCTTAAACTAACTATGAGGTTTGTCCGAGCTGTGTTGCCGTAGCTGGCTGTCCAAGACGGCCGACGTACACGACTTGTTTCAACGCTAAGAGGCTGATAACAGAGACTCGCTGCCAGAAACACCAGCCGAGCCGTTCCTCCTGATGGGCGTCGGTTCTCCTCTGTCAGGTTTTTCTGGCAGGTTTTTGGGGGAGTTGAAATATTTTCAACATTTCAGCTTTTTCCATTAATTACATCTGACGTCCAGAAGAGGACGAGACGAGACGAGTCTGTCTGCGATCAGGATACTGCATACGAATATTCTAACAGTAGTATAAATCCTTCAGAGGAGCTGCTGCAGCCTCCAGTGATGTCACTGGAGTCGGCGTTGACATGACGACACGTTTGGAACTGACACACAGACGTCTGCAGCTGCTACCAGCTGACACACAAACCTCGGCTTGGACTGTCCGTGGGGGAGTTGCATTGTGGGTAATGTAGGCCCCAGGTTTTGACAAGAAAAGGGAATAAAAATGGCAGGAACTCTGCATCGATCGTTATCCTTTCTTCTTCACCGTGTCCATCGTGAGTCCGACGGCGAGCGGCGATGATAAATTACACTTTCTATAAAACACAGGATGGTTTTAAACGTGAGGAGCGACACTGAAACCTTCTAACACAACACAGTAATGAAAAGATAAAGAGATCTGGACGACGTTGTGGTCGGACGTCAGGATCGCGTCGTGTCCTCCGGCTGCGGCAGCAGTGATGTCACTTCCTCCCGCTGGGATCAAATGATGACGACGGCGCTGAGATGAAGCAGCTCACACGAGTCAGCGTGAAGCTCCTCCTCCACCTCATCCAGGTAAAACTCACAGGTGATTCCTGTGACGGCAGCTGCTTCTCCTCCTCCTCCTCCTCTCTCTCTCCTCCACACACACACTATGTCTCTCTCTCTCTCTCTCTCTCGCTCGCTCTGTCCGTCTCTCAGGTGCGTCTCCTCTTGGCTCCTCCCGGACTCGCCGGGTTGGAAGACGACAGCAGTTTGTCGGCCGTTCGGCTCCTCTTCCTCTTCTCCGCCTCCTTCCCTCCTCCTCCTCCGCCCGCCGCTCCTCCCTCGCTGCCTCCCTTCTCCTTGTCTCGCTCTCTCTCCTTATCCCGACCGCTGCTCGTTCGCTCCGACATCTTCACCGAGGAGTTACTGCCTGAAGAGAGAGAGAGAGAGAGGAAACGGGTCATATCTACGTCACGTGAGAAAATCAAACTGCACATGAACAACAAATAACCAGACTGTTCTGAGGCTTTAAAGACGGCAGGTGTTCATGTGTGACGGCCCGGAGATGATTCAATACTGACTCATTTAGTGAATAAACTAATTAATGTTGAAACTGTAACAACACGCAATAAAGTCATTTGTTTTCATATTGATGTCATGTTAATAACACACGTGATGACATCATCTGAATAATCTGGCGAAGACGTTTGACGTGTTGCATCTTTGCTTCATGAGTTCATCTGGCTGCTGTGTCACTGGTCACAGACTCTCTGCAGTACTACATTTGGATTTTGTTGGTCATTTATTTGCCCCCAGAAAAAGACGAAACAGTAGCCGTCTTTATTCTGGGCAGTAAGCCACCAATCTGCCGTCCTTTTGGCGGCTCGCTCCGCAGATTTAGACAGAAGGCGGCAAACTGGTGGTCTGTTTTGTTCCACCAGTTTTGCCCCTCGGAGGGTAACGTTACACTTATTTGCGCCTCCATTGCTGTAAATCCGAGGCGGCAATGTGGTGGCAAATGCTGAGATGGGCGGAGGTGTGGATGACGTGCACTGCTGCGCACCCACAGCCGGGAGTTTTAAAACCAGGAAACAGCTGATCACAGCAGTCAGTTCGTCACTTCATCCACCAAGATGAGCAGCTGGAAAGCCGCTGAGATCCGGGAGATGCTAGCGTCTCCTCGCTCTCTGTAGCTGTCTTGGTTGTCCGCTTGTTGTTGTAGCGGCGAGCTAATAGCGGTCGCTACTTTCAAATTAAAAGCCCCCGCTAAGAACCCAGTTCTAAACTCCGATGGGGTGCAATGTAAAGCTCTTATTTTGAAGAAAAACTGCGAAAAACTGTCCCATAAGGAATGAATGGGACGGGGTCAAAAAAGTCGCAAAATCATCGAGGTTTTTCAAACATCTCCTGCTCTGGCAGACTTTGACCTAGAGACACCATTCAAACTTTAAAATGTAGGCACAAGTCTCATCTATTTGAGTTGTATTTGAACTTTCTTTCTACGATGTTTAGTTTTTGAACGGTGACCCTTAATTGATCGTGAGCGATTTCGAAAAACTTCAGGATTTTCAATGAGTGTGTATTGCGGAATGTTCGCGCAGCACCAACTGGCAGAGTGGGGGAGCCTGAAAAAAACTCTCCGAAAATGTTTCTTTAGATGACGATCCTAGCCACAGATTTCACACTACAATAGTGATATTTTCCAAGAACGTAGCCACACTTGTCTTCTGTCTGGCAACGTGTCCACTTTATCGGGAGGATCTACGGTTTTTGAATTATCTGCGTCTAACCGACACAAACTCCAGCAACTGCCCCATAAGCCCCAATGTTAAACGGGAAGAGGATTTTGGGAGAAAAGCAGAAACTGCCCTGCTTCTCTTCACGCCCAACTTCCTGCTTCACGTCACGTCACATGTTGACGCCTACCAGAGGAGGAAAAGTGGAGGCTGTTTGGAAAAGGAGGAATATTACACCTCCCTTTTAGACAGACAAGGAGGCACATTGCAGCCTTTACCTTGCTGCACATGTGCCACCTTTTCTATCTGAAAGGGGCTACTGTAAACAAAGTCACAATTAGATTTAATCACTGTGGCTAAACTCGTTTACGATGATGATATCAGCGTTAATTTGTTTCATGATAACTTTATTATCATAGATTTGTTTTCACAGTAACAATATTACTGCAAATTTGTTTCACCACAATAATCATGCAGTGAAACTCAGATATGGTGACAGAAATGATTCAAAGATAAAAGTTTCGTGTCTACGAGGCGGCGCTGTCTCATCCCCGGCTGCCACGACTCTCTGATTCTATATGACTTCTGATTTTAAGTTCACGATTTGATTTGATGTTTTATTGAACAGACAGAAAATCTGTTCACAGCGACACAGGGCAGAAAGAAATGGACACCTGTCGAAATCACTAAAAACAGATAGGGGGAAGCATATCGTGAGAGTCCCGTCTGTACTGTAGCTAACGTTAGCTAGTTAGCTCAGGTAGCCTTGTAGGTCCAGAATAGCACTACGTTTTCGACTATAATTGTACGTTTTGCATCTTAAAGTCGACAGTGTGACAGAAATGCAGTGGACAGACAGAGAACTGAACCCTTCAGCTGTCAGGACGCTGCGTCTGACCACCACCAGCAGAGACTTTACCTTCTTCATGTGTAGCCGGAGGTTCTCTCTCCATCCTGAACTCCTCCTTGGTGTCGTCCTCTGAGCCCAGCTTCCCTGAGACAGAAGAGTCCAGAGAGGATAGTTTGAGCCTTCAGAGCATCAACGAGCAGAATTTAAACATTTCAGACGTCAAATGTGACTCCAACCTTCATCCACCTGTCTCCGTCCTCTGCAGCAGGACGACGTACGGCAGAAATGTACTAATGTAATGTTTACATGTAGGATCAGAACTGTTTTTATTGATTGACCCATTTGATTCTATCCATCAAACTGCTGAGTTCATGAACACTCAGGAGGCGAGATGAGCTATTAGAGACACTATGAATAAGTCCACATTAATAACAGGTAAACAGCAGGTGAGTGTGTCTGTTCCATCAGAGCTGTGTGAGGCCGAACTTACACACATGCTAACATGCTGATGCTAAGTAGGCACCATGTTTACTATCTTAGCTCAGCATGCTAGCATGCTAACAGCAGCTACGAGATGAGACCACAGCTTTACATATAAAAGATAAAAAGATAAAAAGAGGAGTGAAGGCGTCGCATCCCAGAGTGTAAAATGTTAAAACAACTGCAAGGAATTGTGGGTAATCTACAGAGAGAGAGCCACATCATCAACATGCTCTCACCTTCTTTCACCTCCTGGATGATGTCATCAGGCAGAGAGAAGCTCTTCTCTGAGTTCGGAAACGGCAGGATCTCCGACTCGTGCTGCACCACACACACAAAGACACATGATGAACACAGTCAGCTCATACTGTGTGTGTGTGTGTGTGTGTGTGTGTGTGTGTGTGTGTGTGTGTGTGTGTGTGTCCTCACCAGAGCCTGCATGTCGTACATGGTTCCCAGATGGTCCCAGATGACGGAGGAGGAAACCTGCCGGCCGATGTTCTGACTGAACTTGTCTCTGATGCAGATCATGTGGAAGTGACGGTTCACTCCTGAGGAGACACACACATACACACAGTTACTACACACAGATACACACAGTTACACACAGATACACACAGTTACACACAGATACACACAGATACACACAGTTAGTTACACACACATACACACAGTTACACACAGATACACACAGAGACACACAGAGACACACAGAGACACACAGGCTCCATACAGCATCATGAATAATATTAAACTTTATTTATACAGCACTTATAAACAATGGTTGAACCAGAATGTAATAAAAATGTAATAATAATGAGACACTTGGGTCGACTGATGCAGCTCGTTCAGGACCAATTTTAAAAATTGAGGAGACTAAAAAACTTTATTTGTGACCGACAGTGACGACATGAAAGTACAATTTACTCAAGAACAATCAGGTACTTTAATCTTCCTCTCGACTACATTTTATTGAAAACTTGAGTTACTTTGCAGATTCAGATCATTTTATCTTTTACAGGATTTTCACTGTGACACGTTACCAATCATGCTCGTTATTGGCAGGATGTTGCATCAGAGCCAGAGCAGCACATTTCTAAATTGGTTTATTTTATAGGCAATGTGACAAATAAAAAATAAATCACACAGATGATCAGAAGATGCTGAACATCAGCCCTGATCATCGTCCAGACATTTATAAATAAGACAAAGCTACAGACTGGAGCTGCTGAAGGACAGTGAGGACAGAACGTCTGAGACCTCGAGTCAAAACACATTTAATTTGGATTTGATTCAAATGTAATTATATTTTGTTCAAAACAAATGATGATATCAGTTTTAACAGTTTGAGTGAAAAATGTCCCTGAATGTCAGAATGTCTCAGTATTTGGTTTGTCTTCCTTCGTGCACTCGAGCTGCATGGACTCCACGAGTGAGTGTAGAACCTGCTGAGTCATGTGACCCCAGTATGAGGTGACGGTGTTCCACAAAGCTTCTTAATGTTGAATGGTGTTGAGTTCAGGTGACTGTGGAGGACAGTCCAGGACAGTCAGGACTCCTCGGTCCTTCTGGTCTTCTCTGGTCTTTGAGGTGTCTGGGCTCATCATCCTGCTGCAGGATGAATCCTTCTCCACACAGATCAAACCAGAGGGTGGAGCGTGTCTCTGAAGGACGGAGCAGTGCTTCTCCTCGGTCAGGGTGGAGTCTGAAAACATCTTCCAGCACCGTGTTTCACTGTGGTGTCCTTCTGTCTCCTGTCTGTCTCCTGACAGACACCCTTCTGTTACTGACACTAATCCATCGCTGGGATTCATCAGGAAAGACTTTTCATTGTGTTTCTGAGCCCACCTAATGTTTGCCCTCGTTTCCCTCCTGAGAAGTGGTTTAGAAACCGCTGCTCGTCCTCTGAGACACTACAGGACGGCCGTCTTCTGACAGGACGACTGCTGACTGATTCTTTAGTAAATTCTGTATCTGTGATGAAGATGCTTTTCTTTCTGTCGGTGAACTGAGCTCGATGTGCTGATCTTCTGATGGTGTTGGCTTTGGACCGGCTGGTACCTCCATCGCTGAGAGCAAAGTCGCGACTCTTCTCTGTTTCGGCATCTCAGTGGTGGAACTCGGACCAAAGTCAGGACAGCGAATCACTCTCCATCTTCCGCAAAGACTCATTTGTTCAGTCTTCACCTCGACCCTGCAGAGCCTGACTCCCAACAAACAGCAGCTATGATCCTCAGACGATCTTTTTACTCTATCGATGGTGATGTTGTGGTTTCTCTCTTGTGACAAATGTACTTATTGTAAGTCGCTTTGAACATAAGCTTCTGCTAAATGCCCTCAATGTAAATGTAACTGATCTCCAGCACCGTACCACTTAGAAACCTTTAGTCCGACCATGATTAAACACTGAATAACTTCACGTACGTTCTGAATCTCATTATTTCTGATTAATTCCAGGTTTGTGTGACAATATTGCAGATTTTAGATGTGGTGTCAGACTTTGGGACTGCACTGTGTAATCACAGAATTCAAACTGGTTATTTCTAACTTGGTGCTGGTCGAATGTTTACATTTCCCATGACCCTGAACGCAGCACAGACCTGAACCTTGACATCTGCAGTTAAAGTTTATTTGGGAGGAATATAACTTTAAATATAATCTCAGTTTATTCCTTTACGATCTGGTTGAATTTTAACGAAGCCGAGTCAGATCTGTGTCTGATCTGGTTCGTATTCAGCTCAAACTATTTATAATTTTGGACAGAATTCAAAACCAGCGGAAACAAAACAAACAGGAGAAGTCAGACTCGTGTCCAGGAATTAGACGGAGCCGTCAGACGCGTCCGTGACCTCCAGTCCGGGACTCAGCGGGTTAAACCGGCCGGAGTGTGTAGCAGTTAGCGGAGTGTGTAGCAGTTAGATGCTCCAGCTAACATGCTAATGAACGTTAGCTGCCTCTTACCGACGGGTTTGTGTCCGATCATCGCGTGAAACAGACAGACCTCCACCTCGTGGCTCCACACCACCGAGTCCTCCCCGGGAACCAACGCCGAGTCCGGCGGCTTCTCGTCGGTCTGATTCAGCGTCACGTCTGCTTCCCCCATTTTACACTAAAAGGCTGAAACAGGCTGGAAGAAGCTAACGGAGCTAGCGGAGCTAACAGAGCTCGAGCGGAGTCTCGAGACTGTTTTGTTCCGCCTCCTTCGCCGGTAACCGGAACTTTGAGCGTACTTCCGGGTTTTAATTTATCTTTCAGAATAAATGTCACGAATTAATTTTTGAAAGCTAAAAAATACTTTTTATTTTACTTTGTGCCAAATTCCACATTCAGAAATGAACATTTACAAATAAAAACTTAATTTAATGGAGGGAATAAATTAATATATGTCAACGTGTTCTTCCTCACAAAACAATATCAGCAAACATCCAAACTAATATAGTGAAATATTTTTCTGATGTTGAATACACTTTAACTTTAACTCGCCACTTGATTTTTTTATTTTGTATTTTATTTTATGTTTTTGTTTGCAGATAGGAATGTAAGTATATATACGTAAATATGTAGATATGTATGTTGAGGGGTGAGACGGTCCTGCAGAATACATACTTAAATTATTATAACACTTATAATTAATTATGGTAGTAGTACATGTTTATAGAAGACAAAATAAATCACTATATAAGTTGATATTTGG
Organism: Lagodon rhomboides; assembly: GCA_039737535.1. Lineage (NCBI taxonomy): Eukaryota > Metazoa > Chordata > Actinopteri > Spariformes > Sparidae > Lagodon > Lagodon rhomboides. The sequence continues at coordinate 32,629,665 of CM077792.1, read as the reverse complement.
CAGGACATATTTGTTCATAAATTATTTATATTACATATTATTATCTAAAGATTAATGGAGGGGAGGTGCGATTAGATACTGTAAATTCACATTATCATTAGAGCTGCCCGTTTTCTTTTCTAATGCACTGTTCTTTTGTTGGTTTGTTTGTTTACGGTCTGTATAAAAAATGTACATGCTCGAAATAAAGATTTCAATCATTCAATTGTTTCATTTCTGTTGTTTTCCTCTGTTTGAAACAAAGTTTGTTAAAAAAAAAAACTTGATTTATCCTCTAAACTGCTAAATGATTTAGTATATTAAAAAAACAAATCAATGAATTAAAGAAAGTCCAATATGTCAGTGGAAATGATAACAAACACTTTGGCCTTTTCTCAGAATAAAACAGGTGAACAGCGCAGATATCTGACAGGAAACTGGTGTTTGAGACTCACCAATCATATTTTTCTTATTTTATTTGAATTGGCTTGAATCTTAAATCAGAATTTGATTGAATAATGTTCCACATATTTATCAAGTTTGCTTTCTAAAATAATTTAGGATCAGCTGCAGTGAATTCTGTAAGTGCAATGTTAATCTGTAATGTTGCATTCAGCAGAGTTTAAATATCACATTAATTAAGATTAGAATTATTGTATTTGGAGGCTAAAACATGTGAGTGTGGATTTTAAATAATCACATTCAGCTGACTGCTGCTGAGACTGAAGGTGGAGACACTGATGCATCAAAGAAGCAGCCGGACTCAGAGTTATGCTTCTCTATACGGTGATCAAAACACCAAAAAACTTTTATTGCAAATAAAATAGTTACAGTCGAGGCTGTGAAACGACCTCCTGCACAAATGCAACCAGAGAGAAAGAAAAAAGAAAAACCATTTCAGGTACATTATATTTAAAACGATGAGGCTACTGAACTTCACCGAGCAGAATATGAGCAGGATACGTCTAGTTTTATTTTTTACATCAAAATACAAAACTGTGCATCTCTTAATAAAGCATCAACATCAATAACATCGAGAATAATAATGCGAGGCTGAATACGTCCAGTCAGAGCGGCGTTCACTCGTACCAAAAACTTAAAAAGATCCGTTTTCCAGTTAACTTCAATCTGAGAACACGACGTCAGAACGGAGAAATGTTCTGATTTTTTCACTTTGACTTTAAATTAAGTAAAAAAATACTTTTCAGAATGCCATCAAATACTAATCAACTGACAGTATGTGCTCATAATTCTGAGTTCTGTGATGAAAAACTACATTTAAACTCTTATTTTGAAATTCTAGAAATTCAGTTTAAAAGGAGCCACTCCAGCAGTTTCAGACACCAGTCAGATTACTTGTCAGGGGTTGTGGAGCTCAGCCTGCAGAACAGCTGGATAATGTCTTCCATCAAGGTGCATCATGGGAAATGTATTTCACTTTAAAGACTTTTGGAGTCTGCCACACTTATCTGAAGTGTGATATTCTGAAGAAGCACTTTATTACCAAAATTTGAGATTTTCCATCAAAATCTTTTGGTCAATCGTTTGTTTTTTGACCAAACACAAAATAATTCAGTTGAACAGAGAAAAGCACCAAACCCCGACACTGGAGGAGCTCCAACAAGAAAACTGTTCATCATTTTATTTAATTCACAACTAATCTAACGTCGATCATTAAAGGTGAACATGAAAATGTTCAAACCCGGATCGGATTAGTCCGAGAACACAACAAAAACCAAATCTGTGATTCATCCTCAGAGCTGATTGGATGAAGAGGCCCCGCCTCCTCGCAGCCTTTCCACCAATCAGGTCTGAGCATGAGGACTGGAAATATTCAGCAGAGGAGGTTCAGTCTGCCTCCTCCTCCCTTTACTCCTCACGGGCCAGAACTTTAAGAGCGAGAGCAGGTGAACAGGCAGGTGGAACAGAACCGACAGGAAGCAGCTGAGGTCCGGGAAACATTTGGTCCCTTTGATTACAACTACAGCTGTTGTCAATATCAACCTTTAGCTTTAACCCTAAAACATTCACACCTGAGCCGCCTGTCAGGAAGTGAGATGTATCTCCTGGTTGGCGGCGAGGACACGGATACAGAGTCCGTCACAGACGAGCTGGTGTCGGCCGACAAACAACTGTGTGGAGTTAAAAATGTCTCCGTCTTAAAATTCTGGCCTTTTACAAGAATGAGTCAAACAAAGTAAAACGAAACTGAACCAACAGAAAACACTGACGTAAGAAAGCAGAAGGCAGAGTGAGCGTCGGCCCGGCACCAGATAAACCAGGAAGTGGAGAAACCCAGAGACAAAGAACCACAGCTGGATGGTTTTAACCAGATGAGAGTTGTGGTTCTTTGTTCGGAGGTTCAGACAGAATCGTTGGCGTGTGATTTTTCCACTCGAGGTTTTTTAAAGGCTGAACAAAGAGTGGAACTGAGCGTCTTCCTGGTCTATCTGAGCCAGCCAGCTGCAAACACACAAGAAGATCAGAAGTGACGTCGCCGCGGCTGGTTTCACGTGTTCAAACTGATTCTACACGTGTTCCCGAACGTATTGCGGGTCAAAGATGGCCGACGGTCGCCGCGGACGCTTCGCCTTCCTGTGTGAGAGCAGCGAGACACAGAGAGGAATCATGGTAGGCACCGAGTCTGAACTGTTGTAACGAAACAACCTTTAATCAGAAACACCACCACCGCTACCACGGAGACCAGCGGCCGTTCCCATGGTTACTGGAGACAAACACTGGCTACATGAGCCCCGTTTCCCCCGGCGACAAACAGGAAGCTGGAGAGGGGGGAGTGGGAGGGGCTTCAGTGAAATGTGGTGGCAGCAGGCTGATGAAAGTGTTTGGGGGCGGGGCAGGGAGGGGCAGCGACGGATGCTATTGGTCCTTTTTCTCTGCTTCTGACGATTCCTCTTTAGCGGCCTCGTCCTCGGGAGGCGTCTCCTCGTACCTGCAGAGGAGGAGGAGGAGAGAAGACAGGGGAGGGACACAAATGTTTTCACGTTCAGCAGAACATTCATCACAAACAATCAATTGTTCCTCTGATTAACTGAATATTTGTGTAGATGCAGTTTGGCTCCTGATCAGCACATCAACACAGAGAGCAGGTGTCTCAGCGTCAATAACACGGCTGAGTAACGTTCACGTTTCAACCTCTACAGGTGACTGAAGCCAGACAAGGATGAAAAAACAGCTTTGCTTCAGAGGAGGAATCTGACCTGGAAGCAGCTGGAGAAACAGTTTCATCTGTGTACTTTACTCAACCTGGATATCTGGACTGAAATGTAGAAACTGGTGGAATATCAGCACCGTGTCGGACCGAACATCTAAACATCTAACTGTCAACAGGATTATTAGTAACCAGCAGCAGAGGGCAGCGATATGAAGCGTCTCGTCTGTCTGATCCAAACAGGAAACACCAGAATTTAATTCTGTTGTTGTCGTCACTGGATTCATATTTCCCCGTAAATATTATGTAATTCAAATACTATTGTTTTTTTAATTGTTGAAGTTTTAGTGAACACTAGTAAAACATCAGCTCAGCCCAGTTATCTCCAACAGCAACTTCTCCTACAAACTAATTAATGAAATATGTTAATAAAGACGTTGATGCCTCGTCGTTCGTCTGCAGACGTGCCAACTTCAGCGAGCTGTCAGGCTGTCGAACACGCTCCACTCTTCAGATTAGATTAGATATATTAGATGTCTGACCAGGTTTCCTCGGGTCAGACGCGTCGCCCTGACGCACTGTGACGTCTTAGCTCCATCACAGATGCAGAGAACAACATGACTACAGTCTCTGGAAACATCCAGCCGTGGTGCTGCCGGCTGCAGAGATCATCACACACATTATAAACACTGACATGTTGTGTTCATGCGGACGGACGAAGCTGATGGAGAGATGATCGTGTTTCTGACACACAGACGACAGACTGACGGACGGATGGATGGATGACAGCACTCGTCTTGTTAACGGGCTGATTACCTGCTCAGGTGAGACAGGTGGGGGAGGGTAAAGAGAAAGGGGCGGGGCCTCTACATGTGGGGCGTGGGCTGTAACCGGCGGCGGCGGGGGGAGGAGCCTGTTGCCATAGAGACGGCATCCATGGAGCTAGCCAGGCTGGCGGGCGAGCCGCTGACAGTTGGGAAGGAAGTGAGCCTGGGAGAGGCGGGGAGAACTTCCTCTGACGACTCATAGCTAACCACGGGGGAGACGGAGGGAGGAGAGGGGGAGGAGGAAGGAGAAGAGAGGTGATGGCGGAGAAAATCAGAAAAAGAAAAAGATAAGCCATGAAAATAAATTGTGACAGAACGGGGAGGAGAGACAGAGGAAGGAAAGACAGAGAGAGAAAGAGAGAGAAAGACTGTGGTAAGTTTTTGTCTTAAACTCTAAAGTTAAAAAAAGTTGTTACAGAAAACTTCTGCTTAAATATCTGAGGAACGACAGGGAGGGAGGGAGGAGGAGAGGACGAGAGGAGTGAAGGTGAGACAGAAGAGGAGATGAAGTGACGGAGCAGAGGAGGAGGAGAGATACAGGAGGAGGAGGAGGAGGAGGAGGAGGAGGAGGAGGAGGAGGAGGAGGAAGGTGATGGGAAACGATGAGGCTGGAGACAGAGGTGAGCAGCTGTCAATCACAGACGTCACAGTGATGAAGAGGAGGATGAGGAGGATGAGACAGACGGTCAGTAAACACTGAGAGTGTCACGATTCTCCACACTCACATTTCAATCTGAACATTTTGTTTTCAGCACCGACGTCTCTGCCAACGTTAAACTACCTCGTCTGAATCAGTGAAGACGAACCCATCGTCGGTTTTATGTCCTGAAAACTGTCCTCTACATTTTCAACCCCCTTTTTAAAGATGCAGACGTATTTAACAACAACAGATTGACTTTAGTTCAACAACTAATCCCAGCCTGCGGTGATTCAACAATAAAAACCACAAGTCCGAAAGTCAGTTTGTTCCAAAGTTCAGTTTCTCTTATCTGTCCAGAGTGAAGCGTCTGCACAGACGAATCAATAAAGCATCTCTGAAAAACAAAACAAACCAGCATGTTTCCTCTGGTGCCAGTCAGCTGATCGTCTCCATCACACAGGAGACTGATTTTCATTTAAGAATCAAAATCGTGACACTCTCAGTGTTTACTGTGTATATCACAGACTGAAGACTACAAACTAAATGTAATGAGTCACAGCTCAATGTAGGAAGTGATTTTAAATGTCATCTGGTCACCGTTTTAAAATGCTTTATTAATAATGTAGGATTTGTCTGTTTCTGTCTGTCTCTCTGTGTTTCAGGCAGTTTGAGGCTCAGCTGTTTATTCTGCCGTCCAATCACAGAGCAGAAGGAAATGTGGGAGATACAGCAGTAATAACACATTTTATTAAATTAGATTTAAAACCCACAAAAATAAACATAAAGTGTTGAAATTTTGAGGTATTTCAGAAAGTCTGTTTCTCTGTTTTGGAGTTAATAAATGTGTCTCCTGTGGATTTTGTGTCGGATCGTTTCATTACTCGCAGCCCAAAGTCTAAACTCTGAATCACCACGTGACGACCAGGCCGTGTGGTCGTCATGGTTACTCACCTGAACATCTCTGTGAGCTCTCCTTTGATCAGCGCTACGATGACGGGGAAGCCGACGCAGGCCGGGACCAGGTAGAGCAGAGCGGGCTGCAGAGGGAGGAGATATCAGTTAAGTTCATCACAACAGAAGAGAACAGCATCCTCTCACTGCAAATCTGCTTTCACAGTGCGCGACCTCTGACCTCGCCTCGTACCTGTGCGTGTTTGAAGGTGTGCATGACGAAGATGGTGAGGCCCAGTCCGAAGATGTAGGCCAGGAAACTGGAGTAGAAATACGTCCTGCTGTTCTTCTTTAAGCTGCAGGAAGACCGAAAGTTCAAACACTTTAAACTTGATTCAGCCAAGTGAAACGAAGATCTCATCACGATCGTTAAACCTCAGTCAGACAGAAGATGTTATCCAGAGAAGAAGAAGAAGAAGAAGAAGAAAGAAGGAGGAAGAAGAAGAAGAAGAAGAAGCAGGAGGAGGAGGAGGAGGAGGAGGAGGAGGAGGAGGAGGAGGAGGTGGAGGAGGAGGAGGAGTAGGAGTAGGAGGAGGTGGAGGTGGAGGAGGAGGAGGAGGAGGAGGAGGAGGAGGAGGAGGAGGAGGAGGAGGAGGAGGGTGGCTTTACCTGACGTCGAAGCGCAGCAGCAGAGCGATGAAGATACCTGGGATGACGATGTCACCCAGACCCAGCATGGCGAAGTTACTGGCTCCAAGTCCTTTCTCCAACAAGTCCTGAGGAAAGACCACTGGGACCGGAGAGAGAGAGACGATCACAGCAGGAATCACAACACATCAGATAAAAACACTCGTGTAGATTGAGGACAATGAAGAAACGATGACATTCAGCACTACTGGAGGCATTAGAACCTGTCTCAGTCTCACATACTTACATTTGATTGGTGCTTCAAAGGACTTGGCAACTGTTACCATGACGTTGGTGCCAAACACCTGGAGAGAGAGAGGGAGAACACACAGATGTTGGAGAACATTTTCAATCAGACTGCTGATGTCCAGCTTTCAACTAAAGTGGCAAAATAAAAGTACAAATCATTCTACTTAAATAATGAACGTGTGATGGTTTGTGTTGAATGTGAATGCGAGTTCAAGCTAAACTCACCCAGAAGACGTCGTAGACGAACAGCCCCCCAGCAGGATGCAGCCGGTACTGACGTTGTTGAGGTGAAGCAGCTCCACTCCGTTCAGGGCGAACGCCAGGCCGAACAAGTTGTTGGCTATCCAGTGCTGCGATGTCACAGAACACAGACAGAGAGAACTGATGTTTGTGATGTCATATAATCGATGTGCTGTGACATCATCACACAGCACTGTCACATGTTGGTTTTAACCTTCAACCTGTCAGATTTACCTTCTTGAGCAGGTACCAGACTCCCACCACACTGCTGATGACCAGACACACCAGGTTCTTCGTGTCAAACTCATAGTTGACAATTTCTGCAGAGACGGAGAGATCTGTTAGAAATGTCTTTGTCCAACGAGTCAGGCTGAAGTGGTGGTGCAACCAAATTACACAAGAGAAATTAAAAAAATTAAAAAAAGGTTTCTGCCAACATTTTCTTCATATATTCACAACAAAAGTCGTCTCTTGACACGTGAGCTTGTGGTGCCAAAAAGCCCCAAGATCCCAGATTGATCTGAAAAGACGTTATTTACACCCTTTTCAAGCTGAAATCATCACTGTAGCTGCTGAACTAAAAGCATGTTGACGGTGTAAATCTGGTCTCAGATCAGTTAGTGATGTGTCTCTCCTGCAGGCTGTGATCTCAGCAGACGAGCTGCATGGAGACATCTGATGTTTAAATCAAGTCTCCAGCTGCTTCAGTATCATGAACACTGAACACAAAAACTGTCTGCATGGAGAGAAAACTCCTGGAGCAACCTGAAGAGCGACACAAGTTCAAAGAGAAAACAAACTAAAGAGCGTTCGGCTTCACGTGATGACACGCTGGTCCTTTGACCTGTCGGTAAACACGGTGTGCTGGCAGCAGGTCTCACCCTCTTTGGACTCTCCGGAGCCCTGAGTGAAGAGCAGCTGGTACTGTTTGTTCGGGAAGGACTCTGGGAAGATTCTGGACATCAGAGGACTGAGGGACGGGAACACAAAGAAAGGAAACGTCAGCGTCAACGTCAGTGAACGTGTTACATTTAACAACACGTCCATCGGTGCGTCGCTTTACCTCATAGTGTGAGACAGAGCGAGCACGCCCAGGCCGAAGAAGTAGACCGACAGCAGCAGGTTGATGTACTCTTGAGAGAAAACCTGCGTGGAAACACATTAAAGTCAGCGTGGTGGAAGCTTTCATCACACTGACCATCCATCCGTCTACACGAGGCCCCTGCAGGACGGCGGAGGAAACCCCGAGTTACCTTGAAGAAGAGGTAGAGCCCGAACAGGGTGCAGCTGGCGATGATGGGAAACCTGGCGGCGTCTCGACCGGTGATCGTCTCCGGCATGTCTGATGAATTCTGGGAGGAGACACAGACAGAAACACAGAATCAGACGGATGCTGGAGCTTCACTCAGATCAACCACAAACAACACCGAGTTCAATCCTGCCACCAAGAACCTGAAGACTCTGCAGAGTTCCCACCAGCAGCTTCAGGCAGCGATGAACCGATCCAACCACGACTCAAACATCAGGACAGTTAGAAGATGTATCGGTGTAAATGTTGTCGTATCAGCTACATGAAAACAGTTTCGTTTTAAAAAGGAACAGGAAACGATTTATAGTGATCACATTCTCTCACTCTCAGGAACCAGCGGAGCTACGTCAGCTGTACAACCTCGACTGAGTCTGACAGGAAGATATAAAGACTGAAGGCTGAGTCTGACAGGACGATATAAAGACTTCACTGAAGGCTGAGTCTGACAGGACGATATAAAGACTTCACCTAAGGCTGAGTCTGACGGGACGATATAAAGACTTCACTGAAGGCTGAGTCTGACAGGACGATATAAAGACTTCGCCGAAGGCTGAGTCTGACAGGATTGTATAAAGACTTCACTGAAGGCTGAGTCTGACAGGACGATATAAAGACTTCACCGAAGGCTGAGTCTAGACAGAACGATATAAAGACTTCACCGAAGGCTGAGTCTGACAGAACGATATAAAGACTTCACCGAAGGCTGAGTCTGACAGGACGATAAAGACTTCACTGAGGGCTGAGTCTGACAGGACGGTATAAAGACTTCACTGAAGGCTGAGTCTGACAGGACGATAAAGACTTCACTGAGGGCTGAGTCTGACAGGACGATATAAAGACTTCACTGAAGGCTGAGTCTGACAGGACAGTATAAAGACTTCGCTGAAGGCTGAGTCTGATGGGACGATATAAAGACTTCACTGAAGGCTGAGTCTGACAGGACGATATAAAGACTTCACCTAAGGCTGAGTCTGACGGGACGATATAAAGACTTCACTGAAGGCTGAGTCTGACAGGACGATATAAAGACTTCACCGAAGGCTGAGTCTGACAGAACGATATAAAGACTTCACCGAAGGCTGAGTCTGACAGGACGATAAAGACTTCACTGAGGGCTGAGTCTGACAGGACGGTATAAAGACTTCACTGAAGGCTGAGTCTGACAGGACGATAAAGACTTCACTGAGGGCTGAGTCTGACAGGACGATATAAAGACTTCACCGAAGGCTGAGTCTGACAGGACGATATAAAGACTTCACCGAAGGCTGAGTCTGACGGGACGATATAAAGGCTTCACTGAAGGCTGAGTCTGACGGGACGATATAAAGACTTCACCGAAGGCTGAGTCTGACGGGACGATATAAAGACTTCACCGAAGGCTGAGTCTGACGGGACGATATAAAGACTTCACCGAAGGCCGAGTCTGACGGGACGATATAAAGACTTCACCGAAGGCTGAGTCTGACGGGACGATATAAAGGCTTCACTGAAGGCTGAGTCTGACGGGACGATGTAAAGACTTCACCGAAGGCTGAGTCTGACAGGACGATGTAAAGACTTCACTGAAGGCTGAGTCTGACAGGACGATATAAAGACTTCACTGAAGGCTGAGTCTGACAGGACAATGTAAAGACTTCACTGAAGGCTGAGTCTGACAGGACGATATAAAGACTTCACTGAAGGCTGAGCCTGACGGGACGATATAAAGACTTCACTGAAGGCTGAGTCTGACAGCTGACTGGATCTCACATCGTCTGTTCAGATTCTGGCGTTTTGAAGAAGTGAAAGCTTCAGTTTCCGGAGACGATCAGGTGAGAACTTTGCCGTCGTTCTGTTCGTCTACACTCAGATCTGAGCTGCTGCTGCTACCAAAGACACAACCGGAGACTGAGAGACTTCAGCAGGTTTATAGAAATCCCTGAGAGCGAAGCGAAGAGTCACCTCCATCTATATTCTCCTCCATCCACCCCCGAGAGAGAGAAAATGGGACAGGAGAGGAAAGAGGAGGAGGACAGAGGAGACAAGGACAGAGGAGACGAGGACAGAAGAGGTAGGAAGAGAGGAGGAGAGGATCCTTGTTCCTGTAACTCTGTTAGAGAAATCACTCGGTGGCTACAAACGCTTCATGCAGACCACTTTAAATCAAGTTCAACAGACATGTGTTTGTGTCGGTGCTGTCGGTGAAGCTAACAGACGGAGGATGTCGTCCATGCTGTCGTTAGATACACACACGTCTGAGGACTCACAATGTGTGTTGACTACGGCCAGAGGAGGAGCTTCAACACTGAGCACTGTGATTGGTCAGATGTTCAGACAAAGTGAGGAGGAAACCCTCTAACGTTGTTCACTCCTCTGTCCTGTAGTTCCTACAATAAAAGCCTTTACATCCCACAGTCTGCAGGAGTATTGATTATAGAGCTGCTGATCGGTAAATTCTTCTTAAATGTGAGGATTCACTGTTTTTCTTTGTCTTTTATGACAGTAAATGAAGAGTTTTTGGGTTTTTGACATTTTACAGACTAAACCATTAATCAATTAATTGTGAAAATAATTAGCAGATTCACTGATAATACTATAATTGATTATAACTGTGTAGAAATCAGTAAAAAAAAATGTAAAAGACCTAAAAGTACCAAACATTTGTTAACAGCTGTTGGCTGGTCCTGTAGGATGTGAGGACGCCAGTCTGTTTGTGAGAGCTGAACGTTCTAGATCATCATCTAAATAAAATCAGATCATTCTAACAACTTATATAGTTTATAGTTAAATAAGTTCTCTCTGCGGGTCTAAAATTGACGGGACAGGTGAATCTTTCTGTGCCGTTTCGGCTGTTAGCGTTACCGTCAGTGTCGATTTATCGGTCTGTCATTTTCTCGATTAAGCACTTGGTTGCTTAAGCTCTTTTTATTATCTGCACCAACTGCTGAGCGGATATCTGTCACTTTACGCTCCATCGTCTGTCTGTCTGTCTGTCTGTCCGTCTGTCTGCAGCTACAGGTAGCGTACGGCGATTTGTTGGAGCTTGTTCTCTGAAACCAGACGCCATGAGAGCGCTGAGAACGAACCAGGACAGTAAAGTTGTGTGCGGACAGAGAAACAATGAGCTCTGTGAAGCAGCTGATGAGTCTCATCTTTTTTCTCCACACAGTGATTCAGCTAAAAGTCAGCAGTGAAGTCAGGTTGTTTCACGGTGAAGATGAACATGTAAGTGAGCGTCTGAAGTGACTCCTCCTCCCTCAGCGTCAGCAGAAACCAGCCCGGTGTTAGTGTGTGTGCTGTGGTGTTAGTGCTGTAGACTGGTGCTCCCAGCGGCTCTCATACTCACTCTGAACCCAGAATCGTAATCATTTTCTCCGAGCTCCTACAGACAGACAGACAGACAGACAGAATGGATGGATAGACAGATGTGCACAGACAGACAGGGAGAGAGAGGGATCAGATCGGCGACAAAGAGGAGGGCTGGAGGCAGCGTCCATCATCACATCAACCCAACACGTGTCAGAGGAAGCAGGAAACAAATCACCATCGAACTCTGAGAGGGAAACGGATTCACCATCAAAGATTCATAATAGAGACGGCCGACAGAGAGACAGAGAGGAAGAGTGAAGAGAGGAAGAGAGAGAGGAAGGATGAAGAGAGGAAGAGAGAGAGGAAGGATGAAGAGAGGAAGAGAGAGAGGAAGGATGAAGAGAGGAAGAGTGAAGAGAGGAAGGATGAAGAGAGGAAGAGAGAGAGGAAGAGAGAGAGGAAGGATGAAGAGAGGAAGAGAGAGAGGAAGAGAGAGAGGAAGAGAGAGAGGAAGGATGAAGAGAGAGAGGAAGGATGAAGAGAGGAAGAGAGAGAGGAAGAGAGAGAGGAAGGATGAAGAGAGGAAGAGAGAGAGGAAGAGAGAGAGGAAGGATGAAGAGAGGAAGAGAGAGAGGAAGGATGAAGAGAGAGAGGAAGGATGAAGAGAGGAAGAGAGAGGAAGAGAGAGAGGAAGGATGAAGAGAGGAAGAGAGAGAGGAAGGATGAAGAGAGGAAGAGAGAGAGGAAGGATGACATGCAACAAAGTTCAGGAGCCGGATTCAAACCCAGACTGATATCTGTCAAACCGTCTCCGCCGGCCGCCGTGCTCGCTCGCTGTGAGCCAACGGTGTTGAAATTAAAGATGCAATAATAACAGTTAAAGTTTATTAACAGGAACGAGCTGTTATTAAGTGCAAGCGCCTCAAAACTGTACCTGAGTGCAGCACGTGAGTAAATGTACTCAGTTACAGTTAGAACATCATGGAAAAGTTCATTTTGTTTTACAGCTCATGAAAATCAAAAATCCAGCAACTCAAATGATCAGATTACATAAAAGGATTTATAAGACAGAAATGTCGACCTTCTGGAGAGTACGTTCATTTCTGCACTCAGTACTTTTGCAGGATTTACTGCATCAGTGCAGCGGAGGAGACGAGCCTGCAGCACTGCTCAGGTGTGACTGAAGCCCAGGTGGCTTCGATTGTTGTTCTGGTGTCTCTCATCTTCCTCTTGACGATATATCAGACATTCTCTACGCAGGTCAGCAAACCAGTTACTCGTCCTGCTGGAGATGAAATCAGCATCTTCGTACAGGACTTCACTGCCTTTTTCCCCTGATTGTTGTCTGAAATATCTGAATTTTCTAGAAGCTTTTCTCTCAAAACTTTTCACACAGTTTAACAGACAGACAGGCAAAGATGCTTCCATCACTCCTGCTGTGACCTTTATCTCACAGATGTTTTTACTCAACATGCACATTTAACATTAACTCACTCACCTCTCTTCTCTCAGTACTTGCACCATCTTTGGATTAAAGCGCCTGTGTCACGGTGAATCGTCTCACCGGTCGTCCACACGTTTAAGCAATCCTGCAGCTGTGTTTTGCAGTAACGAAGTGTTTATCAAGCGACAACGATGAAAACAGTTCACCTCTGCTCTCGTGCGGAACAGGGAATGGTTTTGCACCGTCTTTAGCGGCGAGTTTATCCGAGCACATGTCAAAATCTTTAAATCAAGAAACGAGGAAGTGGGTTCTCTCATGACGCGAGCAGAGGGAACTGATGAGACTGGTGAAAACAGCAGGTCTACAGCAATAAACCCTTTTCACAGCAGACGTTTTGACTGTCAAGGCCAGAAAAGCACATTAATAATGGCTTCATTGCATTTAGTCGAGCTTGCTCCAGAGGGTCAACATTTCTGTATTACAAACCCATTTTTTTGATTGGTCGTATGTAATTTTTTAATATTTTGAGATACTGGATTTTTGATTTTCATGAGCTGTAATCTGAATTAAAACAAAGAAAGGCCTGAAATATTTCACCTTATGTGTAATGAATCTCTTTTTTTAAATAAAGTTACAGAAAGAAATGAACTTTTCCATGATGTTTTAATGTTTAGAGATGCAACTGCACCTGTTCTCTACAGGTGGATGTAAACTGATGTCCACTTCCTGCCAGTCATCATGACACTGAGCTGCACAGGATGAGGCAGTTATCACCGCTGACAGCACGACTGCGCATGTCCGCAAAACCCCCAAAATGAGTGCAAATACGTCCCCTGTGTACACGTCACACACACACACACGTCAGTTTAACCCTCTGTCAGGTTTGATCTCAGAGTAAACTAAGTGTTAACTTGTTTTTTACAGTCGTGTTTGTATTCCTGGTTCTGTGATGAGACTCTCCTGGGGACACCTGTCCTCCTCACTCGTCCAGGTAGAAGTGTGACAGCAGGTAAACACCGGAAGTGTAAATAAAGTAGCCGGGTACACCAGCATCCGCACCATCACCGGACAGACCACCGAAAGTACAAGAAACATGAATAACACTTTAATTTTAGTCGTTTTAAAAGCATTTTAAGCGCCAGGCCTGAGACCCAGCAGAGGACGTGTGTGTGCTGTGTGAAGGAAACGCTGACGTTATCAGATGTTGTTGGGAATAACCGTTAATATGCAAACAGCTGTGACGTTCCTGCTAACGGTAACTTATTTTTTAATGGGAAAACACTTCATTTTTACGATTTTATCAACATCTTTAACACATATACGGCTTTATTTACCGGTAAGCCTGAGCTGTTCTCCGTGTTCACATTGAGAAATATGATTTAAAAACGGTTTGAGACTCGTTTAAATCACCTGGAAAGCCGCTAGTTAGCCGTTAGCTGAGCTAGCTAGCCGGTAGAAGCTAACAGAACGCATCACCGAGGTGCGTTCAGGGGGGCTGCCGCGGAAAGGTACCTTAGATTTGGAGCAGGTGACGGACCGCAGGGCTCCGAAGAAGATGGGCAGGAGCGCCATGAACACCAGGCTGCCGTACGCCAGCGCGGTGCCCTCCGGGGTGGCCACGAATTTAGCCGTGGCGTTGAGCGCCTCGGTCCCGTTGGAGTCCGTGGCGTTCAGGGCGTCCAGGACCACAGCGGC
>CM077792.1:32432747-32607747 GCA_039737535.1 Lagodon rhomboides | reverse complement strand
AGGCTGTCATCAGTCAGCTCCCTGATTAGCCTTTTAATATTTTCCCTAAAACAGCCTGTTTGACAAGTTTCCCACAGATCTACACATGCACACGACCTCGATTTAGACCGTTAACAACATCATTCAACGGGAAAGAATCATGCTTTTAATCCCACGCAGGTTAGTGACGAATACATCTTATAATTCAGTCGGTATTCTCCTCCTGTTTTGCAGCAGCACCATTAGTGCATCCTGGGTTTAGTGCCACTCAAGACGTTTGTGATTGGTCTGAAGACATAAACGAGCCGGATCCAGAATGACGACGGGTTCAGACGGACCTTTCTCCAGCTCTGACAGCGTTAAAACCCAGTGTGGAGGCCGAGCGGCTCCAGGGACACCAGCAGACATGCGTTAGTCAGGAGAGGGCTTGAAAACCCCACATCTCTTCATTAGCACACTGATTAGCAGATTGGAACCAACCACCAGAGATTAAAAAATCAAATTTTCACCAAGAATCAATCAAGCAGAAGAAAATGAGCCTGTTGTTCCCTGTTAGACATCACCAGAAGGAAAACAGCTGCCTGCACAGTTTCAGGTAATTGGGGTTAAATTGGATCATTTCTAAGGTGGAGCCACATCAGATGGCGTAAAACACCACCGGCACCAAATGTGCTCGGAGCTAGAAGAGTCCTGGTGTTGAAAACAGCTCGTAAACCTACACTGTCGACTGTGAAAGCAGCTTGTTACAGTTCATATTCACATGTGTTGTTAGGCAGCGACCTCTAGTGGCCGGAGTAATGACTCAGGCAACAAAAGAGGAAGTCAGGTGACGAGAATAGCAAGCGACTAAATCTGCATTAGCAACTCCTACGCTACGCGCGGGCTCGTCTCTTGAGCTGTGCCTCGTGGTTTTTAGAAGTTTAAATATTCTCTATTCTATAAGCACAAGGTCGCACAACGTTTTCATTTAATTATATTTGACTGCCCGGACAACCCGCTCCACGCCGTTTTGTCCAAAACGTGTTTTTTGAAGCCATTAACTGAGCTGAACCTTACAGACTGAACACACGGCTGCATGAACAGTGTGGACTTACATTTTGCTTTTCATTGCAGGGTCTATGTTCACAGGTGAGAGTCGAGCGAGGCTGCACTGCTTCATCTAGAGATTCAGAGTCTCGCCTATTTTTACCACAGTGTGAGTTACTCTGCTAAAGATAGACCTGAAGACGATCCTGCAGACAGTCACATCGTACCGCGTTTCACTACAGTTTTACTGTCCGAACCTGTAGAAGTGGTTCAGGAGAATCATAACAACAAAGGCAAACAGGCAGCAGGTGGTGAGTCCCAGCCGTGAGGGAGGAGGAGGACGGGTTGGACAGATATTTAAGAAAAACTGAATTTTCAGCCAACCACTGTTTGTGTCCCATGTAAAAAGTGTGTGGTGAATTATTTTAACCTGGTAATGCTTTTAACTTACATCATGTACGTAACGTAACTTAAGTCACGTGTGTTAAGTTTGATAAGTAACAAACTTATTTTCAGGACCTGTGTTTGTGTTCGTTTTGTCCAAACCGGAGAAAACTGCGAGCGTACGACAAGATTTGCTCTGGGAGTCAGATGACCGATTCAGTCATTCAGACATCAGGATGTGTTGGATTAAAATTATCCTCCAGTAAAACTACAGAAGAGTCGTAAACAGTATTTACGACAGCTTGTATTTCATCTCTTAACTGTTAACCTTTAACCACAAACACTCCTCTTTTCTCCAAACTGTTGCTGGTCAGTTCTCGACTCCTCTGTTCAGCGTCGCTCCAACAAACTGCTTCCACCAGAGTCTTAGATGTTTGTTAACTGCGGTCAAATCTGATCGAAGGTGTAACCTGATTAATTCTGACTTTCCTGGATGTGTGTGTGACCTTTCTATGTGTCCATACAGGATCTATGTTTCATTATTTACAAAGTTACAAAACACAAATGTTGATTAATGTGTGTTGTCCTTTAAATTAAATGAAATATGACAAAAATGTTCGATATTTTGCTGATGACACTCAAATCTATGTTTCTGTTGCAGCCATCACTTAGCAATATCTTTAAAATATGTAGGAAATGAAAATGTTTTATGAGCGTAAGACACAAGATGACCACTCAGATTATTGTGCACAACATACAATATTAATAACTGTTGAATAGGGACATAAATTAACTGAGTTAATGTAAAATTGATTATTTTGTTAATGCTTGTTGGCTCAATCACGCCACAACGAGCTGCGTCCGACCTGCTTCATCAGGACCCTCTAAAGCAATTTAACCCTCGAGTTTAATTTACAGTAACACTTTATTCAGGTGAATCTGCTCAGTTGGCTCAGACCAGACAATCCTCCAGCTTCTCCTCCAGCTTCTCCTCCAGCTTCTCCTCCAGCTGTCTCTGGAGGAGGTTTGGAGTCAATTCATGGACTACTTTACGTTTTCCTAACTCCAATCTGGTTTACATGTTTTACATTCAGGATGCAACATGTAAATCAGACAACTAGTTTAAGTTCTGATGCAGCGAGACGAGTGGTCTCCTTTGTTTTGTGCTAAGCTAAGCTAGGCTAGTCATCCAAATCTCTGCGAGGGATGTACAGAGCTGTTCCTTCATCCTTAACCGGAACAGTTCACCCAAAAAGGAAAACTGTAAATAACATCTTTTCAAATCAGTTCAGGATCTCAGAGACTTCTTGAGACTTGGACGAGCTTTTTGAAACAAGTCCTCAGCTGCTGCAGTTAATCACTACCTCCTCCCCTCATGTAGATGGAAAGTCAGGTGAAGTTTCGTCGTCCACAAAACATCCTCTTCACAAAACATTCTCCTAAACTACTGAAGATTTTTGTTTTAAAATAGAAAAACAACCAAAAAAAAACATCAGATGTCTCCATACAGCTCGTCCAGTGTAGATCGCACAGATCGAGTTGAAAATATATTATTTCCCCCTTTTTTAAAAGCTGAAATCTTCACTGTAGCTGCTGCGATAAAGGCGTTAGTGTTCACCTCGTGTGAAGATGGAGCCTGAACGCACGTCGAGGGTGTAAATAATGTTTTCTAGGATCACTTCTAGGATCTCGGGGCGGCTCGTCACTTCGACACCAGATCAGCTGCATGGAGCCATTTTTACTGTGAAGCTCCGGAAATGTTTTGTGTCACCACGAAACTGTGTCACCTGACCGAGTTTTCATTTTTGGGTGAACTGTTCCTTTAATGTTGAACATATCAAGTCACATAAACTGTTAAAAGTTCATGTAGACTGAAATCAGGATTATTCGAGCATCGATCGATGACCCTGTCGATCTGTTGACAGTCAGCTGACGTGCTGCAGAGTAACTGGAACAGTAAACATCCCAAATAAAGTGTCACCAATGATCACAGGCATCAGGATTAGTAGAGAGGGTAAATAAAGGCGATTGATTGGATGATTAATTATGATTAGATAATGTTCCACATGCTCATAAGATCCACTGTACCTGTCAGTTTCCCTGTTGGAGACACATAAAGGTAATGATCACCAAACTGTATCAATACATGATGCTGTTACACTCAGTTAGTGTTAGAGACGGTCTGAGGACGTTCACGTCTAGATCCTCCAGCTCAGCGCTGGATTATAAATCCTTTCACATTTCAGTCTATATAATTTAAATCTTTGTTCTCTGAACCCTCCGTTTAAAAACATCTTAAACAAAATCACTTTCAGTCACTTCTGGATTATTAAAACGTGCTAATCTAAATGTGCAAATATGAGAAATAGCCATCAAAGACTGAAAAAACAAGTTTGGACGGTAAGATATGAGAGCAGTGTTGGTTTTAACGTCCTCGTTCATGGTTATTAATTAATTATTAGTAACTATCAACCAAGATAGTCAACAAGTCGCTACAGTCTAATAACACAAAAGGTTTTAAATAAGACTTTACTAATTATTAATTAATGCTGTAAAGTAAAGTTCAGAGCAGTTAATAATGTAGTTATATAAATGATTCATAATCCATTAATAAGTGTTTTACTGTCTAATAAACTGTTTAAAGAACGAGTAAAACTTTTATTGTAACAGTTAAAACCAACGTGGGAAAGATAAAAAGTCAACGAGCTAAGAAAGGTATATTTCACAACCTGGCAACCAAAACATTTATGAATACTTAATATTGGTTTTAAATTGTGTGAAGTAAATGATTAATGAAAGGAAAAGTTCAGTGATGATCCACAGAACAGTTCTGGAGCTTCACAGTAAAACAGAGTTGCAGCGTTCTAACGCTGCGACTCTGTTTTACTGTGAAGCTCCAGAACTGTTCTGTGGACGACGACACTTCACCTGACTTTATATCAGCATGGAGGTTTTACATTTTTGGGTGAACTGTTCCTTTAACACCTTTTATAAAGGCTGCCTTATTAGAAAGTGATAACGTTCAATCGCCTCGTTCGTTAGAAAGACGAGTCATGACCTGTCAGAGACTTGTGACTGCTAGTTAACACTGTGGCCAGAGAGGGGGAGGGGCCAGAGGGAGGGGAGGGAGGGGGCCAGAGGGGAGGGCAGCGGGTCGTGGAGGCGACCTGCCGCAGGTGAGTTTGTACCTGTTGAGAGAATTCACCAGAGCTCTGACGGCTTTACCATCAGGATCCCTCACATCCTGCAGGAGAGTGATGTCACAGCGAGACACGATCTGCACACAGGAACACATCATCAGAGAGTGTGTGTGTGTGTGTGTGTGTCCTACCTATAGCAGAGTGTGTGTGTGTGTGTGTGTGTGTGTGTCCTACCTATAGCAGAGTGTGTGTGTGTGTGTGTGTGTGTGTGTGTGTCTGTGTGTGTGTGTGTGTGTGTGTGTGTGTGTCCTACCTATAGCAGAGTGTGTGTGTGTGTGTGTGTGTGTGTGTGTGTGTGTGTCCTACCCGCAGCAGTGTGTGCATCAGTCTGTAGTTTGCAGATTTCACCGTGTCGAACTTCTGCACGTTGAAGGCGCAGATCCTGAGTCCTGACTCCTTCTTTCCTTCCACCGAGGAGCTGAGGAAGGAGAAGAGGAGGAGGAGGAGGAGGAGGAGGAGAGGAAGAGGAGGAGAGCGCCACCTCATGGTCGGACTGAGGAGAAGAGAGAAGACACAGAATATCAGTCCATGTTGTCTCTTTGTTGTTCATCAGGTCGGGAGGACGACGTCTCCAAACACTGAGAATCTTCTCTGATTCCAGAAACGTCTCAGAAGCTTCAAGTTCAATCAGAAGAAACAGATCAAACATCTGTTTCACACCCACTGATTCAAACTTCAAACCTGCAAACACACAACTGCAGCTGGAGGTTCACTGTTCAGACACCGACACACATCAGAGGAGAAACTAAGTCAGGCTTTTGTGTGTCGCTGTGTGTTTGTGTGTTCAGTCAACAGAAGCCTCACAGACGTTATACTGGCTGTAAGAGCTGTTTGTGTCTCGGTCGGTCGACTCCTCCCAGCTGTTACTGTGTTCAGCTAAATCTGCCACAAGAGAGTAAAAAGAGCAGAGGAACCTGTTTGCAGTGTTTGTGTGAGATCAGCTGTGGATTTCTGTTCTGATTCTCTGTTTTCAGTCTCTCGTGATCTTTGTCAAATCTGTGAAGTGAAGTAAAATAAAGACAAATAATCAGAATGAGAGTAAAAACTAGAATGAGGATATAAAACAGGTGTGGACGTGATTTTTCCTCTGGAGGGCAACAACTTGGACTTAAAGCTCCAGTGTGCTGATGTTTCTGCAGAGTTCGGTTTGTCCCTTCTGTAGAAACATGCTGACAGAGAAGCTCATCTAACAGTTTGTAGTTTCTGGTGATTATGAACTAATAGAAAACTGATTATATGTGTTGAATATACCTGTATATTTCTGCCAATAGGTTCCAAACCTCTGGTGGGCCACGTTTTTAATTTATAGTTTAGATGCTAAATGTTCCTGCCCTCCTGAACACTGCGCTCAGCTTATTAAGTATTCAAAATGAGGGATTCTACAAAATTAAAGAGATTTTTTACCTGACAAAAAACAAAACACTGATTTATATTAGAATTATATTCAAAACATTTATTACAGATGTCTATTTTTTGCTAGAAACATCTGGCGGCAAATCAAGCCTGATGGCACACTAACTCTGGGAAGCCCCGTTATAAAGGACACAAATTAAAAGGTACAAAATAACACAGATGTAAAAGTACGTATATGAACGTGTTCGATGAGCCTGATGATTAACATCTTTAACTCGTCGCTCGATGTCGACGTCTGACATGTTGGGTTTTATAAATATATCTGAAGATGTCAGATGGATGTAAACTAAACTTGCAGAGCTCTGGACACGTACAACTTCCTCTCTGACTGTTAAGACGTTAATCATACGTCTAAATCCTTCTCACCACGTGTTTAATAAACTGAATCTGATCTTTGGGTGGACTTCCGCCCGTGTGCTCACTCAGCGGTGTTCATCAAACGTCTGTTAGTTTCCAGCAGTGATGTGAAACCAAACGTGACACAACACAGCGAGTCGGTCCTCAGTGACCCGTCACACAACAATACGACTCCACGAGTCTGTATTCACGAGGAGGAAGAGATCTGTCCTCTGGATTCAGGGACCGAAGCAGGAACAACAACGACAGCAGCAGTTTTTACAACCAAGAATCAGAATCAGAGCAGGAGGAGAAGCTGGGATTTAAATATGAACCTCCTCTAACTGCTGCTGAACTTCAACAGCTTCAAACAAACAGAGTGACGGTGTGACAAGTGGAGTGGTTCGACTGGTCTGACGGACGAGTCAGAGCATGTTCAGACCTGAGACAGAGAGAGAGAGAAACCAGCTGGTCACGAGGATCTTCTAACATCTCTGAGAGCCTGAGGACGACAACACCAACTGAATCAGATCGACCAGATAATAACGAAAAATATCTTACGTTCAGTCTCACCACAACAAAAAGTCCTACATGAAGAGAAGCTTCGACTCTGAACAGACTCAGTGAACAAAGTCTACAAACAAATACACAAATACAGTACAAATACTCTGTCACTGTCCTTCAGTAGATGTTTCATGTGTCTTCTCCTCTCTACATCTGAACACAAACATCTGAACTTTCTCCTCCTCACAGCTTCAGAACAGCCTCGTTACTTTAGTTTGATGCATCTGACTTCTAAATTGACCAAAGTCTGTTTTCACACAAGTATCTGAGCTTCTCCTGGAGGACAGGACGTGTGGACTTTGACTCCTCTGCTCACAGAGACGGTCGACGAGCTCGCAGCTTCAGACGGTTTCAGATTTGCAGCTTTTCCTTTGAATGATTTGAATATATTTGTAATAATTAGTCAAATGAGTAAAAGCAAATATATCATGTCAAAATACTCCTTTAGTAAAAGTGAAGGTCACCAGTACTTAAGCAAAAGTCTTATAGTATCTGATATTGAATGTATTTAATTATCCTCAGTAACTGACACACATATCTACATGTGTGTAAACACAGTAAGCTACAGGTCAACTGATTATCAGATCTGATATTCAGCATTTATCTGATTATCAGAATTAGATAAAAAACAAACACATGTTTTATGCTAATCAGCATGTAATCTACAAAGTAATTAGGAACTGAAGTTATCAAATAGATGTGATAGATTAAAAAGTACAATATTTATTTAAGGAATAAAGTAGCAGAGGATGGAAACACTCAAGTAAACTAAAGTTCCTCGAAATTGCACCTAACACAGTACTCGAGTACATTCCACCACTGCAAACACACCATGACAGCAGAGGTGATAACAAACATTCCTGCAGACGGCAGTGAAACATGTCCACACACACACACACACACACACACACACACACACACACACACACACACACACACACACACACACACACACACACACACACACACACACACACACACACACACACACACACACACACACACACACACACACACACACACACACACACACCCCTCCCGGGCCTGGAGGTGGCGGGACCGGTCGGGTGGCCTCTCCCTCTGCACACAGTGACTTCAGCGAGCAGGAGACAGTTTAACTTGAGCTGTTTGAAGTCAGGACACAGAAACAGAATCCTGTCTGTCACAGAACATAATGTGAGTTAGATTTTAATCCTGTGTGTTGTGTAAAACAGGAAATAAAACTGTGCTGTCACTGCTCGAGCGTCCGGTCGTTACAACACAGTGAACTAACAGATCCGGTCCTGACTGCAGGACCGCACAGCAGAACCTGCACAAACACTCTGATAAAAGTCCTGTGTTCAAGATGTCATTTAAAATTTCACTCCAACGTCTCTCTGTAAGTAGGTACTGATGTCACAGTGTGATGTCACAGTGTGATGTCACAACATCCACGTATAGATCAGTTCCCTATAAACCTCACTGTCACTGAGATGACCGGGGCAGATTATTAATTAAGAGTTTGTATTATCACCTTGAATTTCTTCTCCAGAACTACACAGCTCGTCTTTAAGCTGGAAGACTGAGAGGAGACGGACTTTAAAAAGAATTTTCCCAGAACCTATAAATCATTACTCAAACGGACTCAGAGGTAAACGGACTTGCATCTTTACAGCAGTTGTCACATTCACACAGTGAAGGCGGAGGCCGCCATGCGAGGTGCCGACTGCTCATCAGGAGCAATTTGTGGTTCAGTATCTTGCTCAAGGACACTGCGACATGCAGCTGGGGGCACCGGGGATTTGAACCAGCGACCTTCCGATGACTAGACGACCCACTCTACCTCCTGAGCTCCCCATTCTTCGCTTAAACAGGCCAGGAAATGTGAATCAACAAACCCGTCTGATCCCTAAATCCGCTCTGAATGGGAGGAGGCCGTCGTCAACATGAACAGTCACGCTGATGTCAGCAGACGTTTCTGAGAACACGAGGTTTCGGTCCCATTTCCTGGGACTGACATGAGTCACATGCACCTGAACCACCGGTTCACTCAGGTCCTGCGACACCTGCGTGGTCAGTGTCTCGCTGTGGACGGAGAAGTTTGAGAAGATTTTACTGACATCCTTCTCTGTGACTCCAGTGAACTTTATGCACCAAAGAGTTTATTCTGTTTAGATTCTGCCTTTTTCATTGTTTTATTAAAAACTGTGATACATTTTACACCTGAATCTGATATAGTGTTATTAAACAGCAATAATTAATACTCTTCTGTCCAGATTCAATCAACATTTACGCTCATTTTTATCTAAATATGAGTCTGAAAGTCAGACTGCTGCTTTACATCCGCTGAGTTTACAGGTGTGGATGAAAAACATTATTTAAATCTGGATAAATGTATTTCCAACATCCTGTCTGGTCCTGAGAATAAAAGATTTACAGTTATTCCTGCATCACTTGTTAAACTGTTGTTGCACAGTGAGCGCTGCAGTGGACGTTTCTGCAACTCTTTCAAAATAAAATACACCAGAATAAAGTCATTGGCAGGATTTTTCACTTGTGATTTAATAATTCATGCGTTAAAGGGTTTAACAATCTGATCACAGCGTCTTTCTCTCCCAGTTTAAACATTTGTGAACGACCCGGCACTTCCTGTCTGAGCAGGAAGCTCGGCAGCAGTTTGTCTGTGACCCGTTAACTTTGCTCTGAATGTGTCGGTTTGAGGCCAAACGGAAACACTCAGTCACCAATAAACAGGGAACCAGGTTAATCTTTAACACCAGGTGACTTCTAACATCACCACACTTTAAAGTCTGTTCTGGATATTTATAACCATCTTAACGCTTTCAAACTGACGATATGTTTTTTAGAGCCGCACCAACACATGAGACAACAGTTTCTGGACGTGTTGCACAACTTTTTCTACACATTTCCCCTAAAATTCAAACTGACAACATCAACTTTACAAATTTGAGAACTTAAAACAATGAAAGAGTTTAAAACAAAGCTTTGCTTCTTAAACTCTGCTCGACTCAGTCTTAGACATTTGTCACCGTTCCAGTACAGACCAACGAGTCAATCAATCAACCTGTAGATTAATGATTAATAAAATTAATTGTTAGTTTGAACTCAACTCAACTCTCTTTTCAGCTTTAGTTTGCAAAAGCACCAGATATGTCGCTCTGACTTTAGAAGAAATGTGTATAAAATTCTGATTATTGAGAGTTTAGAAGCGATTATTGAAGGCGTGAACACTCAAACATGACAGGAGGACATGTTAGACAGAACAAACACACCTTGATCTGGGTCACACACTGACACACACTCCTCTCTCCGGCCTCAGAACCACCTCTGAATACTTTTAAATGCTTCAAACCAGCACACACTGACAGCACACACTGGTCCGGTCCCAGCAGGGTCCTGGTGCTGCTGGTTTTCTTACCTGTTCAGGTGAGCGGAGGGTCGACCGTGTGTCTCTACTGCTGGAACTCTGCTGAACTTCCTGCTGCTGCTGCAGGGTGGAGGCTCATTACCTGCTGTGAGTGATGTGAACGACTACCTGGTTGTCAGGTTGGCCACGCCCCTCCCACACTGCTGCATTCAAGGCCCGTGGGAGAGACAACGCAGCCGGATGTCAGACAGAAGTCAGGATTTTGATGTGAAAACAGGACACAAAGGAAACAATTAATATGGTGGAGTGGAGGAACAGGATGACGTCACTGAGCTCCAGTTTGAACATGTCCAACCCAAAACCACAAGATTTCATATTCACACACGATGAGCTCTAATTTTACAGAACAGTGCAAAAGTTGTTCTGATTAGTAAAAAATGCCACTACAGTTATTTGAAGTAAGAAGTGAATAAGTCAACATGGTCCACTTGTTTTCATATCAGTTAAAAAAAATCTAAATCAAGAGTAAGAATATATTTCTGAGATCAGGCTCTTCAAAGTGTCTGAGTTTAATTTTGTGGATTAATTAAGATGAGTGACAAACTCAGTCCTCCTTTCTTCTTCTTCTTATTATTATTATTGTTGTTGTTGTTGTTGTTTACGGAAGCGTATTGCATTCACTTGATAAATTTATTTTTTGGTTTGTTTTACTGAGTAATTATTTGTGTTTTTCTGAGTCATTTATTTTTTGTCTGTTTTTTGGAATAATTATTTCTGTTTTTCGGAGTAATTTTTTTCTTCTGTTTTCGTGTAATTTTTTTCTTCTGTTTTCGGAGTAATTTTTTTCTGAAATATCGAGATACTTCGAACTCCGCGAGAACATCCAACCTGTAACAGACTCCCGTTCTCCCGTGGACCATGTCGTGGACCTATGGTGACTCCTGCCCGCACATACATGCCTTGACAAACTAATGATAATACCATCTATATGAGTTAAAGACAGGACTATCTCCCAGTGTCTTAAACCCAGATCAAAGTAAAACTTGATTAAACTGAACAAGTCGGTCATGTTTGTAACCATGAAGTCGAGCTCTCAATGAATGAATGGATCTTCAAATGCTCTGTAAACTCAGGAAAAAAATTACTCTGAAAAACAGAAAAAAAAAATTACTCAGAAAAACAGAAATAATTATTCCAAAAAACAGACAAAAAATAAATTACTCAGAAAAACACAAATAATTACTCAGTAAAACAAACCAAAAAATAAATTTATCAAGTGAATGCAATACGCTTCCGTAGTTGTTGTTGTTATTGTTATTATTATGATTATTATTACCATCGTCATCGGTTCCTTACCGCCCCCTGCTGTCCCGTGTGGAGCGCTGCATCTCCTTATATGGTGACTGTCCGACATCCGGCCGGTCCCGCCTCCCCCAGCAGGCTGCAGCCGGGGATCGTTTGAGGAATCAGGGACAGAGTCAGTCAGCTGTGGACCCCACCACCAGCGGCAGGACGGTCCAGCCCGGAGGTCCTGACCGGAGCTTCTAGCGCCACATTCCGCCTACTGACATGGATTAACAGGCGCGGAGACAGTCAGCGTCGAGCCCAGGGTGAGTGATCCAAACGTCCCGGTGCTCAGTGAGCCAGGAAAGACTTGGAGGAGTTCTGGATCCACGAAGACCAGAAACAAACTAACTTGTTAGCTCGCGTGCTAACTTTGTAGGGATGTGAGCTAACGGTGTTAGCCGTTAGCGCCACAGCCCCTTCTTCACTCTGACCGAACAGAAACAGGACTGTCCGGCTTTAATCTGCCAGCTTTAGATTTAAACTTTAGTTCTGACCTGAGGAGGATTAACTGGACCCGTCAGAACCAGCTTCAGGCGCCGGTTAGTGAGTTAGTGAGTGAACTGTAGCTGCTAGCTAACTAAATGTAGTCGGTTACTGTCACCGTCCCATTATAACCAGTAACAGGTAGAAACGGAGCAAAGTTGTTAGCTTGTTCGCTAACTTTATACGGTTTTCTATGGAGCTAACGGTGCTAGCCTTTATCCCCACAGTCCCTTCATTAAGATGTTTCTCTAAAACTGCAGTTAATTAATGTTACTTTAATAATCTGAGTGTTAACCAGCTAGCTAACGTCAATGTTTATGGCTAACTTGTTAACTGACCGGTGTGCGTCCTTTAGGGACGCCTCGTAAAATCCTGTTCTCCTAAAATTAAATGAAACAAGGTTTAGTTTTCTTTTTTTAGATACTTAGATATGCATATATGTATGATACACACACATTTATCATAAATATATATAAATATATAATTTATGATGTTGTTGAGTTATAGTTAGAAAATTGAGAAAATATGATTTCTTTCTCACATAATCTGACTTCTTTTTTTTAATTCAAATATTTGTAACTCTTATGTTTACTGGACATTTTTTGGAGTATGTCACTAAAATCATTATCCATGTAAGAGTGTCAATTTACAACCAGAAGGATATGAAATATTAAACAAAGTAAAATAAGATAAAAAGAGAACAATACACTAAATAAAACATTTACATCAGGTCTAGTTTTGTGGCTTTTAATAAGATGCCATAAATAATACTATTATGATTTAAGACAGGTGTTGTTGTGTAACTAACATCATTCGACAGCTGATTCAACAGAGGACAGCAGCTAACTCACTTTGAGCTGCAGCCCCAGTCAGAAAGGTGCTTTATGAATAAAGTTTATTATTAGGATTTTATTTAAAATTGAACTTGAGCTATTTATTGTATCTGTGAAACTCCAGCTGATAACTCGAGCTGCTGATCTGAAGCCAGATTGCTTTCATTGACTTAAAAAGTGCAACATTCACAGACTCTGATTCTGATTCTTTTCTCTTTACATCTCAGATGTGTAAGAACTGCAGGTTATTAACTTATAAATTATCTGTTTCAGCCAGGAGAAGCAGAAAATGATCAGTAATTGGTATCATGCATCCATAATTATGATCTCTTGGAACAGATTTATCATATCGGCACATATTAGGCAACATCTACGCAGATCTGATGTATCTGCAGGCTGATACTGGCCATCGTCCTGATGCCTGTGTGATGTGAACAGGTCAGTGGTTCACGTTCGTTTCCGGCAGGTCAGGCTGAACTTTAGTGTCCCGGAGTTGGAGGGAAGACAAACGGTCCTGATGGCTGCCAGGTGTTTGTCCTCCTAAACGGAGACACCTGATGTGCTGAAAGTGTTGAATGCGTGACTGCAGGATCCTGTGCAGCTCTGCAGGCCGAAGCCTGGCCGTGTGTGTGGATCTCCGGGCTGCAGGCTGACTGAGCAAGCTGCTGCATTATTAATGTGTGACATGATTTCCATTCAGAGCGGCCGCCAGCTCTGTAACTGGAGCCAGCTCCGCCTGCTGCTGCTCTGCCCGGCTTGTTTCCGATGTAGATCAGCGTGTCTGTGGAGCTGAAATGTGACCGGAGAGTTTTCTCAGTTGACCTGGATTGTGGAAGTGAACGTCCCGTTGATCTTTACCGGGGACACAGAGGCTTAAATGAGGAATGGAACGATGAAGAGTGTCTCTTGTGACTTCCTCTGCTCGCTCATCAGAGACCTGTTCATTTACCTCGTACCTCTTTCTGTTGTTTTAGTTGCACACAGCGATGTGGAGGAAAGCTCTCAGTACACATCGATTTCACAAAGCTGTAATCAGGCCGAGGAAACTGCTCTCTGCAGCACAGTCTGTCTCCATAAAGACTCCTCCTGAAGACAGTCGTGGAAAGTGATTAACCACCAGGGCTGTTCCGATGCTGACACCAGTATCGGAAATGCCTAAAATGCTGGAACAGGAATCGGCGAGTAGCCAAGTCTAAGTGCAGATCTGACGCCCTGTGATTTATCAGACCCAGCGGGACATCTGGATGCAGCAGGAGACGATATCGTTAATATCTAGTGACCTGAGTCACTTCCTGCACATGAACAACTTACATCTGCTGAAATTTGTGTTCTTTTTCTTTTCAAATAATAAAATCTACACAAAAAGAGGATGAAGCTGGTGAGTCACAACCTTTTGGCTTATCAGTGTGTCTCTCTGTAGGGACGATGAAAGGTTTCATGGCGATAAAAACACCAACAATAAGTTGATCACAGTGAATTTACATGGTTTGGATAACTGTGAATGTCCTCACATGAAGGACTTGGAGAAGCTGTCTAGCTCACTGAAGAGAACGGTCCTGTATCGCTCTGCTGTTTCCTTGTTTTACTTCACAGTTTTAGGAGTATTCTGATGATTATCAGGTACTGGGGTGTGACGATACGCTCAGCTCACGAGACGAGACAAGACGAGACACGATTTTAAGAAAACTACAACGACAAAATATGACTGGACCAACAGACTTTCATTTAACCGAGTTCCACAGGCATTTTGAAATGTTTCTACACAGGTGCAGTTGATTTGAGTGCTGAGCTGTGGTGCTGCTGTCTCCAGCTCCTTTCAGATAGAAAAGGTGGCACATGTGCAGCAAGGTAAAGGCTGCAATGTGCCTCCTTGTCTGTCTAAAAGGGAGGTGTAATATTCCTCCTTTTCCAAACAGCCTCCACTTTTCCTCCTCTGGTAGGCGTCAACATGTGACGTGACGTGAAGCAGGAAGTTGGGCGTGAAGAGAAGCAGGTCCAATTTGTCTT
The DNA here is from genome assembly GCA_039737535.1 of Lagodon rhomboides. NCBI lineage: Eukaryota > Metazoa > Chordata > Actinopteri > Spariformes > Sparidae > Lagodon > Lagodon rhomboides. The sequence goes on along the minus strand of CM077792.1, from coordinate 32,592,808 downwards.
CAAACGAAATCCGCAGAGCGAGCCACCGAAAGGACGGCAAATTGGTGGCTTACTGCCCAGAATAAAGACGCCTTATGGTCACAAATATAAGCTTGGATAGCTCACAAATCTCGCGAGACAGATTTTTAACGCAACGATAAATATCGTCGAGTTTAATCTCGCGAGATCTCGTCACACCCCTGTTATCAGGATAATATTGTGAATCATGAATATGTTGGATGAGATTAAATGTTTGTGTCGGACCATACTTTGTGCTTTGTCTTGTTTCAGATGTGTATGACTTGTTATCAGCCTTTTTCTTCATTTCAACAACTGTTTTTTTATTTAATATTTAATATTTCTTCTCCCATTAATCATCTGATGACCCCTCAAACTTCTTTCTCATTCATCCAAGTGTTTCTCTCTCTTTTAGTTTGTACAAACAAGTTCAGCACTTTAAATGTCTTTAATGAGAGACTGTGTGAAAATGTTCCTCCATATTCACACTGTTCAGTTTTGATTATCACTCAGTTAGACGAATAATGAACGTTAACTGTTAATGTCTCTCTGTTGTTCCTTAAGCCCCTCCCCCCTGTGGTGGCCAGGCGGCGTCATGGCGTCCCGGCTGCTGGACCGTCTGAAGCGCTCGCTGTTTAAAGATGGTCAGGGGGCGGGACCCGAGCAGGAAGCAGGAGGCGTCCAGGAGGAGGAGGAGTTTAAAGAGGATGACTGGGAGGCGGAGCTTGAGGAGGAGGAGGAGTGTGTGACTGATCGGCTCGGGGGGACGCTGTGCTTCGACAGCGCGGAGGAGGAGGAGGAGGAGGAGGAGGAGAGGATGGAGCCGAGGGCGACGGCTCGGGGCTGGACAGCGACTCCGACTTCCTGGGAGAGTCGATGGAGGAGGGGCTCAGCAGCGCAGGTGAGGTGGAGCTCTGCTCGTTTAACACCATGAGGCTCATCAACCAACATTTCCACATTCTCATCTGTGAGAATTCGGTCAAATCAAACTTCACAAACTTGTTTTAAGTTGCTCGCATTAAGTCGATGAATGACACCAGTCTATGAGTAGTAGTTAGATGTTGTGCTCCATTCCTGGAAAGTTTCTTTTACAACATCACCGAGTGTGAAAAGAAAAGAAGCAACAACAAAAATAACCTTTATATGAAGTGGTGTCAACAAACAAAACAGGTCCGTGTCCCTTTAAAGGCAGCATGGAGGACGATCATCTGGACCTGTACAAAGACCCTGAGTCAGAGCTCTTTACCCTGAGTTTTACTACTGGAACGTGAACCAGAACTGTGTTGCTTTATTCTTGTAAAGTTGAGACCCGGATCCATTCAGAACCGAGAAATACCGGACCTGAACCAGGAGACACACATCTGATCTGTGCCAATAAAATCTTAGAATAAAGGTTTTTTAATCTCGTAGAAAATGTGCAACCTGTCTACACGTGACACTGACGTCCTGTCTGAACATGATCGTTGGTAAATGTTCTTCTGTAACTCCAGAACCAATCTGTTTCTGATGATTGAGGTCCAGTGCTCACTGTTGGACTGTTTCATGCTGTATTATAATTCATCTTTCAAACGTAAAAATTTAAATCCGTTCGTGAAGTGAAGTCGTATCGTTCTGATTCCAGTTCTGCTTCTTATTCTAAAAAAATGAGATCCTGTCCTGTCACCTGACCCCTCTCTCACCTGTCCTGTCACCTGACCCCTCTCTCACCTGCCCTGTCACCTGACCCCTCTCTCACCTGCCCTGTCACCTGACCCCTCTCTCACCTGCCCTGTCACCTGACCCCTCTCTCACCTGCCCTGTCACCTGACCCCTCTCTCACCTGCCCTGTCACCTGACCCCTCTCTCACCTGCCCTGTCACCTGACCCCTCTCTCACCTGCCCTGTCACCTGACCCCTCTCTCACCTGCCCTGTCACCTGACCCCTCTCTCACCTGCCCTGTCACCTGACCCCTCTCTCACCTGCCCTGTCACCTGACCCCTCTCTCACCTGTCCTGTCACCTGACCCCTCTCTCACCTGCCCTGTCACCTGACCCCTCTCTCACCTGTCCTGTCACCTGACCCCTCTCTCACCTGTCCCGTTCAGACACCAGTCCTGTGGGCGTGTCTCCAGTCGCCCCGTCTCCCTCCTCCTCCTCCTCCCTGCTGACCCGGCAGCTTCAGGAGAGCTGGAGGAGCCTCCGTGGACTCGGCGGAGGAAGCCCCACCCCCGCTGGGAGGCGGCTGACCGACGACCTGCTGTTCGAGGTGACGGACGCCAGCGTGGTTCAGGACAGCTCCTCCAAATATGTGGTGAGTTCAGACAGCTGACGATGATGATGCTGAGTGTGTGTTGAACGCACCACTTCTATAAATCTCTTTTAATTAAAGTTTGGCAGCCTGAGTAAATTCTACCTGAGGGAGATATTTAAAACATTTCTGGGTTCATCAATAAAAATGTAAAGCTCACAGAAACCTCACACGAGCCCGTTCAGCCTGTCGCTGTCTCCCTCCAGCTGTACACCATCCACGTGATCCAGTCCGGCGGCAGCGACAAGACGCCGGCCATCATCACCCGCCGCTACTCTGACTTCCAGAGGCTCCACGCCACGCTGCGCCGTAACCACGGAGACCAGATGGAGCGCGTCTGTTTCCCACGTAGGTAGAAATTCATCCGTCATCTGTCTGAACGTGGAGCCGGGGAGGCTGTTTTCACGGTTGTTGGTTTGAATCCTCAGCCTGGCAGCGTTCAGTGACAGCGATCAGACGGATCAGTGTGAATTCTGCTGCCCGACTGTTTCTCGTTTGCTGTCGCGGTGAGAATTCACTTCCTGTTTTGATCCCTGCAGGAAAGAAGCTGCGCAGGAACTTCGCGGCGGAGACGATCGCCAAGAGGAGCCGGGCGTTCGAACAGTACCTGTCTCACCTGTGCTCCCTCTCCGCCCTGCGGGGCGCTGTGCGTCCGGCAGTTCTTCTACCTGACTGACCTGCAGGCCGGACAGCTGCTCATCAGGTAACACACACGATGAGATGTATTGTTTCAGACCGACCGACCCCTCGATCAGTGTCAGTAACGTACCAGACGAATAAGAAAAAGAGAAGTGATATCAATATAAATCTTAAAGATAAAGAAGAAGTGATACAGCTGCAACTTGTTGTTAACAAGTTGTTAAGTTTCCCTCGATGGGGCAGTGAGCCTGAACGCCTCCTGAGGAAGCAGAGTTCTCACATTTTAAGGTTCTCGTTTTTATTTCTGCTGCTCGACCACATGTCAGAGGCAAATACTGTGCTTTGGTGTCGGAGCCTGTGAACACAAAGTGTTTTCATCTGAGCTCAAGCACCTTTTTATCAATTGTTCCCACTGAGGAGCGAGTGTGTGCAGCAGGCAGCCGTCCAGAGAAAATGTGCTGTCTGTCTGTCTCTGTGTCTGTCTGTCTGTCTGCCTGCCTTTCTGTCTCTCTGCCTTTCTGTCTGTCTCTCTGCCTGTCTGTCTGCTCTTTCTGTCTGTCTGTTTGTCTGCTCTGTCTGTCTGTCTGTCTGTCTGCCTTTCTGTCTGTCTGTCTGTCTGTCTGTCTGTCTGTCTGTTTGTCTGCCTGTCTGTCTGTCTGTCTGTCTGTCTGTCTGTCTCTTTCTGTCTGCTCTTTCTGTCTGTCTGTCTGTCTGCCTGCCTGTCTGTCTCTCTGTCTCTCTGTCTGTCTGCTCTGTCTCTGTCTGTCTCTCTGTCTCTCTGTCTGTCTGTCTGCTCTGCCTGTCTGTCTCTCTGTCCGTCTCTCTCTGTCTGCCTGCCTGCTCTGTCTGTCTCTCTGTCTGTCTGCCTGCTCTGCCTGCCTGTCTGTCTGTCTGCCTCTCTCTGTCTGTCTGCCTTTCTGTCTGTCTCTCTGTCTCTGTCTGTCTGTCTGTCTGTCTGTCTGTCTGCCTGATAAATAATACAAAATATAATCAACAAACAGAATATGATGTGTTGTTGTAGATTAATATGAGACATTCACCTGCAGAATATATTTACCAGTGATGTCACTCAGTGGCTGAATTGCATCGTGGGTAATGTAGGCAGCAGAATTACAGATTACACGCAGCTTCCTTCCTTCCTGACTTGGTAGATTTACCCTTAAAGTTAAAGATCGAGGTGAACTGTGAGTCAGTGAGTGACGACAACAGAAAGAGCTGCTTAGTTTTCATTTCTGACATCCGTTTGAAAATCAATTAAAAGTCATTAACAGTTGAGTCGTCGACTTGTAGCTTCATCAGGTTTGTTTCCCGTCTTCTGTCCTTTTCCATCTGTGAGTATTTCTGCTAAATAACTGAGACTTGTTAGTTTTCTTGACTTGTCGCTGTCGGTAGTCTGAGTGTGTCTTGTGTCGTTGAGGGTGGGACGCTACCAGGAGGCCTTGGGTCCGCTGCTCAACGCCAAGAGACTGCAGCACAAACTGGGCTGGGTGAGTTACTATGACAACCAGGCTCAGGCCCCGCCCCCGGCCTCCTCCCATTGGTTCTTCACCCTGGTGGGGCTGTCGAGCTGTTTCCAGGAAGTGGACCAGCTGGAGGAGGCCCGCGGATCACTGTGACCACGCCCTCCGCTGCCTGACGCCCGCCGAGACTGAGACGCACACGGAGGACGAGCCCCTCCCACAGACTGACACGCACGACTCATGGCCGAAGCGTATGGACAGGCCACACCCCCTTCTGTTGCCGTTGTTACGGGCGGTGGTGCGGCTGTCGTGGCAGACGGGAAAAGACAAGCGGCGGTGGGAGGAGCTTCTGCAGCAGGTGGAGGATCAGTGGGCGCGGCTCGACAACCAGCCGACCGTCAAAGAGTTTCTGGTCAAACACAACCTGGAGGAGAGCGAGGGGGAGGGCTAGCTCGCCCCGCGCACACACACACACACACACACACACACACACACACACACACACTGCAGAGTACAATCACTACGCTACGAGACGAGTGCTGCGGCCGCTGAGCAGAGAGAACAGCTGAGAGTTTAATAGTTTTTAATTTTATACATCATGAGAAAATCATATTTCTAAATCCACCTGAAGATTGTTTAAGAAGCAGGAAACATGCTTACACTTTCAAAATAAAGGCACCAGAACTACTCGTGCTGGATTTTTAAGCCGGTATTGATATATCAGCAGAATATAAGATTAAAGTGACACGTACTTATGATATTTTACAGTTTAACATTTTCAGTAAGAAGCAGGAAACGTCTGGTTACGCTTTCAAAATAAAGGCACCAGAACTACTCGTGCTGGATTTTTATCAGCAGAATATAAAATTAAACACACATATTTCGATTTTTATCAAACAAAGTGACACATAGTTATGATATTTTGCAGTTTAACAATCAACTTGTCAAATCTAAGATCAGCATTGAAACGATGACTCATCACTGTGAATTTAACAACTACAAATTACACCAAACATCTTTTTCTGCATCATATCAGCGCCTGTTAGACGACACATACGCCAACAATTATATATCTGTGATAGGCAAATATCGTCTGACTGATTCGGTCAGTTACGTGCTTTACATCAGAGAAACTCCTATTTAAAAAATAGAGTTGTAATAAAAAGGCACAACAGTTCTTACATACGACTGTTTCTCATCATAGTTTGACTTTTCCTCAAATTTAAAACTTCTTTTATCAGGATGTTGAAACTTCTCCGGAGTCTCAGCGGCCGTAACACTCGTCACCTGTTCAGTCACCTGTTCAGTCACACTCCTGAAGCCTTAAAGCGGGTCAGCGCTCAGCGATCTCGCTCTGCTGCATGAGATCAGAACGTTCTGACTGAACTGTGATCCTACGAGAACAATCATCGTCGTTTTCAATCGATCAGCTGCTTCTCTCGCTGATCAGTCTCACGGATGGATTTGAATCTTGTGCATCTTGCTGCCTCGAAAGGAAACCGTGATGCTCACGTCTCTGTTCAGCACTTTTCTGTCAAATCTGAGAATAACTTTTAACAGATTATTGTTGTTATTATTATGGGGATTATTTACAGGATTGACTTTGAGATTAAGATTCCAGATTAGATTTTAGGAGGAAACTTATTTATTGCACTTTTTAAATCATAAAGCAGCGTCTTGGCTCTTCTCACCTGCAGCGGACGGTTTGAACGGAGCTCTGTGCCTGGTGATCCGTCAGAGAGGCATTAAATCACCGTTCAACCTTTTATCAGCCATTAAAGCACTTAGAGAGCGTCTGCACACGTCAGCTGACTCACACACGGCTGTGTTAGTCTGCAGCTCTCCATCATGGAACAATCTGCTGCTCCTCAGTGGTGAATATGTTTCTGCGTGAGGTTCGGACCTGATAAGGGATTAATATAGATGTGAAGACTCGATTCACACGAGCAGAAGTGGCATTTTTAATCTGATGGATTGAAAGTTTTCTGTGTCTATTTGGAGGAATTGAGGTTTTTAATGCTGCTGTGAAACAAGCGATTAATAAGGGATGGAACGAAACACACAGGGAAAATCACAAAGCATTAAATCTGACCGCTGGATCGAATCAGCATTAACATTATAGACTATGTGTGTACAGAAACAGACGATTCACATCATATCAAGCTGGTGACGAGCTGCTGACCGGAGGAGAGTTCACGTCTCCGGTCGTCTCCTGACTGACGTCCACTAAGTACAACAATATGCACAGTTACAAGTCATACTCGAGTATATTCTGCCTTACTGCAACGCCTTCTTCAGAGCAGCTCTCTCACTTCCTGCTTCTTCTTCTTCTTCTTCTCTGCATCCTGAAAAATGTGTTTGTCTGTTTACAAAACGTATCATCAGTATTTTTATTGACAAATCCAACAGTCCTGACATGTTTCCAACTGTGTGACTGCAGATCATTTCTGACATTGTATTTTTCCTGTGACCTAATAAAAACCTCATCACCCGGCTCAGCTCGTTACAGGACTCTGAATCCAAACTGACTTTCTCTAACAGCAGCACGACTGTCGCCTCCGTTACTGAGGTTTACAGTTTAAATTTGATGGAGTTTTGAAGGCTGACACCAAAATTAAACTTCTAGAGCCAGTAAGAATAAAAAGGTTCAACTGACTTCATGCAAGAAAACTTTAAAAGATACCAACATCTGTCCTGAGTGATCTGATCCCATGTGGACGGCTCGAAAAGTCCACTTGCTGAACTATTTGAGAGCCAATCTTTCGTTCATTTCGTGTTGTTCTTGGTCGCATGTAACCACGTTCTCTTTCTGATCTCCGTGTGCTTCACCGTCACGTAAATGACATGTCTGGTCTCTCCTGACCTTCCAATGTTAGCAGCAGCCTGTTTTAACTGATCCAATCACAACATCACCAGACTCCCTTAACAAATCAGCTAATTTAAGGAGTTGTTGAGTAGCGTAAAACTTTCTAACGTAGTGAAACTGTGTCTCTGACAGATTCTAACTGGTTGTGTCCTTGTTGTAAATTCAGCATTAAATCAGAAGCTGAAGTTGTTTGTCTCCTTGTACAAAGTGTCAGTTTGTGGCAGCATGTCTGTACCAGCCTGTCTGCTTCTGTGTCTAAAGTGCTAAAGTCTTACCTGCCAACACTGATCAGCTGTTTGAACACACTGTTTACACTGATGTCACCATTTACACTCCATTTATGAAAGAAGAAACATGTTATTGATCTAAACATGTCACATGTTACAAAGACACTAAACAGGAACAATATCGGCTCCTTCTTTGTCCCCGTGGAGAAAGTCCCCAGACTCCCTTAACAAATGTGTCAGTTTAGTGAGTTGTTGAGTTGGAGACACTTTATAAACTCTGTGAAACTCTGTCTCTGACTCATTCTGCATTATTTGGACCTTCTTGTTAATTCAGCAGATGTTCTACATGAACTTCTTTCTGTCTTTGAGTAGAAACATGGAGCCTGTTTGTCCCAGTGATGGACGGGTTTGTTTCATACAGAGCAGGAAGTGACATCACAGCACAGGTGGTGACCCAGACGCAGGTGAATGTAGCTGTGAACTGACGGACTGAGAGCTGATCACTGTGATCGATCACTCAGGACGGATGTTCTGTCTGATTTCAGCTGCACAAACTTCATAAATCATCATGTCGGAGCTCGTTTATTAGTTTGATTCTTAACATCATCGTCGCCTCACAGAGCTGATCGACTCGCTCTGTTTGTCTTCAGTGACACAGATCTCAGACAGATAAAAGATAACATCTAAATTTAAATTAAAAAATCACCCTGATAAGGAAACAAAACAGTAATATTACATTATGTTTTATTTGTTATTTATTTAATTTTAGTTGGCATTTAAACTGAGTGTTTCTTGCATGAAGCTCAAAATTTACCCCAAAAGAATATTCAACATGTTTAGTGAGTTTAATATGTGGACTGTTTCTGAATGCACCTTCATTTCACTGCTGCACGTCTGTTCAATCCTCAGAAACTCTGAATTTAAGCATCTTTTGTGCTTCTTCTCTGACTGAAGGTCGGGTCACTTCAGAAAATGTGAATAAGGTTTTGAAAAAGCAGTTTGAGGTTCATCACAGTGGAGATTCCTCTGAATATTTCTAAATTACAAACAGATTACCTTTTATAAAAAAAACAAAACCTCTACCAGTTCAGATTAAAGATGTGTTGCAGCATCAGAATCGTACTTTTTAATACGTGATGGTTTTTCTATTTTTGACCGTGTTTCTGTGTTCGGCTGCGTCTCCATCAGATCAGATCAGATCTCGGTGGAGACGCAGCCCGTCTGCAGCGCTGCTTCACAGCTACATACAAGTATATTTTAAAGTATATTTTATGGAATAAATTTGTTACAAATAAGTTTTTTCTCTCTCGTTATTTCTTTGAGGCCGGTCGCTCCGAGCTGTGGAACAATATGAAGACATTTATCACGCAGCTGAACCTGAGTCAGCCGTGGAGTCTGTTGATGCAGCGAGGCTAACAGTTTCCCCCTGCTTACAGTCTCTATGCTAAGCTAGGCTAATCACATCACGCAGCTCAACTGAGACTCTATAAGAAGGTTGATATATATTTCTGTGTCAGGAGAGTTGAGGTGTTTGATTTCTTCGTTCTTAGCTGGAAGTTTTTTTAGTTCAATTCAGATCAGAATCAGTTTGCTGGTTTACACCAGGGTTTCCCAATCCCAGTCCTCGAGGACGGGGATGTTTTAGACGTGTCCCTCCTCCACCACACCTGATTCAAATGAGTGGCTCGTTATCAGGCCACTGCAGAGCTTGATGACGAGCTGATCATTTGAATCAGGTGTGGTGGAGGAGGGACACGTCTAAAACATGCAGGGCAGTGGTCCTCGAGGACTGGGATTGGGAAACCCTGGTTTACACGACTTCTCTCTCCTTCTGTCAGTCACCTCAGCTGATTGATTTAAGAACGTGTTTCCTGTTCTGGGTTCACTTTGTTCAACGTTGTCATCCAGTAGAAACAGTAAAGACATTAATCTCTCCAGCAGTCGTCTCACAGCTGAAACGAACCGTCAGCTCGAACAAAACGACAGATTTCTCTGATTGTTGGAAACATTTTGGATTACGTTTTTTTGTTTTTTTAGCCATTTTAATGTGTAAAAGTTAGGTATTATATTCTCATTCATGGCACCTTACAGACACATTCAGAGTGCTGTGCTGAGAAGGTGAATCACAGGTTTCTATAAATAACATTAACAATGACTTCAGCCGTCATTCACCTGATTATTTACACCTGTGACACGTCTGCTGTGAAACAGGGAACAAAACTCGTCAGCAGTGACTGAATGAATCTAATAGTTCAGAGTGTTTCATCAGGTTTCTACAAAGTGTGTTTTTCACCTTCAGTGTTTTAATTCTTGTCCCTTTGACTTCTTCTTTATCTCAGATATTCTCTTCTCTCTGTTTCGATTTTCTATACTGATGATTCAGCCAGGAAACTTTCACAAACACGAGAGAAGAACACGAGCCGGACCTTTGCCTCCAGGACGCCCAGAATACCTCCTCCGACTTTACAGCTCTATTTTTATTTATTATCCCGTCAGAGCGGTGACATAACGGCTTTTTCCGCCGGTGGAAGGTGCTGGGGCGGCTTCGTAGGACAGAGGAGGACGTGACTGCAACTTAAGGGTGATAAAGATTTAAGCTCAGTCGGTTCAGTCCTGTGAAGAAGTCTGATTAAGCCCAACGAGTGTGGAGGTGTAGCGCCTTTAACAAACACAGCCGTCAGTGTCACTTATTCCAAAAACATTGGGACGCCGTGTGAACTAATACTAACACAAATCCAATAGATGTAAGTTTTTACTTCATCTTTGTTGATTTTTGTACATTTATGTAAAGAAACGCTTGTAAAATTGAGTCATTTGTGTCGTTAATTAGCGATTAGCAGCTCCAAAAACACCTGACTGGATCTCTCCACAGGTGAACAGGTGACAGAACCCTGACTGATTGGACCACACAGGTCCGGTGGTTGTAGTTCCGCGTGACGACCAGCAGAGGTCGCCCTGCTTCACCTCATGTTGGAGCGATGACGCAGTTTGCTGTCGGGTCAGACGCAGCAGAACAACAGGAGGTTCTGTGGAGTCCAGTGTTCTGCTGAAGCGTCACAGCAGACTGTCGTTCTGTAAACCGTCCACGCTGATCTCAGATCAGGCTGCAGACTCACCTGCTCTCGCTGTAGTGCTCCTGCTCCTGCTGCTGCTGACGAGTGTCCCGCCGTCCTCCACAAAACATCACCATGGCGACGAGGCCAGGAGCTGAGAGATCAGCTGCCGTAGAAACACCAGTTGCTATAGAAACGGTCACGGAGCAGGACTGAAGAGCCATCATGGCTGTCAGTGGGGACGCTGTCAGTCAACGCTCAGCTGAGTTCAGAGCGAGATGAATCAAAACCAGGATTTCATCTGATACACGTTTGAAATTAGGATCCAAACTGAAGGAACCGACCCGTTAACTTCTCATCATCTGTTCATGGGAACGACTTCGTGTCTGAGCGGGACAGAAACAATCTGATTATTAGGCCTATTTCTACATCTTTCAGATGTCGGCATTTAAAGAGTGAAGGTGTGAAGCTGGTCGATCACGTTCAGCTCAGCTGGACCATCGATGAGTGTGACGGTGTCGCGGCAGACATTTTCATTAGTGAGAAAAGGAGAAGTTCAGCTTCTGTAACACAACGCTGACTGTTATATATATATATTTGCAAGACTTCAGAACAACTCAGCATCACATGCAGTTATTTTACTGTCGTTTCAACCTTCGAATTAGTGTCAGTATTCCTCCGTAGAGGTGAAAGGTAGGGTGTTTGTAGGCTTACTGAAGTTAGCATCGACAAAAGTAGCTGTAATATTAACTACATTTCCTGAAAATGAGGAAAATAAACCACGACTGAACGTCTCGACTCCTTTTATGTTAATATGAGTTCACTGGTTGATGGAGGTAAACGACAGGTGGAGGTGATTCTGTGGTCGGTGCCGTTAAACCACCGAAGAAGAAGGACAGGATTCCTTTAAACGGCTGCAGCGGCCCGATCAGACGTTTCTGCTTCTGTTCTCCCCGTCGCTCCACCACACGTCTGATGTTTTCTTCGCTGGATGTGACGAGTCACACATTCACGGACGTCATCATTCATTCAGCCGGTGTCCTTTTTTTATCCGCTCTCGTCAGCGCTCGGCGAGCTCGGTATCAGGACCTTGAAGCAGCTGAATAAAATTGAGCCAACATTCATTATATTATTTACACCTGCTGCGAGCTGTCAGAACGTCTCCTGCACAAAACGGCCTATTAATCACCATCACTGATTATTCACTGAAAAAGTCAAATTATAGCCTTTTTACCAGACGAGAGGAGTCTAACGAAGGACACCATCCAGCTGCATTAACGGACTGCAGGAGACAAACAGTCGGGACGTGTCGGCTCTGATTTTAATGAGTATCAGGACAGAACATAATGTGAGCGGACGTCTTTAAAGAAAGCTGAACTCAACACACTCAGTTAAATATTCACAGTTTACTGACATTGTTTTACATTTTCCATCGAGGCTCTCTGTCGCTGCTGCTCGGCGCCGACAGGTTTCACCGACATCGTGATTCAGACTTTGTGTACGTTTGTGAGGTCAGAAACACAAAAACTTTAATATAATCCAACATGTCACACAACCTGTCGCCTCATGAGCTCGTCACACACACACACATGCAGACACACACCTGAGCACAGGACGGTACAGCTCAGGTGTACAGACGGACGCCTCGGATTATTGCACACAGCCCTGAAACTAACAGAAACAGTCAAAACCGAAGATTTAGGACCAGAAACACCTGACGGACGTGATCTCAAGCGCCTTAAAGTTTCATCAACAAGAGACAAGTTTCTGAATGAAATATATTTAATTTTTTACCTTTTGAAGTTTATCTTAAAAGACAAGAAACAAATGTTAAGTCTCGAACGTAAAGTCAAACTCAGGTAACCTCTCAGAAAATATTCAACATTTAGAGAAATAAAGTGTCCAGTTGTCTTCTGAGACATTAAGAGGATCATTCATCTCATATCTGTTTGTCGAGTACAGAGCTGGAGTTAGCCTAGCGTAGCATCAACACCTCTGATGAACACGTTGTATCTCATCCGTCTGAAGGTCCAGTTTGTAAGGTCGATGTTTCAGTCTCGTTCCAACACGTCAGATACTGACACCGTTTTTGGGTTTCTGTTGTCCCAAAGCTTCAGTATTTGACGAGTTGGGAATTCTTAAAAATTAAATTTTTGCCTGTGACTTTGAGCAGCGCCAGATGTTTCCACAGACGTGTCCTGATCGCTGACAGCTGCTCAGAGACGCATGAAGCCAAAAAAGTCAGACTTCCTGGATCTTCCACATTGTGCGGTCCAAATTTTGGTTTAGTCCTCCGCTGACCTGACTCTTCTAGACTTCGCAAACGTTATCGGATCTAACGGCTCAAATTCTGATCGTGAAACAAGTCATCAAACGAGTTCGGATTGGCCTTCAACGGCTCCAAAGCCTTGCTTCTTCCTGGCAGCTTTGCCCGTTTCCACCTGTTTTCAGTCAAAATGCTAAGCTAGGCTAACAACATCTTGACTCCAGCTTCAAAGTCAAACACACAGACATGAGATCTTTACATCTGACTTTCAAAAAGAAAAGACGACGACCTCAAATGTTAAAAACAGAAGAAACAGATGGAAACACATCGGGGGAATCACAGTGAGATGAAACATCTGAAATTTACAAAATTTCCCTTTTTTTTTAATGCTGTTAAAAGACTTCCCTTTTTCCTCGGACAGACAGATGGAACAAGCTAAGATACGTAGTCAGCCGGCTGCATGCGTCACAGATTTATTCATATTTATTTAGTCCAATTGCTCGTCAGTCAGATTCTGCAGTCAGTCAGCGAGCCGCCATGCCTGCTAATCGGCTCAGATCAGGTTATATGTGACGTCAGCACTTATAACTCTTTGGACAGTCGGTGGGATGCTATGCTGCTCTGCGCTAATCAGGAGTTAGCATGCTAGGTTCAGACTGTAGTAACAAAGCTTGTTTACGCTAACGACAGATTGTTCACTCACGTCTACGTATTTACACGAGCAAAGCAGGACGTTGGCGGAAAAACCAGAAGTAATCTACTCGAGGCAAAATAAAGAATAAACTATATTAAAAAACTAATATGATTATAAAATATACTTTTACATCAGACGGTGATATTTGTTCTAGATTGTCCACAAACCAAAGTCGCACAATGTCTTTGGCTAAACACTACCAACAAGTCTGTATCAAACTTTACTCTCTCTCTCCGTCACACACACACACACACACACACACACACACACACACACACACAGAGTTTAGAAAAAGAAACCATTAAATATATTCTTTTGATGAGTCCAACAACTTTGTGACCTGAACCGTCCTCAGGATTTCATTTTCTTCCTAAACTCGACAAAATATGAAAATAAATGGACATTTTCTCGTTTTTAACAAAATTGCATTGAACAGCTTCATCATATAACACATTATTACATCGTAACATTTAACCCTGATTAACGTTTCTCTGATTAATCCAACCACACCTTTTCTTCTATACTGGCTTATAGCAGCCCTTGTGACAAGACAACACAGATTTAGATATTCTCCTTTACCTTTCACACACAGGATCAGGTGAGCTGGATCGTTCAGTCATTTGAAGATAAAAATGTTCATCTTCGTTTGGTTGAATTTGCTGCTGATGTCTGTTTTCGTCGCTGAACGTGGTGATATGTGGCGTCACTGTGTCCATCACTTCAGGTGTCGATGTTTAGTTTTTCCTTAAATGTCAGGAACTGAAATAAAGTAAAGGAATAGTTTGACATTTTGTAAAATATGCTCTACTCCACGTTTAACTAAGCTAACTTAGTTAAAATCTCTCACTTATCACAGTTCGCTTTGTATATATTGTTCATTTTGTAAATCGTGTTTTTAGCTTTTTGGATCCTTTCGTACGTGTTTTTAAATAGCGAGGTTAGCATGTCAGCTAGCAGAATAATAGAACAATTCATCCTTCTCTCTGATTTGTGGTTAAATCTTCAGGTGTTATAGCGACCTAACGTTAGCATGTGGCTAGCTGACGTCAATAACAGTAATCTGTCCATCTACAGTGTACGTCTACAGGTATCTTGGTGCTTAATTGAAATACTTCACTTATCACAGTTCGCTTTGTATATGTTGTTCATAGTTTACAGTTTGTTTTTGTGTATCATGTTTTAAGCATTTTTGATCCTTTCGTACGTGTTTTTAAATAGCGAGGTTAGCATGTCAGCTAGCCTAGCAAAACAGTACAACTGGTCATTTTTCTGCAGCTTTCCAAGCACCACATGTTGCCACGTTAGCGTGTGGCTAGCTAACCTTGCTAACAATATCTATCTACAGTCTTCGTTTAAGTTATCTCAGTGCTTTTTCACCTGTAAGTTAGATAATATACTTCACTTTTCACAGTAACAGAAGACATAGTTCATAGTGTTTTGAACATTTCTGATCCTTCAGATAGTTCCTGTTGTCACGCTGCGTCCAGTCTTTATTCTAAGCTAACTGTCTCTTAACTGTAGCTTCGTATTCATCGCATGGACACAATAAATCTACTCATCTAACGCTCGACAGGAAATCCAACAAGCATATTACCCAAAATGTCAAACTATTTCTGAAGGGATTTCTGAAATACAGCTCAACTTTCATCTCCTAAACAAAGCAATGAATCCACTGAATGCAGCAGAATCCCAGCAGAAGTCTTTTCCAGATAGAAACCCGGCTGCACACGGTGCCGATGGAGACTCTCTGTGGTGGATCATTTATTTACACTCCAAGTGTTTGGAGATTAAAATGGTGAACCACTCAGGAGAAACCGGTGAAAGTGGTGACTGAAGAAACAAACGTGTGGTGAACGAGCTTCTCGGGGGATTTAGAGGCTGTTTGATCATAAAGGTGCAGAAATCCTCCGACGAGCGAGCGAGCGAGCATCCCAACAGTTCAGTAATCTCAGAGTCGACCTCGACTTTTCATGGCACAGAGACGGAAACAAAGGCAGTAAAACCAGAAAAGGAGATGGACACACTTTTCCACAAGGCAACACATCCGATGGTGTGATGATTTCAGACCGGTCGCAGCCGGTCTGGTGTGTGAAGAATCCGACCAGGACGTCCAGCGAGTCTGTTAACGCCGATGAGTCCGCAGCTCCTCAGAGTCCGATCCTGCAGAAACTCATTTCTTTA
This sequence comes from Lagodon rhomboides, assembly GCA_039737535.1. Taxonomy (NCBI): domain Eukaryota; kingdom Metazoa; phylum Chordata; class Actinopteri; order Spariformes; family Sparidae; genus Lagodon; species Lagodon rhomboides. Next base: position 32,577,138 of record CM077792.1, on the reverse strand, counting down.
ACAAGCGCTGGTTCAGAGGATGTTGTCCGACGGTCGCGTTGGTTTAAACTCAGCTCAGATTCAGTCAGTTTCTCCAGGCTTGGTGCGATTGTCATACAAAGGACTTCAGTTCTTCTGTTGTTCTTGATATTTTGAACCCATTTGAAGAGACGCTGACACATCAGAACTCTGTCAGACTGTAAATAACATCACGCAGATCCAGATTCACTAAGATTGCGGCTCGAGTCAAATTTAAGTTTAGCGAATTTCATCATAGTTTGCAAGCATCCATTTTAGAGTATATTAGTGCCATAATATATATATATTTGTAATTTAAACATTGCACAGAGTTGCAATGCAGTGTGAAAGGACACCAGACACGAGTATAAACCCCAAAATTGTTAGCGTCTTTTAGCTCGTAGTTTTGGTTATTCAGCTTCACTTCGTCCGTCTCTCAGCTGCTCTTTCTAGAAAATAACCTCCGATACAGTTTGTTGTTTCTTGAATGTTATTGATTGTGATATATATATTATTTTTATTTCTGCGGGATGCTGCTCCAGCTATACGTAAGTTCTCTCTCAAGTTAGGATGCAACGTCAACACTAAACGACACGATAAAACTAAGCTAGGTCGATAATAAAGCTGCTGATGTTTGTTTTCATCACAAAGACATGAGTCTGCAATTTATCAAGTTCACACCGAACTATTTGTGGAAAATGACTTCTCTTTCTTGAAAAAAGCACTATTCTGAATGCGTTTTTTATTACTGTGTTGTCCCCAATTGTCTTTAAACGCTTAAGCTAACAATAATCACCAAGCAACAACCCAAAGGTGAGAAACAGAACATTATGATTAGGTGATAACTGCAGGTAAACAGCCTTAATCGACAGCTAGTGCAGAATAACACCGACATCGAGTGGTGAAACTTCAAACTACAACATTACGTAACGTTACGTAACGTAATGATACATCCGAGGCTGATGATTATCGACCAACTTTCTCATCAGGAGGTCGAGGGGATGGAGTGGTGTTATTACTACAATCCAACAAGGCTGCCAAACAGCTGACCACAGTTTGAGTCACACCACTGGATGTTTTTTATGGTCACCTGCAGATATTTCCAGCTGATTTTGTGCCGTTAAATTTGGCTATTTTTCACAGGAATTCATCTCCATCTGTGATCGTGGCGACTAAGACAGGTATCTTAAGCCTAAACATGATGTTTTCTTAAAGGGCCGTCCACACCGAGATCAATAACTATAACAATAACTACAAATGTGGCATTTTAAAAATCGTTCAAACCACAGTGGATGGCGGAGTCACAACTCCGGAACGATATCATTGAGATCACTTTTAGAGCGATTTGAAGAACGATAGAAACACTGACAGCAAATCAGAATCCATCTGAATTCACAGGGCTGTCAATCAGTTTGATTTTGGGGACGTTTTCCGGTTAAATAATGTCACAGGAGTGATTATAATGTTGGTTTCTAACCTCTGTTATGTAAGCAAATGATGGTATTGAGGAGACACATGGTCTCATAACGCAGTCTTGGTTATTAATACAACCTGAGACATACTGCCAAACAGTCTTTGGTGCTGGTCGAGTCTCTGAAGTTTGTTTTGAGGCCTTCATAACAATCGCCAGGATAACTGATGTTGAGCCAAATGTATGATAAAACTTCGAAAGACAACAACAGAGTGCTGAATTCTTCTGACTCCTCATCTTTGAATAATTTCATAAAACCAGGTCCTGGTGGGTTTTCTCTTTGTTTCTCTGTGCAGCACACAGCAGAAACAGCTCATCAGTATCCGTTTACCTTTAAGCTGCCGACACATCTGGAGCAGTACTGCACGCTGTTATCAGAACGTTGTTGTTCATCAGTGTGGATGCTCACGTCGTTATCGCTATCGTTATTGTTCTTGATGTGGACAGCCCTCAACTCTGACCAGCTGGTATTTGTCCATAAACCTACGCTGTTGTGATGAGAGAGAAATAGAAAATTCAACCGAAACAAACGTAAAGTTGCCACATAAAGAAACGCTCAGTTTGAACTTGTGGTTTCGCAGTAACGATCGCTGCAGCTCTGCCGGTCCTGTTCCCATTTCTAGTGTTTTTTCAATTAATTGTGCAGCTCTAGCGAACAAGCTTAATAAGTTTGTTTGTTAGCAAACACATCTGGGCAAATAATCACAGCTGTCAGTCAACATGATGCCATCAAAGCATCTTTTGAACATCTGTCTTTAACTGCTGTGGCAATAAAACCAGTTATCTCAAGGAAATTGAATCGAATGCAACTGGATTTGGTTTTTGTCTTGAAGACGTTTCACCTCTCATCCAAGAGGCTTCATCAGTTCCTGCTCGCTTGACTAGGCTGGGACTAGATAACCGAGATAACTATGACCTGGATGAATGAGAATATTCACAGGCTTAATAAAACCAGTCCGCCAGTGAACTCCTGTATTGTTGTATTGTCGTTCGTGAACTTGTAGATCAGTTCTTGACACACAGTGTTCACAATAACGTGATGTACATGTAACTGACGGGTGCTGACGGTGACCAATTCTATGTAAACACATACTCGTCTTTCTGATTCGGTGATTTCAGTGCGTACACGTTACATCTGCACTTTTCACCACGCAAACCTTCAGTGAATCTGGGCCTGAGTGTCAGATTGGAGTTTTCCATCAATGGGTAGTAACCGACAGTGTGTCAGAGGTTTTCCCATCAGACGGTAGTAACCGATAACAAAGGGCTGGGACATAGCTGATTGTCGCTCTCCACCCGTGTCCCATGAGTCAGCAGCTCCTCCACAGTTGTCCAATCATCGAGCAGCTTGCTGTTCCTCAGCCGGTTCTGCTTCATGTGGCTCAGCTCCAGCACCGTCTGAGACGACAGCGAGCCCTGCAGCCCCCCGACCTGCTCCTCCCCCCCCTCCCCTCCTCTCTCTGTGTTGCCGTGACAACGCCAGGTGGCGTCTTCTCTCGTTCCGGCTGCAGTACCGCCCCGCCCATCGGCTATCGTCCACATCCTCCATGCCTTCCCTCTCCCCCTCTCCTCGCACCTCCTCATCTGTTGTGACCTCACTGCGTTCCCTAGCCAATCGGTAAGCTCGGGCTCTGAGCAGCTGGTTCCTGACTGACTTCTGATTGGACAGTCTGGAGCGTGGAGAGGGCGGAGAGCGAGGACCACACTGTGGGGCTCCCAGTGTGCTGTAGAAAGGAACAGGGGGACCTTTAGAGTTGCCGATACGATTCCCGAGAGTCTGAACGCCACGCCAGTCCGACGCTCCACTGGAGCCAGATCCAGGACTCTTTGAGAGGGAGTCCTCCTCTCTGCTCCGGTTTGTGCCCTGGCTGTTTCTCAGTCCGTTCTGATGATTGGTCTGACTGGTTCTGTCTATGCTGAGGTGATTGTTGGGGGTCCAGTTACTAGGATAGCTGGCCCTGCTCCTCGGCCCCAGTGTGCTGCTGGCGGGCCCTGGTTGGCTGCTCGGCAGTCTGTTTTTCAGAGCGTTTGGATCTGTCACGTTGGGGTGACTGGCCCTGCGGCGACGCTGTCCTTCACTCAAATCTGTTATTGTTCGACTCCGCCCCGGAGGCTCCATTGCCCCGCCTCCGCCCTGCTGCTGCTCCAACCACAGTGCCCTCCGCTGGCAGGGCTCGGTACGACAACCTGCAGACAGAAAGAAGTAATCAGATCCTTGGTACTATGCAGCATTTCTGAATACATAAATCTCATTTAGCCGTTAAAGCAAAAACTCTGGACTCTGTCTTGAAAAACATGCCATGTTGGACCACCTTTGGTTTTCCTCACACTGTAGGAATGTCCCAACAAGGGACCTGTAGCTTCTTGGTGTTAAACGAGACCACAAAGACATTGATGGTTCACAGTAGAGGGTGACAAATTCTCGGGATTCCGCGGGTCACGGGATTCCCGCGGGACTCCCGCGGTACGGGAGTAATTTTACTGCTGGTCGCGGGATTCAAGACGGGCAGGACGCGGACCTACTCGGGATCAGGCAAGAGCGGGAGCAGGAAACAGACCTCTGAAAAATAAGCCCCGCCAACGATTGTTGATTGGCTGCTGCTTTGTTGATTGGCTGCTGCTAGTCGCAGAGTAGCCAATCAGAGCAAGACAAAGCATGCGCCCTTCCTGCATATTAGAGAGCCTCTAGAGACTGCTCTCTCTCTACAGGCTCTCTACTGCATATTCAGCAGCCACGCACGCACGTCACATGGCTAGGGGGCGGGACGGGACGGGAGTCGGGATTCAGTCCTGAGATTTGTGACGGGACGGGACAAGACAAGAAAGTTGTAAAAGTTTCATCACGTGAGCAGGACAAGACGGGAGAATTTTCACGGGAGTGGGACAAGACAAGAGTGAAAATCCACTCCCGTGTCACCCTCTAGTTCACAGAACTGACTAAGGTTAATGAGATTCATTTGAATGTACTCCTTCCATCAAATACTGCATTCAAGGACATGCAAAAGTTGGTTTGTAGATTGTTACTGACCAGCTGAAGGGGAAGGTGGGGAGCGATGCCGTGGTAAGGTGGGACTCCTCTCAGCTCTGTGGAAGTGAACTGTTGTGGTCGTGCTGTTACCCACAGTGCAGCGGGATGCAGAGTGAGTCATCGGAGTCGTCTCAGGGATGGACTCCAAATCCCAGCGTCCTCTCTGCTCCCGAGGGGAGTGGCCTGAGCGGAGATGGTGAGTTTGTCGGTGGGCGTGGCTCCCGTGGATCTTATGCAGTCGCCTGTGCTCCCCTGTGCTCACACTGTGGAAGCCTGAGTCGCTGGGTTCAGAGGAGATCAGGGACTCTGAGGAGGAGGAGGAGCCTTGGGAGGAAGGGGTGTGGCCTGGAAGCGATGACATGGCGTCCGTCTCGGCCTCGGAGAAGGGCATCCGATGGTGCGGACTGTCAGGGCCACATCCCAGCCCGCTGTCGAGCTCACTGAGGGGGAGGTATCCGAGATGACGATCAGACCGCCAAGGAGGACGGTAGTCAGACTACGGAGAAAGAAAGACAGAATTTGAATTTGATTTATTAACTATATATTATTGAGTCCGTCCAAGATTTTCAGTCAGAGGCAACTGGACTTGCTTGAGTTTCTTAAAAGTACTCAAGCAAGTCCAGTTGCCTCTGTTGAGCACTTATTTTTAGTCAAGTGCAGCTACCTGTCTGGGGAAATTCTTAGGCTCCATCTCGTCTGTGTTGTAGCAACCAATCAGACAGCTCTCTGAGTTTGGCTGGTAGGGCAACATTTCTGGACCCTGGAATACAGGAAAGGCAAGAATGGAAATAATTGTTTCTTCGCATAGAAAGGTTATCCATCAAATATATTGGAACACATAAATTGTGAACAGAATAGAATATTATACAACATAATCACCTGGTAGTCCAGTCTGTCCAGGTGATCTAAGCTGTAGGAGACGCTGGGCAGGTAGCTGTTACCCGGATGTTGTTCATTCGATGATCTGGGCAGGTAGCCATTGGGTGGATAGAGATCAGGTGACATCATCATGTGACTACTGGCAGAGTAAACGTCAGGTGACACGGTCATGTGACCATAGTAAGGCCTGTGTAGAGGAAGCAGTCAGAAAGGAATTCATAAAGCCAAGAGTTCTCTGAGAATGTCAGCCATCAGCCTCATGTAGGTCTATTTATTGATCAGATGTGCACGAATGGAAATGGTATGACCCATGCTATGTCAACAGCTCTATGAATATTTATAGTCTCCATCTACACGTATAATTATAGAATGTGTTGCACTGACAGCTGTCTCAGCACAACGACCTGCCACTCATGAATATGAGAGAGCGCCAAGAGACTCGATGCTCATCATGCCGACCCTGCAAGCTGAACTTGCATCCGAGCATTCAAATAAAGACTGCAGACCCTTGAGTTGAGTCATGAGTAGGCAGAGTAAGAGTTCTTTCCATGCCTTTTACTTGAGTCCATTGATTTTAGTCCACGGCCAAACTTTTTCTGCAGTGTCATTCTTTGTCGCCCATTCCGAGATTCTCTTGAATATCCCTGACTTGTACCTTGTTTTTACACTTTTACGCTGGTCTCTTCTTATTTCCCCAGTCCACAACTTTTACCCTGGTTCCAAAACTTAATCCCATTTCCAAAATGATACCCATGTCCTAACTTCCTACTCCATTACTAACCATTTACACCTAATTGCAATCCTTTCCCATATTCCCAGACAATAGTTCCAAAGTTATAAAATTCAACTTAAACGCACGTAAATATGCTGCATAAAGAAACTACTTTTAAGTGTGTGTTGCCAAAATGTTTTCTTGCGATTGGGTTTTTCATTTCCTAATTATTTACCTGGCGAGGCGTCCTTGATCAAAGTCCCCAAATCTGACCTAACCCTGACCCCAACATTATGGTCCTTTTCCAAACCTTTACCCCAGTTTGTATCTACCCATTTGATGGAATGTTACCGTGTTTACTCTCAATCTATTTATCCTGATACCATTTGTTTACCTCACTTGTAACTACATACCCATCATCTGATTCCCAAAATATCTGAACTCCTACGTAGAGCTGGGCAATATATCTCATCTTGCTGGTACCAATACTCATCCCTACAAGATTTGTGCTGTAGCGATATCGAAGTAGGGCCTACTTCGTCAAAACAACTGTGATGTTTGATTTAGTTGCCCAGTCTGAACGTTTATGAAGTGCCTCAAAATATCGAGGTACATAAGGTATATTGCGATATGACCTAAAAGTATCATGATGTTTTTTTCAGGCCACACATAAACCAGATATTTCACTCCAATCACAAGCATTCATTTATTATTCATTTTAACAACTGGTTGTATTAACTATTTTTTAATTGGTTGTGAATTCTGGATACACTGTTATTGTTCTTCTTCTTAACCTGACTCCTAACTCCACATTTTGTAAAAATTCAAACTTCAAATGTTCTTTTCAGAATATTTTCTGCAGATAAAATGAATGCCCTACTGTTAAAAAATCACACATTTTCAAAACTTAACTAGTCATTCGTGCTTTCAGCTTTCAGATATTCCACATCTTGTCTTTTTTTTTTTTTTTAAGCCAGCAATTCAAATTTATCTTCAGCTTTTTCATCAGCCAGTATTCACAACTCACAGGTCTTAAGTCAACATTTTTACTCTATTACCAAACAGTCCAGGATCGCACCCTGGTCCTATCTGCACCGTCACTCACGAGTCTTTATCCTGATCACAAACTTTGACTATAGTCCAACATTTCCCCCCATTTCAACTTCCACTTAAATCCCAACTGTTTACCTCAGGCCTAATAATCACCTCAGTCGCAAACATTTACCCACTCTGAAATCTGTTCCCCAGCCATAAGCCCCCTTCTTCAGTTCCCAGCCTGTTTCAAAGCTTTATTTATCTTCAATCTTTGTCGTCTTTAGTAGTAGTGGCGCCACTATTCTCTGTTTGCACTTATTTACTCAAAATAAACATAAAACACCCTCAAAAGTAAGAAAAGCTAAAAACTGAAAAGCTTGTTGCCATGTTCTCAGTCTCGTTACCTTTACCCGAGACAACCTCAGTCTCACACTCATGTCCTCTCCCGGATCACCTACCCTGCACTGTAGCCGTCCCCCTGGCCCTCCTCGCCCTCCATCAGCCCCATGGCTCTCAGGGCCTCCCAGTGTCTTTCTGTCGGGGCGCTGCACTCCATCGCGCATCGAGACCGCCGCCTCCGGTGACCGTGGCTCCGTCTCGCGTCTACCTGCATGGCGATCGGCTGGCCGTACTCATCCACATAGTGCAGCTCCTCCCGGCGATGGTGATGAGACGGTTCATGAGTCTTGGCCTGACGAGAGGAAACACATCAGATCAGAGTTTAGAAAAATGAGGAGAGCTCATTTAATTAACGTCTCCACAGTGATTGATCTTTATTAGAAAAGGTCGGTCACAGGCGGCTTCACAGATTTGAGATACGACATCTTATCAGTATCATGTGTTGTATTGATAAAGGACAGAGGCTGCACACATGTAAAGTGGGAGTTTAGTTTCCAACACAAGGTCAGTCAGTTCTTTGGTTTCGAACTTTTTGGCACGCCTGACTACAGTTGTGTTACGTAACGTGGCATATGATTCACACCCTCTTTATATAAAAAGATAAAAGATTGAGCCATTATGTGTAAGTCGGAGAGCAGGAGAGAAGAGTTTGCAGGTTTGGTTTCAGCTGAACAGCAGCAGCACTGATTGTTTCCTCTCAGTCTCACTGAAGGTTTGTTCAGTTATATTAATTAAATTCTGCAGACGCTCGATCTTCTGCGACGTGACGTGAGACAGCTGGCAGGCAGGGTTTACTTTACTGACTGTATATTGCTCAGATTGGTTTCACAAACTGAGAGTTTTGCAAGACGAACTTTAAAAACATCATCAACAACAGTTATAAGACGCTTTCATTGTCAATGAGCTTTACTCACTGTTGGTACAACTTTGATTGTACCTTTACTTTGCTTGAGAATATCCATTTTGTGCTATTTTCTACATTTACGTCACAATATTGTACTTCTGTCTGCCATTCTAGTAACATTTTGAATTAAACGTATTAAATTGGACCACGTGGCCTGAGTGTGACAGCGTACGTTCTCCTGGGATGTGGCAGTTGTATCACACTCGATACCGAGAAGAATAAAGAAGAATTTGATTATGTAAACGAAAAAAATCGAGACTCAGTAGTCCGACGGCAGCATCGTCATCACTGCTGTGTCAAAAGTCGAACTGCAGCGTCACAGCGACTCTTTTGAATAATTACGGTGATGAAACTCTTCTTGGTAACGGCACGATGATGAGGAGAGCTGTGAGTTTACATGAGAGACTAACAGAGAAGGTCTCACATGCATAAATGTAAGTGTGTCACCGTGCTGTCAGCTCGGTACATGAAAAGGACAGCTCGCGCCCTCGAGGACGTTCAGTCTGAGCGACGATGAACTGTAACGGTGGCGGTTTGTGTGAGAACGTCACGTGTGAAAGTTAAGATGCAGCGAAGTTACAGAGGCCCGGTCCAAACAGCAGCAGGATGTAGGTCAGCAGACCCTCCGTGACCCCGGGACCAGCGCTGGAGTCTTTACACTGTGTGTGTGTGTGTGTGTGTGTGTGTGTGTGTGTGTGTGTGTGTGTGTGTGCACACACACACACACACACACACGAGCCAAGACACAGAAGACCTCATACACACATTTACACACATGGATACAGAAAGATGTGCACATGTACAGAAGCAACCAGTTCATACATGCAGAAACACACACACACACACACACACACACACACACACACACACACACACACTCACACTGGAGTCAGGGAGTGAGAGTGATGTACCCTGGAGAAGTGAGTTGCGCTCCACTGCACTTTGACAGTAACGCAGACTGATCTCTCTCTCTCTCTCTCTTCATGTATCCGTCGCTCTTTCTCTCAGTTTCTTTCTTTTCATTCTTTTTTTCTGTTTTTTTTATGAAGCTTTGACTCAATTTTCAGCCTCAAAGTGCAAAACTGTGCAGAATGTGACACTCCTCGTTCTCAGCACAAAAATCACGGCCGGCGTGCAGAATTAAATGAAAGTGTCAGATGCAGCAGAGCTTTGTGAGGCTGCATGCAGCCGGCTGTTCACATTTCTCCTGACGTAGTAAAATCCTTTATACCGTCGTTTGTTTGACGCCGTCGCTCCGTCCTGAGCCTCTTTTCACACAGAGCCACGATACTGTCACCTGTTACCAGTCGACCTGTTCACCTGTGGAGGGATCCGAACAGGCAGGGCCGAAGCCAGGAGTTTAGGAATACTGAGGTCCGTCCATTTAGACTGTCGTATAAATCTCTGCATTTTAACAGGACCAATAACGATTTAGGAAATAATGTCAGCGACAGAAGAAGATAAGTAACAAATATGGACAATTTGACTTGAACTTATTCAACTAATTTCTAACCATCATTAATAAATGGTAAATTTATTCAACTAATTTCTAACTATCATTAATAAATGGTAAATTTATTCAACTAATTTCTAACTATCATTAATAAATGGTAAATTTATTCAACTAATTTCTAACCATCATTAATAAATGGTAAATTTATTCAACTAATTTCTAACTATCATTAATAAATGGTAAATTTATTCAACTAATTTCTAAATATCATTAATAAATGGTAAATTTATTCAACTAATTTCTAACTATCATTAATAAATGGTACATTTATTCAACTAATTTCTAACTATCATTAATAAATGGTAAATTTATTCAACTAATTTCTAACTATCATTAATAAATGGTAAATTTATTCAACTAATTTCTAACTATCATCAATAAATGGTAAATTTATTCAACTAATTTCTAACTATCATTAATAAATGGTAAATTTATTCAACTAATTTCTAACCATCATTAATAAATGGTAAATTTATTCAACTAATTTCTAACCATCATTAATAAATGGTAAATTTATTCAACTAATTTCTAACCATCATTAATAAATGGTAAATTTATTCAACTAATTTCTAACCATCATTAATAAATGGTAAATTTATTCAACTAATTTTTAACCATCATTAATAAATGGTACATTTATTCAACTAATTTCTAACCATCATTAATAAATGGTACATTTATTCAACTAATTTCTAACCATCATTAATAAATGGTACATTTATTCAACTAATTTCTAACTATCATTAATAAATGGTAAATTTATTCAACTAATTTCTAACTATCATTAATAAATGGTCAATTTATTCAACTAATTTCTAACTATCATTAATAAATGGTAAATTTATTCAACTAATTTCTAACCATCATTAATAAATGGTAAATTTATTCAACTAATTTCTAAATATCATTAATAAATGGTAAATTTATTCAACTAATTTCTAACCATCATTAATAAATGGTAAATTTATTCAACTAATTTCTAACTATCATTAATAAATGGCAAATTTATTCAACTAATTTCTAAATATCATTAATAAATGGCAAATTTATTCAACTAATTTCTAACTATCATTAATAAATGGTAAATTTATTCAACTAATTTCTAACTATCATTAATAAATGGCAAATTTATTCAACTAATTTCTAAATATCATTAATAAATGGCAAATTTATTCAACTAATTTCTAACCATCATTAATAAATGGTAAATTTATTCAACTAATTTCTAAATATCATTAATAAATGGTAAATTTATAATTTATTAGATTTTGTTCAGTAACTTCACAGTTAAGAAACAATTAATTGGATTATAAAACATTTAAGTAAAGGTTAAAGGTTAAAACATCAGTTGGCGCTCTCCACAGGCCGTCCAGTAATGTTTATAAATGATATTTATTAACAATTTCAAACATCAGCTGCAACCTTCCAATAAACACTTGATAATAAATTGATTTGAAAGCTTTTCATTGTTGTTAACAGTGAAATCACACTTAACTTGAACTTAAATCAACTATAAATTAACATTTTTAACATATATAATTATTTATTTTAATGATATGATAGATATTATAAAGTTTAACCAAATATATATGTGAAGATGTGAAAACTACAGAGGACGTGACCTCAGTGTCATCAGTGGTGACGTCACATGTGAGACTGCAGGTAGAAACAATCTGCAGCTTTAAGACAACGAGGCTGAAATCCAAACACAAAAATACATAAACTAAACTAAGCAGCCGACAAACAAATAAAGCACAGGGAACAGAAATCAGACAAACACGAACAAAACGTATCTCACAGTCCTGTAGCTGGTGTTTCTCACCAGAAGTCTCCATTTGTGATCGTGGCGACCAGAACAGGTATTTTAGGCCTATAAACTGTGATGTTTTTCTGAACAAAGCGTCGGGACGAGAGAGAAGTAGAAAATTCAACCTGAAGTTACAACATGAAGAAACTTTCAGTCTGTAGTTTTACAGAAACAGACTAAACTAAGGTTTATTTCTCCGACTGGGCTGAACAGAAACACTCAGAAGATTCATTTATCAGATGAATCTACATCCTGCTGGAGAGGCTGGACTGCTGACAATCATGTTATTCAAACAAAAGTGTTAAATTGAAAACTAAATGAAGGACATCCAGGCTGATCGATCAACGAGGACGGATGAATCCTTTGTTGCATCGTGTTTTCTAAAAGCCAAAGTTGAACTGGTATTCCTGCTCTGACTGTCGAGGCAGAAGTGTTCGGGAGTATTCGGGAGGAAAATAGATTGTGTGAGTGATGTGGGTGAAGTGGAAAGTGAGTCACACTTTCTTTTGTACACAGAGAGAGAGTGTTTTCAGAAAACGGTTCGGCAGAACCCTGAAATATTCTGCCGCACGGACTGATAAGAACTGCTGCCTTTGTTTTGATGGAGACACGTTTTCCATCATTGTCTGCAGAGCGTCGGAGAGAACAGAGAATCTGACGACTTAATGAGCGTCGCTGTGATTTCTGCAGGTTATAATCACTGCAGTCGTGATTTATGAATTGTGCCTATAAAGTCTGATATAAATCGGATGGTTAAACGGTGAAGTGGTTTCCTTTTGGTTTCTGCTGTGTCGATGATGACAGTGTGTGCAGGGGGATGATAAAAACACTAAAAATATCACCACTCTTTTATTAAATCTACGTTCTCCTGCGGTTATATAAGGATATGAGACGTACTGTACGTCCACAGGCCACACAGAGCTGAGAGTCCTTCACCACCACCCATTTATGTCAAACTGTCGATCTGTGTACGTCACGCGACGCGACATTGTGCCAGCGACAAACAAACCGAGCGTGGCGTTCGACTCTCGTGTCGCTCGCAGAGCTGTCACAACAGACCACGCAAACATTTACATTCAGATTTACCAGCCGAGATGAGGATTCATGCTGATCCTCCCCGAGACAAACCCTCAGCTGTCACCTCGCTCAGACGGTTTTTAATAATGAAGCCATTTGTTTTTAAAGATTTACGTCTTCAGTGGGAACCAACGAGCTGAGAGCCCACAGACGGGAAGTCAATAAAGTCCTCCTCTCCTCCTCCTGATGATATAAAGTCCTCCTCTCCTCCTCCTGATGATATAAAGTCCTCCTCTCCTCCTGATGATATAAAGTCCTCCTCTCCTCCTCCCGATGATATAAAGTCCTCCTCTCCTCCTCCTGATGATATAAAGTCCTCCTCTCCTCCTCCCGATGATATAAAGTCCTCCTCTCCTCCTCCTGATGATATAAAGTCCTCCTCTCCTCCTCCTGATGATATAAAGTCCTCCTCTCCTCCTCCTGATGATATAAAGTCCTCCTCTCCTCCTCCTGATGATATATAGTCCTCCTCTCCTCCTCCTGATGATATAAAGTCCTCCTCTCCTCCTCCTGATGATATAAAGTCCTCCTCTCCTCCTCCCGATGATATAAAGTCCTCCTCTCCTCCTCCTGATGATATAAAGTCCTCCTCTCCTCCTCCTGATGATATAAAGTCCTCTCCTCCTCCTGATGATATAAAGTCCTCCTCTCCTCCTCCTGATGATATAAAGTCCTCCTCTCCTCCTCCTGATGATATAAAGTCCTCCTCTCCTCCTCCCGATGATATAAAGTCCTCCTCTCCTCCTCCTGATGATATAAAGTCCTCCTCTCCTCCTCCTGATGATATAAAGTCCTCCTCTCCTCCTCCTGATGATATAAAGTCCTCCTCTCCTCCTCCTGATGATATAAAGTCCTCCTCTCCTCCTCCCGATGATATAAAGTCCTCCTCTCCTCCTCCCGATGATATAAAGTCCTCCTCTCCTCCTCCCGATGATATAAAGTCCTCCTCTCCTCCTCCTGATGATATAAAGTCCTCCTCTCCTCCTCCCGATGATATAAAGTCCTCCTCTCCTCCTCCCGATGATATAAAGTCCTCCTCTCCTCCTCCTGATGATATATAGTCCTCCTCTCCTCCTCCCGATGATATAAAGTCCTCCTCTCCTCCTCCTGATGATATAAAGTCCTCCTCTCCTCCTCCCGATGATATAAAGTCCTCCTCTCCTCCTCCTGATGATATAAAGTCCTCCTCTCCTCCTCCTGATGATATAAAGTCCTCTCCTCCTCCTGATGATATAAAGTCCTCCTCTCCTCCTCCTGATGATATAAAGTCCTCCTCTCCTCCTGATGATATAAAGTCCTCCTCTCCTCCTGATGATATAAAGTCCTCCTCTCCTCCTCCTGATGATATAAAGTCCTCCTCTCCTCCTCCTGATGATATAAAGTCCTCCTCTCCTCCTCCTGATGATATAAAGTCCTCCTCTCCTCCTCCCGATGATATAAAGTCCTCCTCTCCTCCTCCCGATGATATAAAGTCCTCCTCTCCTCCTCCCGATGATATAAAGTCCTCCTCTCCTCCTCCCGATGATATAAAGTCCTCCTCTCCTCCTCCCGATGATATAAAGTCCTCCTCTCCTCCTCCCGATGATATAAAGTCCTCCTCTCCTCCTCCCGATGATATAAAGTCCTCCTCTCCTCCTCCCGATGATATAAAGTCCTCCTCTCCTCCTCCCGATGATATAAAGTCCTCCTCTCCTCCTCCCGATGATATAAAGTCCTCCTCTCCTCCTCCTGATGATATAAAGTCCTCCTCTCCTCCCGATGATATAAAGTCCTCCTCTCCTCCTCCCGATGATATAAAGTCCTCCTCTCCTCCTCCCGATGATATAAAGTCCTCCTCTCCTCCTCCTGATGATATAAAGTCCTCCTCTCCTCCTCCTGATGATATAAAGTCCTCCTCTCCTCCTCCTGATGATATAAAGTCCTCCTCTCCTCCTCCCGATGATATAAAGTCCTCCTCTCCTCCTGATGATATAAAGTCCTCCTCTCCTCCTCCCGATGATATAAAGTCCTCCTCTCCTCCTCCTGATGATATAAAGTCCTCCTCTCCTCCTCCTGATGATATAAAGTCCTCCTCTCCTCCTGATGATATAAAGTCCTCCTCTCCTCCTCCCGATGATATAAAGTCCTCCTCTCCTCCTCCCGATGATATAAAGTCCTCCTCTCCTCCTCCTGATGATATAAAGTCCTCCTCTCCTCCTCCTGATGATATAAAGTCCTCCTCTCCTCCTCCTGATGATATAAAGTCCTCCTCTCCTCCTCCCGATGATATAAAGTCCTCCTCTCCTCCTCCTGATGATATAAAGTCCTCCTCTCCTCCTCCTGATGATATAAAGTCCTCCTCTCCTCCTCCTGATGATATAAAGTCCTCCTCTCCTCCTCCTGATGATATAAAGTCCTCCTCTCCTCCTCCCGATGATATAAAGTCCTCCTCTCCTCCTCCTGATGATATATAATCATAAACTTGTGTTTCGACGCAGAGCTTTTTCTCTGCAATGATCCACAGTCGGCTGAAGCAGGCTGATGTGATGCTAACTCCTGTGCTAGCTTACACAAATACATTATCCGTGCAGCCAATGAGAGACAGAATAACACAAAACTAACAAACACAAACATCAATTCTACTCCAAGAATATTCAGAAACACGTTTTATTCTCCCGTCACTGCAGAAGCGAACGTCTCGACTCTTTGACTCTGGTCAGTCTTAGGAATATTTAGCACTTTCAGACAGGAAGCAGTGAACCTGTACTGTCTCTTCTGTCTGTCCTTCTTCTGTCTGTCTCTCTTCTGTCCTCTATATAAAGCGATGGTGACTGTACTTCCTGTCTTGTGTTGTGTGTTTATGTCTCACAGATCAGGTCGCCTCAGCAGCCATCAGATCCAGTTATGATCTCCGTCGTCTCTCTGTCCGTCTGCACTGTGTTACTCTGTCAGTGTGTGTGTGTGTGTGTGTGTGTGTGTGTGTGTATCATCTGATAAGGTGTTTGTTTACGTGCACCGCAGCATCAATTCACCGAGGATGAAACCTCCTCTGACGTGCGTAGCTGGATAATCGTGTGTTCCGGCGTTCGGAGACGAACATGTGCCAGGAAACATTCGTCCTGCCGTCGTCGCCGCAGATTGTTCAGCTCCGCATGTCTAAAGAGTCGTCGAACCGCAGCCAGCCGAGCCTTTTGATCAGCGAGGCGTTCAGCCAGGAGATGTGGCGCTAAATGAAAACAGGGCCGAGCTGCGAGCTCTTGTCGCTGATTATCGCGAGGGGAAGAGAGCTCACATGTCCACGAACGGCAATTACTGAGATGTGGCTCGGCGCTGTAACAGGCAGCGAGCAGGAGCGAGGAGGACAAACAAACACTTTCCAAGAAAAAACTCCCGGCGACGGACTCGTCTCTGCAGCGGCGCCGGACCACTCGTGCTGCAGGCGCCGTTCAAATAGAATAATTGAGCACAAAAACCAAGTTTGTTCTCTGGTTTTGCTTTTAAGAGCGATCTGTTCGCTCGGCCATGCACGGCTGCTCGAAACG
Organism: Lagodon rhomboides; assembly: GCA_039737535.1. NCBI lineage: Eukaryota > Metazoa > Chordata > Actinopteri > Spariformes > Sparidae > Lagodon > Lagodon rhomboides. The sequence continues at coordinate 32,560,795 of CM077792.1, read as the reverse complement.
ATTGAAAAATATTGAATCAAGTGAGCAGATCAAGATCAGTTTCAAAAGAGTGTTCAGTACAGTCGGGTCCAAGATGGTTTTCAGCCTTCATTCAGCAGTTTTGGCGACAAACTCTTAAGGCCTCCACACACCGGGTCCGATGTCTTCCTTCTCCGACCACTCCGTCGCCTCCTGTCTGACCCGTTCATCAGAAAAGTCACATTGAAACACACCGCCCCGGCTACACAGCAGCGTATACGTTCTGCGCCTGCATGAAATGCAATAAGTCTCCTAAACATCGGGTGGCGCTCGTCTCGTGCCAGTCACCCAAAACATAAAAACAGGAAGTGACAGAACGGAGTGCGGACCGTAGCTTATCAGAACAAAGCACACACAGTGTTAGCTCGGCATTACTTGCGTGATGTCGTATTACGGTGGTCTCTCTTCCACCAGGGCAGCCAGCTGCTCCTCAAAGTCCTCGGTCCACACAGCCATGGCTTCCAAACATACGCTGGTTTATCCCCAAAATAACGAACGGTGAAGTGTCGTTTGTAACTCTGTGCCGTCTCTGTTTATGTGGTCTGTTTACCATCGTCACTTCCGCCGCCCCTCCCACACGCCGCGCTGATTCGCTGGCACACCGCCAATCAGAATGGTCACTGAACAGCTAGCTAACAGCCAATCAGAGTATCCGACGGCGTCCAACCTCAGACGGCCGACTGAACATGTTCAGTCGGATCAGACGCAGCTGAACACACCGAACAGAGCAGCTCCCGAACTCGTCCGACTCTCTCCGAACGCTTCAGACGTCCGACGTCGGACCCGGTGTGTGGGGGCCTTAAATCCATGAGTTGTATTATCAGGTTATTTAAATATAAAGAGCAGAGATAAATATTTCCTTAAGATAATAAACTGTGTCTTGAGAGAGAAACAGGCTCGCATGTCGTCAGTAAACAGCTGATTATGAGGCAGATTTACGTTGATTGTTACGCAGTGACCTCTAGTGGCCATAAAGATTAAGACCGGAGCAAAGCAGGACGTCAGGAGACGGAGGATACGGGGAGGACGGAGTGGATGTGTGGATGGATGAGTCAAACACACACCGGACTTTCACCCACCGGACTGCTGTCGTGTCCCATGTGAAATCAAAAGTCAGCGTTGACTCATTTTACCTAACGAGTTGACTTATGTAACGCACTTAAGTCACGTAACAACAGAAGGACTTTACAGACAGAAGTTAAACCGGCAGTGGACGACTGTTCTGCTTTAAAATCTCTCACTTTGATATTACTCAAACCGAGCACGTCTGCATTGTGCAAACAGAACAGGAAGAGGCATCATTTAGCCCGGTCACCGTCCGCAGGTAACAACAGGAATAACTGTGGAAACCTCGCTGATGGAGGAGGTGAAGAGGGAGAAGATAGAAACTGAGGTGAAACGAGAGTGGACAGACGGACGTTCACTGGACGGAGACGCTCCGGTGTTGATCTGTGTCTCCTCTCAGCACCGAGACCAGAACCAGCATCACTCTACAGAACCTGCAGACTGATTAATACAACCGGCTGAGTTTACAGACCTGAGATCAGAGTTTCTACATCAGACTGAGATTGTTGTCTTATTGTTGACTGCTAATGCTGCATAATAAAAAACAGTAATACCACAGGGAAACACCAGGGGGAGGGAGAGGGGACAGTTATGAAACAAGTGTGTTTACTGATCTTTACCTCAGATAAAGTTCAGATACTTGTGTAGAAACAGACTCTGGTAAAAGTAGAAGTTCTGATCCAGCTTCTTTATTCCAGTAAAGTAATAGAGTACAGGCTCTGACATGTCCTCAGAGTCTCAGAGTAAAAAGTCTCCCTCTGAAGGACATCTGTGGTCAAAGCTAACTGAAGCTCACGTCATATTAATATAACTCAAAGACTATTAAAGTTAAAGGTAGAATCAGCAGGATTTGTCCCAGCTGTTCCTGAACGCACCACAAAGACAGCTGATTGTTGAGTCTCATTCCCAGGACGTCACATAGACACATGTTGGGTTGTAAAGCGTCCCGAGCAGCAACAAAGAGAGAAAATCAGAAACTCTCTGCAGATACGAGACACTAACACGCCTTTTCTCCACATTCCAGCCTCCCTCTCTGTCTGTTCACGGCTTCTTACGGCTTTTACGTCTATAATTAATGCATCAAACTAAAGTAACGAGGCTGTTCTGAAGCTGTGAGGAGGAGAAAGTTCAGATGTTTGTGTTCAGATGTAGAGAGGAGAAGACACCTGAAACATCTACTGAAGGACAGTAACTGAGTATTTGTACTCTGTTACTTCACACCTACACCTGAAATAAATGTTTGATGCTTTCATCATCGATATCCACACTTTGAGGAATGTTAGAGGTTTACAGTGGCAAAAAAAAACAACACCTCACTCTTTTAGTACAGTAACTGTAGAGATGAATAACACACACACACACACACACACACACACACACACACACATGTGTGTGTGTGTGTGTGTGTGTGTGTGTGTGTGTGTGTGTGATGCACGTCTACAGTGATCTAACAGAGAGGAAGTCATCTCAGCAACCATCACATCTCATTATCTGACCCTCTCTCTCTCTCTCTCTCTCTCTCTCGCCCCAAAACACACCTGCAGAAGGTCACTCACCTTTGCTCGAGTGAGACGACAACCCATCCTGACTTCTCCTCGCACAGAAGACAAACGCAGGGATGAAGGGTTGAAAAAGAAAATAGAAGAATGAGGAGGAGGGAAAGAAAGAGAGGAGAAGAAGAGAAAGGGTTAAAAAAGAGTGACAAAAGAGAGCGAGAGAATAGAGAGATAAAGAGAGAGAGAGAGAGTTTGATGAGCCTCGTCCGCCCACCAGCTCACATCTCCAAACTCTGATCACCCACAATCCCCGGCTAATCAGCTGCCTTCCTGCACCGCAGAGGAGACTCCAGCTCCCATGATGCCGCGGTGTAAACAGCAGCAGTAATAGCAGTCGGTGGGCAGCAGGTCCATCGCATTAAACCTCTCTCTCTCTCCTCAGGAATCAGAAACGCAACGCGGGCGAGCGAATGATGGCAGCAGCAGCACAGAGAGGGGCGAGCGAGGCAGAGAGGCTGCTGAGAAACTGTGAGAGAGAGAGAGAGACGGAGGTGTGAAGAACAGAGATCTCCTCATCTGACAGTTTCTTCTTCTTCTTTCTTATTCTCCTGTCACTCTCTCTCTCTCTCTCTCTCTCTCTGTAGCTCTGCTCTCTCCAGCCAATCGCAGAGCCCGGATGCGAGGAGGAGGGGAGGTGGATGCTCTGATTGGCTGTGAGCAGCATCAGTTTCAGCATCCATTCAGGGTTTTTCTTCCCCTTCACCTCTCTCTCTCTCTCTTTCTTTTGATGTATTCGTCTTCTTCCTCCCGTCTCTCCTCTCTTCACACGTTGCCTTTTCCCCCTCCGTCACCATCTGTCTCAAAATGCCTTCCTGCTCCTGCTCCTGCGATTTATTCTGCGTTTGCGCCCGCAGCCTCGGCTGATGCTGATATTACATTACTGTGTGTGTGTGTGTGTGTGTGTGTGTGTGTGTGTGAGTGCTGACATAATGTGCGTTACCGTGTGATTTAGCTTTTTATGTTTCATGTGGGTCACGATTTTAATTTCTAAAAGAAGACCGTCAGCGTTCATCAGTAACACTGTGAGGAGATGTACGCATCCTGTTCAAGTGTGACTGTTTATTTTCATTATTATTATTATAAGTATGGACTAGAATGGCACTCGGTAGAGAGCATACCTCCGCCAAGGCTAAACAGTCCGCTTTAATTCAAGCCTAATCTAACAATAAACATATTTTCATAATTCTCCACATTAAAGTGTGTTTACAGGTCTGGATCAGTACCACTGCATGTGTGAAAAAAGTAGTGTAAAGCGTTTTTTGGCTCCAGAAGAAGTCTCCAGTGAAGTCACTGAGTGGTGGCATTGTGGGTAACGTAGGCAGCAGGTTCTTTACATAGTTTATACAGTTACTAACTACTCAACTCACAATTTTGCGTTTTTTTAAGGGAATCTGGGGAAATTCTCTCCCTCTTCATGTCATCTGTCTAATGTGGCGAAGATAAGCCTTTGTAAAGACGTGTTGGAGACAGGTTTCTGTAAAGATGTGGTGGAGACAGGTCTCTGTAAAGACGTAGTGGAGACAGGTCTCTGTAAAGACATGGTGGAGACAGGTCTCTGTATGAAAAGATAAACAGCAGAGTCTGCAGACTCAGGACACACTGATGTTTGAAGAAGTGAATCTTGTGCATGTGTGTGATATAAATCATATTTGAACTGAGCTACATTCATGAAAAACATCCGTAAGAACAAAAGTCTGACCCCGAGACAGAGGAGAGCCATTCATGGAACCTGAGTTATATAGGACTTTCAGAAACACTCAAAATGACAAAATTGGTCCATTAATTTGTCCGTCTGGAGAATCGAAATGATGGTTGTTTTGGTGATGATCTGTCCTCCTGAGAGAACAGAGAGGTTGATTACAGCAGAGTGAGACGAAGAGTTACATGAGTCAAAGTAATGTGGCTTAATGGAGCTCCACGGACTCCAGAGAGACCTGAACACACCGACACACACGAATACAAACAAAAACTAAGTTATTAAACTCACTATTTTCACACAATCTGAGGCAAACTAAATGTTGCACTCAGTTGATTTTATTCCTTTAGTCTTTGAACACATCTGACAGCCTGTTTTTATTTGTTTTTTGTGTGTTTTCTGTGTTCATGTGCTTCTCACCAGCCTGATTTTCCCTCCACACCTGCTCTGCATCAGGTCCTCCTCTGCTCATTACCCTCACCTGTGTTTCTCCACCTGCACCTCATCACCTCTTTAGTTGAGTCTTTGTCAAGTCATCTGTTTTGTTTGCCTGTTTCTGCTCCTGATGTTCTGTTGCATTGAATAGAGAATCAGAAGAGCACGAGGACCTCCAGCAGGAGAGGAGGAGTGTGGATGGAAAGCAGAAAGTAAGATGAAGGGGTGTTGGATGGAGAGGGAGGAGAAGGAGAGAGAGGAAGTGAGCCGGGGCAGCCAGAGGCCACGTCACTGTTAATCGTCTCTGGCTTCAGTGACTGTTTCTCCTCCTCGGTTGCTTCCTCGCTCTCGTCTCTCCACGCTTCTCTAACTTTCTCTCCCTCTTTGTAGTTTTGTTTCAGCTCTCTTCCTTCATCTTTTCACCTTTTCTCTCCCAATTAATTCCTCCAAAAATCCTGTATTTTTAGTCCGTCCTTCCTTCCTCCCTCCATCTCTTCTTTCCGTCTTTCCCTCTCGCTCTCCGGTCTCTCTGTCCTCCAACACTTTGTCCCTCAGACACTCGTCCTGCCGGAGGGAAGGTTGTTGGTGTTGTGGTCAGCAGAGGCAGCGCTGCAGTCCGAGTCTCACTGGACATGCTGACTTTATTTTAACCCACATCAGACCAGAGTCCGGCTGCTCAGCTGAAGGATTCTGTTCACTAGTTTTTTACACCCTTGATATGTGTTCAAGCGCTAATGCTATTAGCCGAGCAGCTACATTAGAGTAAAGGTTCAGTTATAAAATCACGTTGGGATGTTGCAGACATAGACATAATGTACGTAGACGCCTCATAGACTGACGCTCTGCCGCCATCTTGGATGGGTCTCCAACGCACCCCTCTGCATTTATGTCTACTGAGGAAGGTGTATCCCAACAACAATAATCATCATAACTCTCTGAATTTTTACCGGATTTTCACACGGTTTGGTTTGTTACGAACGGCAGAGATGTAGTTATGATACAGTCACAAATGTTATTAAAATTTTAATTTGTATTCTCACGTGATCTGGTAACAGTACTGCGCCGGTTATTGCAACCGTAAACTGCACAAAATACGGGCATTGCTCGCTCTCCGTTGACTCTGGTGCTAGCCTAGAGTGAGGAGACCCATCCAATATGGCGGCGACGCTGGATTACGTTCCAGCACCTCATGAGGCGTCTACGTATATTATGTCTATGGTTGCAGAGACCCCCGGCCTCTCAGACCAGAGTTAAAAGGAGAGTGGTAGAAAATTCCCCCGTTTGAAATGGAACGACCTAAAGAAGAAGATTCGACCAATCACAGCAGCGGATTTGTTCCCAATGCCTTCAGGTGTAAGATGTATAATGTCATTTCAGCAGACTTGGATCTGGTTCATCATGTGACGACTGTGATGTTAACCAGAATCCAAGAAGCCAATACGTTATCAATACACCTGATCAACGAGTGTAAACGTGCCGTTGTTTCATTCACTCTGTAATGTGATGTCAGGAAACATTTATTTTACCAGAATTTATTTCTTGAGTTATTTTTGAGTGAACTGTTGCTAATAAACTACAATCCTTTAATAAAAAGCAATTATTTATTAATAATAAAGAACCGATTACATATTTGTTAATATACATGAGCTGAAATATTTTATTTGGCATTAAGCGGTACAAGATAATACATAATAAGTTATATTCCTTAGAAAACAAGATGAAACTGACGTGATATTGAAGCGTTTGCAGCCTCAGAACAAACTTCACAGTTTTCTGGCCACTCGAGGTAAAAAAACTGAAGATCAGCAGAGTTTGAACATGTTTCCGTTTTTCTGTCCAGCTGATTTGTCGGACAGCGTGTGATGACCTTTACAGCCCGACTGCAGGCGCTTCAAACCCAAAGCTTCTCCTCCAATCAGCGACGCACAACATCTGAACATGTGCAAGAGTTTAACACACACACACACACACACACACATACACACACACACACACAGACACACACACACACACACCTCTGACTCGACTGCAGAGAGTGATGGAGGAGACGGAGAGAGAGACAAACGAGAGAGGAATACAATCAGACAGGATCGTTTTAATAGAAGAACGGAAATGCTGTTTAGCTGCAGGGAAGAGCTGCAACCAACACACACACACACACGCACACACACACACACACACAGACACACACACACACAGATACACACACACACACACACACACACAGTCGTATGCAGTAAATGTAGCACCAGAAATAGCCTGAGAGCAGTTCAGCGATGAATATTTCAGCTCTTCTCTCCTCATTTGAAATCTCTCTCACATCTCATCTTCTCCACTTTTGCATTTTTTCTATTTTCCATCTCAAACTTTTAATATTCAATCTTCTCTCTCCACAGGTCTGTGCTCCTCCTCTCCTCTCCTCTCCTCCTCTCCTCCTCTCCTCCTCTCTCGTCTCCTCTCCTCTCCTCTCCTCTCCTCTCCTCTCTCTCCTCTCCTCCTTCTCTCCTCTCCTCTCCTCTCCTCTCTCCTCCTCTCCCTCCTCCTCTCCTCTCCTCTCCTCCTCTCCTCTCCTCTCCTCTCCCTCCTTCTCTCCTCTCCTCTCTCCTCTCCTCCTCTCCTCTCCTCTCTCTCTCCTCTCCTCTCCTCTCCTCTCCTCTCCTCTCCTCCTCTCCTCCTCTCTCTCTCTCCTCTCCTCTCCTCTCCTCTTCTCTCCTCTCCTCTCCTCTCTCCTCTCCTCTCTCTCTCCTCTCCTCTCCTCTCCTCTCCTCTCCTCTTCTCTCCTCTCCTCTCTCCTCTCCTCTCTCCTCTCCTCTCCTCTCCTCTCCTCATCTCTCTCCTCTCCTCTCCTCCATCTCTTCCTCTCCTCTCCTCTCCTCTCCTCTCCTCTCCTCTCCTCTCCTCCTCTCCTCTCCTCTCCTCTCTCCTCCTCTCCTCTCTTCCTCTCGTCCTCGTCTCCTCCTCCTCTCCTCTCCTCTCCTCTCCTCTCCTCATCTCTTCCTCTCCTCTCCTCCTCTCCTCTCCTCTCCTCTCTCTCCTCTCCTCTTCTCTCTCCTCTCCTCTCTCGTCTCCTCTCCTCTCCTCTCCTCGTCTCCTCTCCTCTCCTCTCTCGTCTCCTCCTCTCCTCTCCTCTCCTGTCCTCTCCTCTCTCCTCCTCTCGTCTCCTCTCTCCTCTCCTCTCCTCTCCTCTCCTCTCTCCTCTCTCTCCTCTCCTCTCCTCTCCTCCTCTCCTCATTTTAAAGCAGATTTTTTACGTATATATCTGTCAGAGTTTTTTGATGAATTCATTGAAGTGATTCACAGTCTGAACAAAGTTTCAGAGGCTGAATGTAAAATAAAGGAGCCGTATACGATGTGAAAAAGGAAGAAATAAGGTTTATTTCTTTATTAATCTTATATACAGACATTTACAGCAATCTTTGCTAAAGTACTTAAAGATAGTTATGGTAACTTCCTGTTGTCTAAGACAGTGTTACAGAGATTATTAGAGACTCTGTCCAGTTGCAGTTCCAGTATACGATGTACAGTAGATATATGTCTTACAGATGAGAGAAGAAGCCGCAGGGTCGTCAGTTTGACACAACACAAACACTGTTCAGCCATCATTTCTCCTGCATTTCCTAAAAGCACTAAAAAACACTAACACAATGAACCATCGCGCTCTGACTGCCTCTGTCCTGTGGGCGCCTCCACACCAGAGGATGCGTTATATTTAAATCCGTCCACGCTGCAGGTACGATCCGTCACGAGGAGGCGATCTGATCTTCACTCCTCTCGTCAGGAGCCTCACTTTACGGCTCTCACAACCTTTCTGGTTTTCAGTACAGCGGCTCTGCAGCTCGGTGTGTTTCCACCGTGTTAAACTGTTGAGCAAACACAACTCTTTACGCTTTACGTTTGTGGCTGAAAAGCTTTGGTGTTGTTACGGTTTTTACTCGCACAACAAAACACGCCTGACATCGAGGAGGGAACCTGTGACTCTTCAGACCTGAAGCTTGTTCACCTCAACCCGTCCTCACATTATAGGATTTATACTCTGGGGAAATTTGCTTATCTGAAGTTTTACCACGAGGAGTAGAAGAGAAAATCTGAAGATAATCACCAGATTAAATGCTGGAAAAGTACGCTTCAGATTTATGTCGAGACCAAGCTGTTTCTCTGGTCATGTTTTGAGAAAAAAGATCATGTTTTGTCTTAAAGTATCTGAGTTTTTGCCACAAACAGGGCTGATAAATGTCCCGACGTCTCCTCGAACATATCCAGTGGTTCCACCTCCTGACATAGTGTCATATACATAATCTGAATACGTAACAATATTATAGGTCTGAACTGTTCAAATTAAACGTATCTGTGATTTGCAGAAATGTAAAATACTAACTTTTATTCTGGCAACTGGGCTGTTAAAAAAAAAGATCCACTGGTTTCACGCTTACAAATGTTTAAACCCTGTCTCGAACAGCTGTCTCTGGCTTGGCAGCCATCTTTCCCAGCTGTGACATCACCGCCATCCTCTCCACCTCCTGACGTGAGTGTCAGCTCATATACATGACGCCTAGAAATGAACACGTGTGTCTGGCTTGCAGAAACATAAATGGGCTGGAAAACCTTCTGTGTGTTTACAGTTCAACGTGAGATTTGGGCTACTGATTAGCCTAGCTTAGCACAAAGACTGGAAGCGAGGGGAAATGGTTAGCCTGGTTTCAGGAGTCTGAATCAGGAGCTCGGTTGGCAGGATTATGAACCGGCGTCATCGTGCTTCATCTCGCTAGCAAAGTATTTACTCAAACAAAAAAGGCTTTAAAAATGGAACAGGAGTGGCCGACATAGAGTCAGCTGACGAGGCCAATTATTACTTCAGTATTTATGTGACACTTTCCCACAGCGTAGAAACGTTTACATGTGTGACATCAGCTCAGTGGGAAGTCTTAACGAGCGACTTTCAGAACCGTCTTCACAAACAGAAGGCAGCTAACGTGAGAGCAGCGGTCGTGTTTCCACAAGCAAAACGGAAAAACAAAGAAAATGCTTATCAGGTGTGTATATTTGTCAGCTGGCCTGGAGTGAATAATCTGGGCCACGCAAAGAAGAAGAAGAGGAAACAGAACCAGTCGCTGGACTTTTGAGAAGCTGTATGCTAACTATGCTAACTATGCCTGAAAAGCGTATATTTTATTTTCGTATAACTCCTTAAAATCTGACAAATCGAGGATTTTGCATTTATGTACGTTTTGAATCCACTTCAGAAGTGTGTTTCTGAATGTGAACCGGACCGAGCCGGGCTAACGGTTCCCCCCTGCTTCCAGCCTTTATGCTAAGCTAGGCTAAACACGTCCCGACTCCACAGACATGAAATCGACATCCATCTGAGCATTTAAAGTGCCACGACATGCTTCATCTCACTAACCCCTGGTTTCCTCTCGACCACACTCGTGTCAGTCTTCTCTCAGCGTTATAAAAAAGATAAATCCTCAGAAGTGATGCTGTGAACGTGTTTCCTTTAAACAAACACGGCAGATTTAGTACTTGTGCTTGGTGGCGGTCATGTCTTTGTACTCGGAGCAGGGTGAAGCAGGTTATGCGCTCGTTACGTTACGTGACCCAGATCTGGAGCCAGACTACCTGCAGATGTTTTCTGATGAGTGTGAATTATTAATTTTGACCCATATTACTCTGCGGGGTGGGGGGGGGCTGTTACCATAGATTAACAAGGTGATGTGCAGTGGTGAGGTGGACGTACTGACTCCTCCTCCTCCTCCTCCTCACAGCCTCCGAGTCAGGATCCCAGTCAGACAGAGCAGCAGCAGAGAAGGTGAAGCTACTGAACCAGCATTAATCATAACTTTGTTGTTGTTCTTGCCGTATATTTTTCCTCCTCTGTGTCTGCCTCCGCTTTCCTCCATCGTATCTGTCGTTTCCCTCCTCGTCTCCTCCTCCTTCTTCCTCTCCTCCTCCTTCTCCACCATGCCTTCAACCTCCTCTGCCTCCTCCTTCTCCACCTTGTCTTCAACCTGCTCCACCTCCTCCGTGTCCGGTGTTATTGAGGGGACGTCAGGGGGCTGGGTGCCCGGGGGAGGGCTGGCTGGTGGAGGGAGGTCCTCAGAGTCGAGCTGCAGAGCTGGAGGTGATGCTGGGAGGAGCGCTGGTGGTGGCGGCAGGCGGGACGTGAGGCTCAGATGTGGAGGGAGGAGGACCTACGTCCCCTACGTCTCCAGGATCGAGGGTGGAATACGGAATATCTGTCCACGCTGCTACGCCTTCCTCATCCTCATCCTCATCATCATCATCATCGCCATCAACTGTGTCAGCAACTGGAAAACACCACAGAAGAAGAAAAATGCTCTAATCGTCTCACTGGCAGATATTTAAAAAGAAAACATTAAACATTTAATCTAAAAGGAAAAATCAAGACGTGCAAAACATTTTGAATCATTTCTATTTACTTTACTTTACTTTACTTATTTATTTATTTATTTACAAATCATTTTAAAATCCAAGTGAATTTTCAAATCATAATATACAACAAAACATGATCTCGTAAAAAGGGTAAGCTATCAGTAGCTTATTTCCTGAACACACTGCACAGCAAAGACCTTGACCCGTATACGTCAACACAATGTCCCTGTGACGGGCGGACGGACTGGCTCGTACCACAGAGGTTGTTTTCACAGTTCTGCAGGTTCTCGGGACATCTGGAGCACCAGTCGCCTTCAACGTACGGCCTCTCGTCCTCATAGTTCCCCCTGAGATCAGACACACAGACACATTTTTTGGTTTGTTTTACTGAGTAATTATTTCTGTTTTTCTGAGTAATTTATTTTCTTCTGTTTTTCGTGGTAATTTTTTCCCCCCTGTTTTTCGGAGTAGCCTAATTGTTTTTCTGAAATATCGAGATACTTCTGAACATCCAACCTGTAACAGATCACCTATGGTGACTCCTGCCCGCGCATACATGCCTTCAACTCTCTACCGTACCGGGTCAGTTAAGGTAAGGCATGTAATTAGTTACACAGAGAGTTGAAGGTATGTATGCGTGGGCAGGAGTCACCATAGGTGATCTGTTACAGGTTGGATGTTCTCGCAGGAGTTCGAAGTATCTCGATATTTCAGAAAAAAATTACTCTGAAAAACAGAAAAAAAAAAATTACTCTGAAAAACAGAAAAAAAAATTACTCTGAAAAACAGACAAAAAATAAATTACTCAGAAAAACAGAAATAATTATTCCAAAAAACAGACAAAAAATAAATTACTCAGAAAAACACAAATAATTATTCCAAAAAACAGACAAAAAATAAATTGCTCAGAAAAACAGAAATAATTATTCCAAAAAACAAACAAAAAATAAATTACTCAGAAAAACTGAAATAATTATTCCAAAAAACAGACAAAAAATAAATTACTTAGAAAAACAGAAATAATTATTCCAAAAAACAGACAAAAAATAAATTACTTAGAAAAACACAAGTAATTACTCAGTAAAACAAACCAAAAAATAAATTTATCAAGTGAATGCAATACGCTTCCGTACAGATACACACAGCGTTACATCTCATTAAATACAGTTCAAACACACAAACACTGTGCAGGGTTTATGAGTGTCCACCAGGGGGAGCTGTCGTCCTGCAGGAAGTATCACTGACAGTGGTCCACCTGGTGTCACTGGTTCTGGGTTCTAGCAGTACTAGTTATTATATTAATATTATTATAGTTGTACTGACGCTGGGTAGTAGTTGCAGACGAGGAAGGAGACTCTCTCCCAGCCGAGTCCCTCCATGTTGTTACAGAGATGGAAGGCACAGCCGACTCTGTGTGTGTCTGCCCACACCATCTGTAACACACACACACACACACACACACACACACACACACACACACATGGTTCAGATCCAGTCCAGAGACACACCTGTGTGTACAGATGCTGTGTGTGTGTGTTGCTGTGTGACCTGCGTATAGTGTCCACACATCTTGTCCTCGTCACAGCTGTTGTTGTTGAAGTCGTAGTCCAGGTGTTCTGCAGGAATCAGTGACATCACAGTTACATTATATGACATCACACATGCAGATTCTCCTCTAACGGCCCACCTGAAGGTTCAGAACCTGGGATGGATGTAGGACTGAGTACTGTCTTTCTAACTTTTCCACCAAATAGTTAGTAATCGATCTGTTTGGTGCTGAAGACGAATGCATGATGAAAGGAGGAAGACATCTTTGGTTCTACAAGCAGCAGAACCTGCACTCTGATGAACCCACTCACCCAGAAACCATTTCTCCAGGGCCTCTCGCAGGTCCAGAGAGCCGGTGCCGGCGTACAGGTTCTCTCCAGTGTCCTCCAGGTCCGGGTTGTGGTTCCAGACACATTTAGCTGCGTAGCCCTCTGCGATCACCTTCAGGCTCGGGTCCCATCTCTGCACAGAACCAGAGGAGGTTAGCAAGAAGAGTTCTGGAAAATGTGCTCAGACCGAACGACCAGACTGGACCTCAGGTTAGAAAGTTCTGACTTTGAGAACATAAGAAGGTTTCAGATCACAGCACTCGTCTCATCGACCGTATGATGGCTCACGAACACTAAATAAATGAAAGGCCTTCTCTAGAGCCGGTGTTTGGTTTGGCCGCTCTGGGCCACCGTAGAAACATGGTGGATTCTGGAAGAGGCCCATCTCCCTCTGAAGATAATAACGACTCATTCTGAGGTAACGACGACACAACAGTTCTCAGTTTCAGGTGATTTTACACCGAAGAAAACAGGACACACACTGGACCTTTAGGGCTGTGCTAAGCTAAATGCTAACATCAGCATGCTAACATGCTCACGATGAGAAAGTAAACATGAGGGTGTTTAGCATTTTCATTTAGCACGTTAGCTTGTTCACATTTCTTTAGAGTCCCCAAAGATGCATTTTATCAATCAGCTCTTTACATGAAAACCAACTGTTTTAATCAAACTGTTTATTTATGTTATTTGATTGTTACTGTAGTGTATTTACACTCGGACTGTTTCACCGTCAAGACGACGAACAGAGTTCAGGGTCACCCAGTGTTGATTAATCCGACCACAGAAGCGGTGAACCGACCCACGGACTCTCTGACGAGGTTTAAAACACATCAACTGCTCTCCAGTAATTAATTAACCACACGATCTCAACCATCTTTCCACAGGCCTGTGTGGTTATAGACAGATCTGTGATTTTAGCATTAATTTAAAGGCAAACTATCATTAAATCAGAACTGTCAGAAAGTGGATCCTTAAACATGTACAAGCAAAACATGTATTTACAACACGATCCTTTGATCCAAGAAGAAAATGAGTATCATTAAGGTTATTTGATCAGCCTGACTCAGATTTTCTAACTGCTTAGTTCATAAACATCGTATAATTAATCACAGTTCTTCCTGTGGGTCAAACTGCAGAGCAAGAATTATCATCATAACTCCTAACGGGCCTCGGAGAAGGTTTTATCATCTTGTTTACCCTCATTAATCATCTCATGTCGTCTTCTTTCAGAGCAGAACAAGACACACAAACATGCTCAGACAGGAAAACCAGAACTCGTGCAGCATCCTTTAAAGGTAGCTCCAAAACTATAGGGAGCAGCATAACCGCTAACTGCTTCTCACTATACTCTTTGCTGTAGCTGTCTTAGCTGTGATACTAATAATAATAATAATAATAACTTAGATTTATATAGCGCCTTTCAGGACACCCAAGGTCGCTTTACAGAAAAAATACACATACAACACAGAACATTAAATACAAACAACCAGGATTAACAGTCAACAGTCAAAACAGTCAAAAGCCTGCCGAAACAGGTGCCTCTTTAACAATGATTTGAAGCTGTCGAAAGATTCTGCTTGCCGCAAATTCAGTTCAGTTTCCCCCATTAGCTGACAGGAGTTTGACAGGTTGTGGCCTCAAATGACAGCGAGAGTCAGTGTGAAGACAGAGGACAAACTACAGAGGCGATTTACAGCGGCTCTGACCAGGACTATGACTCCGGGACAAGGAGACACATCAGGAGAGGGCAGAGAGAGAGAGTCGGACATCATCAGCATGTAGAGACAGAATATCTTCACATGTTACTGTGAGCTGAGGATTGATTTGGACCGAACCAGAGGAGACTGTGGAGACAAACCAGAACTGTTCTGGTGACTCTGACTCAGTTCAGGTCCAGTCTGAATGAAGTGAGTCTGACGATGAGTTAACGAGGAGATTAAACTGGTCTGAGGTCAGTCAGAGACAGAAACTTGAGTTCAGACGGTGGACGGTTGGATTTTTCTGTTTATGATGAAAATAGGAGTCAAAATATTTCCTTTCTTCACATTTATGAGTTTATGTTGTTGACTTGTTAGACTCAGTAGTGAACTGGCTGCTTTTAAAACTCCAGGCTGTCAGACTGTCAGGAGGCTAGCTGGTTAGCATGCTAACGTCAGAACAGAGATGTCAACACTGTTGTTTCTTCACTCTGTTCATGATGTTTGTTGATTTATTTTCTAAACTATAATTCTGTCCATATCTTCCACATTGCTGCGTTAAAGTGTAGAACGTGTTGTTGAGCCGTTTATGTCGTAACACACAGGAAGTCGCACCAGTCCGTCTCCCTGCTGTCGTTTCTTCGCTCCCCGTTAAACCTCCTTTTAATTAGCTCAATAATTCCACTGTGTAGCTGGTTTTGATTTATTGTGGATTTATTGCCTGTAAATACCTCCGAGGCTCTCAGAGAGCACCGAGCGTATAGTTCAGGGATGATTTATTGTTATTATATAACATGTTTAATAAAATCCACCGCAGATCTTTGGCCTGACTTCAGCTGACTCAGTGAAACGTTTATTCTGTGTGATTTCTGACCCAGTGAGACGGATGTTTGGCTCATGGAGCGAGTGAAGCCGATCTGTCAGCCTCTCATTGTTGAAAATGATTTGACATTTAATATCATATGAAGGAAATGTGTTGAAAACAGGAAAAGGAAAGTAAAGAAGAATTTAGATCCACATTGTGTTTGACCCTGACTGTCAGGAAATCATCGTTCAGACTTCATTCATCCGAACAAACAAGATTCTGTCCTGTTTCCCTTCATACAGATAAAACCTGAGGTGTCACTGTCACCACTCGATGACCTCATCACCGTCTGACCTTTGACCCCAACCACAGTCTGAGGTACATGTTTCCTTCCCATCATGCCCGGCTTTCACCTCACATCCTAACTAAAATGTTGAAAGGTCGTCCAGCGGTGTGCGAATATTCAGATCTTTAACTTAAACTGTAAAGTAGTAACACCACAAATGCTTACAAGTAGCAGCGTGCACGACAAACGTGTAACAGCTGCACGGGTCAGAACCATCAGAACACTGGCGCTCAGCGGTTTGACCTTAAAATGATGAAATGTAGACACGTCTTCGATGTTTTGAAATCTGCTCGACAGCCTTCGAACTCCGACTGATGGATTGTGACAATATTGTATTGATGACTTTTGGTACTTTGACAAAATATGAACACGATGACAGTCGAGTATCAGCGTAATCCAAAACAGAAGAAATTCACTCGTATCTGCCTCCAAACTGGAGAATTTTAGTCTTTAATCATTTTAGACATAAATCGTAATACTGACGTGAATCTGTGTCGCAACACATCCGTCTGAAGTCTGACGTGTTTGAACTTACACACAAGTTGATTTAATACTAAAAACAACACTTCACATTTCACCCCGAGGCTTTGGAGTCGCTCACTGTCGGATACAGCGGAGAAACACTGAATATTAAACACGACGAGTCGATTACCAAGTGCAGTAGATTTCTGCAGCTGAAGGATGAAAATGTCTGATTATTACTACATTACTTCCGTTCTTTTCCCTGTCAGCTCTCGATAATAAGAACTGAGCGTTCCATGGAGTAATAATCAGACATTTTCATCCTTGAGCTGCAGAAATCTACTGCACTCGGTAATCGACTCGTCAGGGCTTCCCCACACAGGCAGGCTGCTGGAGGAGAGGGTGAGTTGTGCTGTGTTTTTAATACAAATCCAGCAAAGCTAGCAGATGTTTGATGCTTCGTACTGTGTGCTGGGACTGTACATGTACTGTTGCTGAAGTTTGCTGCTGTTCTCACCATTAATTGTGGCTTTTTGATGGCGGTTTCTAGTTGGAGACATAAGCTGCAGTGTGTTGTTATCGTGCGGTCTTTTCTGAGGTTGCTAAAACTAGCTAAGCTAGCGGTCAGCTAACTTGACCTCTCGAGGGGGAGTCTTACTCAGTGTCAAGGTGTGTTAGACCATGGATTAAACTTACACCGGAATGTCCCTTTAAGCTTCATGTCTTCACAGCGCTGCCTCATATTAATGTCACCACACTCGTGGATACTTGATCAAGGATCAATGTGTCGTTAACGTTTCTGTTCTGCCTTCCCAAACATAATAATGATCCAGCATAATGAATATGTGGTTCTTCTACACGCAGCACAGAGAGTCTGAGAGGATCATAATCATCTGTGGTATTAAACCCTGATGTGGATCATGATGTTTGTCTTTGGCTCTTTCTGTTTGCTGATGTTTATTTGTGTCTGACGAGCTGCAGCGAGCAGCCGGATCACCTCCGAGCGACCGGCGGCGGTCTGCCGGAGAGAATGCATCAACATCACAGCCGGCGAGGTTTCAGTGACAGTATGTGAAGCGTTTGTGCATCAGCAGGTTCGCTGTGGCTCAGAGGACGAGGATATATGTTATAATAAACACCTGATGTTGGTTTGACTCTTCACGTGACGTTTGCTGAGTAAGAACATCATCAGACTTGTTTGGTATCATCTTCATTTCTGCAACAAAAATCAACTTTGCCGTCTGGTGCGTTGAGACTGTGACAAACTTCAACACAGCGATAAAACACAAGAGTCCAGTTCCTCCACGACGCAGGACGACGTCACAGCAACTAGTCTTCTGTCTTTAAGACGTGTAGCCGTCATACGTAAACCTGATGACTGAAGGCTGGAACACGACTAAATCTGCGCTCCTGGTGCAAAGTGAGAACACGAGCAGTTAAAGATGTTGATTAAATGTTCACATGTAGAAGGTGAACGCTTTACAGCCACATTCAGATCCACTTTAACTGAGCATCGGTCCATATTTCTGACGTTTTAAATGAAACATTAAACGCCTTCATGCAGACTAAATGTCACTTTGGAGAAACACTTCAAACTAGTCAGTCTCGTCTCTCTTCAACCTACGAATGAACACGTTGATGATGAAACCACATTTCAGTTGGTTTTACATCATTATTTGCCTTCGATCGGACCTTAAAATCACTTTTATATCAAACATCCTGTAAACTGCAGCAGCTGCAAAAAAAAAATCTAAACTACTTCAAGATCGATCTTTATCGAGCCGAGATGTTTAAATGACGTCTTTCGCTCGCTTGGTCTAATTTTAAAGACACACTGTGGAATTATTTCTCCCATCTAGTGGTTAAATGTTATTGTGCATCCAAACGAATACTGCTCTCTAGCGCCTCGCGTTTTCAAACGTGCGTTGCAGCCTGTTGGAACTACGGCAGGCGGGATGTGTCAAGATTCAAGAAGCTGTGACAACAACATGTCTTCAAACAGCACTTCATCAAGTTTAGTTTCGGGTGATGAGGTACGTTATTTCAAACAGACTTCAAACTGCAGCTGACGAGCGCGTCTGGCTAAGCTCCTTCTCCGTTCCACAGTCACGCTGGCTCTGAGTGAAAACGCCTTTAGCCTTATCTGTACCACGTAGAGCTTTTTGTCCCTCTCACCAGCTCATCGTTTTTTATAGAGCGGAAGGACATGGAAGCCTCCGTAGAGCTCGCCCGTCCTATGGAAATACAGAGAAGTGATTCTTCCCTCAGGAGGAGAAGTGAGATTGTTGGCAGAGATCATTTTACACCAATGAGGACTTATTTATGAATGAAGACGCTGATTTGAGGTAATAAATTACTTAAAACACGTACACAGTGGACCTTTAATTCATTTCTATACTGCTCGGTAGCTTAACCTGTAATAATAAATGATCTGGTCTATATGTTGTATTAATAATCTAACACAGTGGAGTAAAAAGCACAATAAGTTCATCGCCCTGAGCGCTCTGCTGTTGAAAAGACGTTTAGGAAACGTTCATCGTCGCAGGTGGAAAGATGATCACAGCTGGTTGGAAAGTGAACGACGCTGATTAAATGTTCAGAACATATTTCACCTGCCACAGCAACATGACGATCAATAATATCAATATTATTACACACGTTTGTGTTTGGTGTCACATTTTAGCTGATTGAAAACGACGTTCAGGCGACTTTCACCCCGTTTTCAAGACACAGACGCTGAAATCGTGGTAGTTTGAAGTAGCCTAAATTGGAAATACTCAATAAAAGTACTTAAAAACTGTTCTTGAGTAAATGTACTTAGTTACTGCTGGATAAAAGCTAACGAAGCTGATTACTAAACCCATTAAAACAGCTGATATCAATGTAAACAACAAAGAGACAAAGAGAAAGAAGAATCAGCTGTTCACAGACCGGATGACCTCCAGTGTGGAGACAGAGGTGTGTGTGTGTGTGTGTGTGTGTGTGTGTGTGTGTGTGTGTGTGTGTGTGTGTGTGTTCTGTGTGTGTGTGTGTGTGTGTGTGTTACTTCATGACCATGTACATGACCCGAAACTCATAACACAGACCAGATGTTGAGGGAGCCTGGAGAGAGAGAGGAATGTGAAGGAGACCCCTGACTATTGTTTGTGTTGTGTGTCATCACTGGACAAATAAACACACACACACACACACACACACACACACACACACACATTCTTCTGGTTTCTTTGCTTCGGTACATTCAACATACTGTAACAATGATTCACGGCACCTCGCTCGTGATATTCTGTATTTCTCTGTCAGTTCTTTCTCTGTTTCCTCCACAGCTGTTGAACCCGTCACACTCCCTGAACTGTGGCTAACAGTTAGCCGCTAGCAGCCGGTTAGCTTCTTTTAATGGGGCCTCACAGCCAATCAGGGTGTGACGAGACCCCAGGCTGATGGAGACTTTCACAGCAGATGAAAAGCAGGTGAAGCGCAGGTGTCACCGATAACGTTAACGAGGGCACCGTCCTATTAAAGGGATATATACGAGTCGATTACCGAGTGCAGTAGATTTCTGCAGCTCAAGGATGAAAATGTCTGATTATTACTCCATTACTTCCTTTTCTTTTCCCTGTCAGCTCTCGATAATAAGAACTGAGCATTCCATGGAGTAATAATCAGACATTTTCATCCTTGAGCTGCAGAAATCTACTGCACTCGGTAATCGACTCATCAGGGCTTCCCCACACAGGCAGGCTGCTGGAGGAGAGGGTGAGTTGTGCTGTGTTTTTAATACAAATCCAGCAAAGCTAGCAGATGTTTGATGCTTCGTACTGTGTGCTGGGACTGTACATGTACTGTTGCTGAAGTTTGCTGCTGTTCTCACCATTAATTGTGGCTTTTTGATGGCGGTTTCTAGTTGGAGACATAAGCTGCAGTGTATTGTTATCGTGCGGTCTTTTCTGAGGTTGCTAAAACTAGCTAAGCTAGCGGTCAGCTAACTTGACCTCTCGAGGGGGAGTCTTACTCGGTGTCACGGTGTGTTAGACCATGGATTAAACTTACACCGGAATATCCCTTTACGAGTCCCTGACAGCCAGGCCAGCACCAGAGCCCTGGACCCAGCTCACCTAAATGGAATGCAGCCATTTAATTAGTCTGCTGTGAAAAGGGTCTGTTCTGGTTCTGATTCTGTCCCTGACACACTGCAGAAACAGATCACCAGCCAGACATTTCTTCGCTGTCGTCGTTCTTTCTATTTGAGGGCAATTTGTGATTTTTTTCCTGTATTAAAGCCAAGTGACCATTCAAAAAGTCACAATTCAGCCGGGTCACCTGCATCGGGTCCGAGTTTATTTGTGCAAGAGTGTTTCTGCCGGTTTCATCTGTTGTTTGAGAGGAACATTCCCCGTGAATATGTATCTACACTGATTATATTTGTCTGTGGTTCGGGCTGGTTTTCAGGCATTAACCTGCGAGTCCGCCACGATATCCATCCTGCTGTTGGCCTGTTTAATCCACAGACGGCTGTGAATGTTTTGTAAAGGGACCGATGTGTTTCTGAACAATGGCAGCTGCTGTCTCTCACTGGTCCTGAGAAGCTCTCCAGTCGAAGACGTCTTTATATAACGACATGACTCTGCATAATGTTCTGTATTTGTGTCCGTGCTGTCGTCGTCCAGCAGCCGTGATGGAAACAGAGCAGAGCTGCTGTGATTTCACTGTAAATCTGCTTTGGAAAATGTTTCCTCCGGGTTTGTTTTTATTGGTTTCCAAGCAGCAATAATCAGCACAGACGATGTAATATCAGAGCGCCAGCAGTCCGACGCAGCGCCGCCGTCTGAACAGAACCTCCTGCTGAGAGGATTTACATTCTCTCTCTGCAGGTTCTGGGTCCCGGTTCTGTTTCAGGATCACGCCGGCTGTTTGTTTTCCTCTCAGCCGCAGCAGGAAGCTTCCAGTTTAAATCCACAGATTACAGGTCGTCCTGTGTTCTGAGAGCTCACGGGTCGGACCGGCTCTGATCCGAACCGGTCAGACTGGTTTCTCTGCTTCTTTTAGTTTTATCCAAACTTGGTTCGATATGTTTGTGATTCTGCGTGAGTTCTGGTCCTGGTCTCACAGGTTCTATCATCTCTGTATCTCTGTAACTTGTTTCCATCGGTCCAGAATCCCACTTAAACCCACGCAGATCAGCTTTTGTGTGCAACGTGAATGTGGACACTCTGCATTTACACCCGGGTCAGCCGACTCTGCAGTAGAACCCGGGTTTTATCATCTCGACTCGGCTTTGATCTAAAGACCGGCACATACTGACCCAAACGTCGGACGTCTGAAGCATTTGGAGAGAGTCGGACGAGTTCGGGAACAAATCTGCGTGTAAGCGCCGAGGACGGCGTCTGGTCCGGTTCAACTTGTCGAAGTCTGAGTGAGTCGGCCGTCTGAGGTTAGGACGCCGTCGGATGCTCTGATTGGTTGTGAGCTAGCTGTTCAATGACCATTCTGATTGGCGGTGTGCCAGCGAAACACGGTGTGTGGGAGGGGCGGCGGAAGTGACGATGGTCCGCACTCCGGTCCGTCATTTCCTGTTTTCGTGTTTTCCAATTACTATTTACGCAGAACGTACACGCTGCTGTGTAGCTGGCAGTGTTCGAGGTGGAACTTTTTTGCCGAACGGGTCAGACGAGAGGCAACGGAGCGGTCGGATAAAGGCAGCTGGTCGTTGGTTTGAGTCTGGGGATGTGTGGGCCTCTTAAGTTTTGCCCCACTGGCAACAATTGTTGCCAAAGTGCATCACTGTCATTTTCGACTCACAATAAAAAATCTCAAAGGTACTCATGCAACTTTTTCCACTTATATGCTAGTAGACAACTTAGACAAAGGTTTTGATTTATAAAAAATCGTTTCCAAGTGCTTCCTATCGCATGACATCATCTGCTTCCTGCTCCTTCCGGCTGAAGACATGGCGGTTGCAAATCCTCCTGGAAAGAGGTCATTTTCATACATTTCTTATGATTTTCCCCGCAAACATATTATAATTATTTAATCATTCAAGTCTCTAGAGTAACCCTACCCTCAAACATTTTACCTAGGATGAATATTTTTTTGTTCATGGGCAGTTCAAATTGTTTGTTGTTTTGAATTTTATACAGGAGGAACCAAGGTTTGAACCACGATCATTAGCTACCTTCCTGGAATGATAATATCCATCAGTATCCATGTACAGCTTTACGTATTTTCTTTTGTTTTACCCGCTCCACCTTTTTGTTATTATTTATTATGACTATATTAATATTTTGTTATTACTATATCATTGTTATTATTTCTATATTATTATTAGGTGACAAGCTGTGTGACTACTGGCGACAATTGTTGCCAGTCATAAAAATGCTATTTTCTTCAAAACAAAGTACAAAATGGAAAAAATAAATACATAACATGATTCAGAGGGACTCAACTGATAAAATGATCTGCCTTACAACTCCGAAAAAAATCTGGGCACAAATGGGTTAAACGTAAGACCCCGGTGAACACGCTACATTCTGATGGACTTCCCGCCACGCGAAGTGCTGACGTGTCACCAACATCAGGGAAGGAGTTTAAGGATACGGCCTCTTCAGGACAGTTAATTACTGGACACAGTGTTGGAGGCAGATCCACGTTCATTCTGATTAAAGCTGCTCGGTGGTGTTTTGGAGCCATAAAAGCTCGACTTCCCGGCTGTGAAACATCACACCAGATCGCTGACCGAGCCGGCTAACTTCCGGTGTAGCGATGAATGAATCGTGCGGCTCTTCTGGAATCTGTCTTCGTGAAGGTTGTGATCGCTGTTTGCTCTCCTGTTACGACTGTTTCATCAGTGACACTTCAGATAAAAATCAGCTCGGCTGCATGTTGGTCTGGTTTGTTCTGGTTGACTCTCAGGTTCTGTCCGGTGTCTTTGTCTCTGAACCGGCCGGACGGAGCTCTGTTCTGTTTTAATATCTGTTCTATCTGCGGTGGCCACAGTTCGTCTGCTGGTCTCGGTCCAGTCTGAACATCTTATCTGACGGGAGGTTGTCGTTACGTTCAGACAAAACAGAAACCTCTCCGCTGTAATTTCCTCACAGTTCAGCACACTGACCTCCTCCTCTTCGTCTCACGATACTCTGCTCGTCTTCTCTCTGCTCGTCTTATCGTCCCGTCTCTCACTTTGTCTACCATCTTCACTCCTTCCTCCTCTCATCCTATCCATCCCTCTCTCTCTCTCTCTCTCTCTCTCTCTCTCTCTTCAGTTCGGCTGAAAAAGCAGAAAGAAAAACATGAATATGGAAATGTCCCAGCGGGGCTTCCATACCAGTGGAGACAGGCTGAGACCTCTCCTGGTCCACACACACACACACACACACACACACACACACACACACACACACACACACACACACACACACACATTCCTCTGGGTGCTCATTCATTCACTGCCTAATTTTCATGTGTCTCTATCCAAACATTGTGTTCTTCGTCTCTCGGCTCTTTCACAACACATCTTCCTCCCCTGTTGCTCAACGCCGACTCCCTCCCCGTCTCCGGATCATTTCCCTGCTGCGTTCCTCCTCTGACGCTCGTGTTATTAACTGGAGGGAGTCGGCGCAGGGAAACACCCGACTCTTACTGGAACCCAGGCTCCGATTTACTCAGCATTTCTGCTTTCAATGTGGCCGACGCATAAAAAGAGCTCGAACTGTCAACCTGAGGACGCAGAGAGCGAATCACGAGCCCCTTTCAGATAGAAAAGGTGGCGCACCTGCAGCAAGGTAAAGCAGGAAGTTGGGCGTGAAGAGAAGCAGGGCAGTTTCTGCTTTTCTCCCAAAATCCTCTTCCTGTTTAACATTGGGGCTTATGGGGCAGTTGCTGGAGTTTGTGTCGGTTAGACACAGATAATTCAAAAACCGTACATCCTCCCGATAAAGTGGACACGTTGCCAGACAGAAGACAAGTGTGGCTACGTTCTTGGAAAATATCACTATTGTAGTGTGAAATCTGTGGCTAGGATCGTCATCTAAAGAAACATTTTCGGAGAGTTTTTTTCAGGCTCCCCCACTCTGCCAGTTGGTGCTGCGCGAACATTCCGCAATACACACTCATTGAAAATCCTGAATTTTTTCTGAAATCTCTCACGATCAATTAAGGGTCACCGTTCAAAAACTAAACATCGTAGAAAGAAAGTTCAAATACAACTCAAATAGATGAGACTTGTGCCTACATTTTAAAGTTTGAATGGTGTCTCTAGATCAAAGTCTGCCAGAGCAGGAGATGTTTGAAAAACGGCGATGATTTTGCGACTTTTTTGACCCCGTCCCATTCATTCCTTATGGGACATTTTTCGCAGTTTTTCTTCAAAATAAGAGCTTTACATTGCACCCCATCGGAGTTTAGAACTGGGCTCTTAGCGAGGGGCTTTTAATTTGAAAGTAGCGACCGCTATTAGCTCGCCGCTACAACAACAAGCGGACAACCAAGACAGCTACAGAGAGCGAGGAGACGCTAGCATCTCCCGGATCTCAGCAGCTTTCCAGCTGCTCATCTTCGTGGATGAAGTGACGAACTGACTGCTGTGATCAGCTGTTTCCTGGTTTTAAAACTCCCGGCTGTGGGTGCGCAGCAGTGCACGTCATCCACACCTTACATTTGCATTTGATTTACAGCAATGGAGGCGCAAATAAGTGTAACGTTACCCTCCGAGGGGCAAAACTGGTGGAACAAAACAGACCACCAGTTTGCCGCCTTCTGTCTAAATCCGCAGAGCGAGCCGCCAAAAGGACGGCAGATTGGTGGCTTACTGCCCAGAATAAAAACTAGCAGTTTCCTGCAGAAGTAAACACAAAGTGCAGCTGATGAGACAGAAAATCAGCTGTACAGGTCGACAGTGAACGCAACTTATTAAGACCAATAATAACGTGTATTGTTTGGTGGCGCCCTCTAGTGGTCGTAGTAAATATTAAAGCAGCAAAAGAGGAAGGAAAGAGAAGTGGGATGGAGACGGATGAAGCCTGCAGAGGAAGGCGGTCGGGTGGACGGATGTGATGAACCAGGACTTTCATCCAGGAGACTGCTGGTCGTGTTCGGTGTGAAACTAAAAGTCAACGCTGAGTTATTCTGAACACAAACCCTGATGTTTTCCTAAACCTGACCAAACTGCAAGCACAAAGACAGGGCGAGTGATAAATGTGATGGGAAACGCTTTGAGCCGCTTTAAGAATGAGGGTTTTTCTGATGGGGATAGTTTTGCAGACTGGATGTTCAGATTAAGAAGAGGTCTGTCTCATCGTCCTCTCCGGTCTCTGAGCTCAGACTGACATGTCTCAGCTGGTCGGGCCTCAGGTATTCAGGAGGCGCTCTAATTTACTGTAATTTCAATGTCAGCTCACATTAATACAACTTTTTCATAATGTGACAAAATGACGTAAAACAGTTCTGGAAGCTGTTGTGTTTTCTTCACTCCAACGCTGCTGTAAATTCTTTAAATGGTTAAAACCTCATCCATGAACCTTTTTCCTGAAATCCAATGCCATAAAAGTTCATCATCACGCCTCCGTGAGGAGTCGAAGCAGCTGAAGCTTCTCTCCGGTCCACCGACCAAACCAAAACAACCCGCGGGCCTCGACCTGCCCGACGCTCCGACACACTGAACCAACACGGAGCTTTAATCCGACCCTCGGTTCACCTGGAAGTCACAAACTGTTCTCGTGTCAGAGGCATCGAGACGAGTGGAAAACTTTTACATAAGTCGTTAACGAAGCCAAGTGACGGCAGCCAGAAAACATCTCCGCCTGGCGATGACATCACTTCATCTTTGGTGATGTTCAGCGTCGTTTCGTCAGCCTGCTGGCGAAGCTTCGCTCCACAGTGGAAAAACAATATGTGACAGCTATTTAATGAATCAGAGAAACGTTCTGTCGATCGACAAATGATGAAAAAATCAATAACGCAGAAGATTCTCTGAGTTTCTCGTCGAGCTCCACAATTAGCTCAAGAACTAACATCAGTCGGCTCCAGTTTAAAGGCGTCATCTGTAAGAAAACACCAGAATCAACAAACCGACAATGTTCTGGTGACTCTGGTTCAGTTCAGGTCCAGTTTGAATGAAGTGAGTTTGACGATGAGGAGATTAAACTGGTCAGAGACAGAAACTTGAGTTCAGACGTAGAAATACAGAAAAAGCTGTAAAAATATTTCCTTTCTTGACATTTTGTGAGTTTATCTTGATGTTGTATTAAACTAACTAGCTGAAACTACAGATCCTGTCAGACGAGCTACAGACTGGTGTCAGGAGGCGGGACGGTCCGCGGCTAGCTGGTTAGCATGCTAACTTCAGCCTCTGCGACACAGAACGGAGACGCCTCTGACATCAACACCGCCGTCTCTTCACTCTGATGATGTTGATTGATCCGTTAAGAGGAACGTTAATGTAGCATTTTGTGTTTCTGTTTGTTAGTATGTAGCTTTTTTTCAAATATTGTTGATTATTATGATGTTGAGCCGTTAAACTAATCAATACGAATGTAAACACGATGAGAAAAGTTCTTCGTTAGCGTGTTAGCGTGTTAGCGTGTTAGCGTACGGCTGAGTCAGACGTCCCGAAGCCCTTCAGGATTACTGAACGCGACCTGTCTCGTGTCTCTGTTTCGTTTCCTTTATGTTCACTAGACACACATTGCTGAAATGTTTTCATCTGCAGAAGGCTTCTGCAAATCACAAGGGACGCAAACCAGAAACAAACAGGGATAATTAGAACAAGACAAAGGCGAAGACAGACGCCAGCGAACAGAACCAGAGTTTACGTGTCCGTTAGAGTTGGTGTGCTCAGAAACAGCTGAAAGAAAACAGGTCATAGATGAATAAATAGAGTTATTAGTACATTTATTCGTTAAAGGTTTCATTCCTTTGCACTTCCTCCTCCCCTCGTCTCTCACATGTCCACTGTCTCAGACTGTCTGGTCTTACTTCCTCTTTTCTTTCACCACAGTTTGATCCACACTTCATCCTGCCGCCTTCAAACACACACGAGGATCCTTCAGACGAAGTTAAACTCAAAGACTAAATGTGCTTTTTTCCTCTGGATGTGCTGTTGATGCGCTGAAACCCCACAATAAAATGCACGACAGAAGAAACAATTCACAGCTGGAGACAATTAAATTAAATTGCGGGACGGCAGTCAGGCGTCTCCAAGAACATCTTACAAAAAAACAAAAGAAAAGTGCAGAGATATGTGACATCTTTGTGGAAAAATCCTGATATCTCTTTGTTGAGTTCCAACGAAGCTGCTGAGCTGCACTTTGATTAAAGTCACGAGGGTCTGACTTCCTGTTTCTTGTCTGGTAACAGTTAAGATTCGGGCAGAGCGATGAGGAACAGACCCAACGCTTTTTATTACTGTAATGTGAGGGAGAGAAAATGTCAAGAATTTTCAAGTGAACTCATCGTCTGCTCGGTCGACGTCACCGTATCTCGTTATGAACCAACGTGTCGGAGTGACTGACGAGTTAATATCGTCCTTTCCTGTGAATCCTTTCAACCTTCAGATCTATTCAGCTCATTCACAGTTTGGTATTTTTGGAAGATGATTGTTATTCATTAATTGTCTTCGTGAGGAAGATGAGACAGGACAGAGGCGTGAATCTTCACTGGCCTCACGATTCAATTCGTCGCAATTCAACTATCGACAATTCTCGATGCGTCCCCTTTTATTCAGAAAGTCCTTCCAGTAATCAGACTACAGCGGTCTCCAAAATAAAAGCTGCGACTTTTCAACATTTGAACACACAAACATCACAACAGCGCCTCCTCAGATCTCGTCTGATAATCTCGGCTCGCTGTAACAGATATTATTTACGGCTGCAGACGTTCGATTAAAGACCCACTGTGGAATTATTCCTCCCATCTGGTGGTTAAATGTTATTCTGCATCCAAACGAATACTGCTCTCTAGCGCCTCGCGTTTTCAAACGTGCGTTGCAGCCTGTTGGAACTACGGCAGGCGGGATGTGTCAAGATTCAAGAAGCTGTGACAACAACGTGTCTTCAAACAGCACTTCATCAAGTTTAGTTTCGGGTGATGAGGTACGTTATTTCAAACAGACTTCAAACTGCAGCTGACGAGCGCGTCTGGCTAAGCTCCTCCTCCGTTCCACAGTCACGCTGGCTCTGAGTGAAAACGCCTTTAGCCTTATCTGTACCACGTAGAGCTTTTTGTCCCTCTCACCAGCTCATCGTTTTTTATAGAGCGGAAGGACATGGAAGCCTCCGTAGAGCTCGCCCGTCCTATGGAAATACACAGAAGTGATTCTTCCCTCAGGAGGAGAAGTGAGATTGTTGGCAGAGATCATTTTACACCAATGAGGACTTATTTATGAATGAAGACGCTGATTTGAGGTCATACATTACTTAAAACACGACACTGTGGAGCTTTCAGGTCAGAATGGCTAACGTGATCGTTGTGAGGCAGAAGTCTCGTCCATTTTCCGCTTCACAGCAAGTTCATAAAGTCCGACATTTGAAAAAAGCGGCTGACAATAACATTTGTCACAAGAGAGAAGCCGCAACATGTCACTGTCGATAAAGTAAAATAATTTTCAAGCCCTCCTCTGAGCATCGTAGCTGCTTTTTATCAAGGATACCTTGAGTACATAAGTGACGTTTGCATGGGAGCAACGTTGCGTCATAACTTTAATGTCCAGCTGAAGCCGGACAATCAATGATCAACATGAGCTGCAGACTCTCTCTGCAGAATCTTCCACGTCCGCGTCGCGATCCATCTCACGATCGAGACGTTTCCTCGCCTCTAACGCCAGATGTTGTTCATCAGAGACCCGTTTCAAACCTTTTACCTCCCTCACAGAGCCAACGGTGGTTTTCTTTACGAGCTACA
Source organism: Lagodon rhomboides (assembly GCA_039737535.1). Lineage (NCBI taxonomy): Eukaryota > Metazoa > Chordata > Actinopteri > Spariformes > Sparidae > Lagodon > Lagodon rhomboides. Next base: position 32,531,557 of record CM077792.1, on the reverse strand, counting down.
TGTACACACATGTACACAAACTTTAAAGGCTCAGGTCACCACAAACATGCGTTTCTCTTTCGTTCCCACAGTTTTGATCGCTCCAGATAGTTTGAGTGTGACTTCCTGAGGTTTGGAGTCATCAGATCATCCGCACACAATGAGGCTCAATGACCGATTCATGGAGCTCCAAATGCTACGAAATTAGATTAGTAAAGCTCGTCAGCATCTCTCTCCGAGTATAATGACGAGTCTGTGACATGATGAGTAACTCAGGACGAAGCTCGCTGACAACAGATTTACTGGAAACTTCTGCTCTTCCTCTCTGAAACCTTCTGACATCCAGATTAAAGTTGCACAGATTTGTCTTTAAATCAGAACCTCTTTGTGTTGGGTCGATTTTGGACCGACTTCCTTCTTCTCTCTCTCAGATCATCAGGAGTTTTAGCGACAAGCGACCGGTTGAATCGCATCGTTACTTTTGAGTAAACGAAAGTCATTCTAGACATTTTAATAAGATCATTGTATCTTTGAATGTGTTTACTGATAGTGGAATCTGATGAGAACAAAAAATGGATTTCAGAATTATTTGCACCAAGTTTAATTTCCGGTGACTGAAATCAAATCCAGTCCCACTTCTCCTCCAGGCGTCTGATCCGACTGAACATGTTCGGTCGGCCGTCTGAGGTTGGACGCCGTCGGATGCTCTGATTGGTTGTTAGCTAGCTGTTCAGTGACCATTCTGATTGGCGGTGTGCCAGCGAATCAGCGCGGCGTGTGGGAGGGGCGGCGGAAGTGACGATGGTAAACAAACCACATAAACAGAGACGGCACAGAGTTACAAACAACACTTCACCGTTCGTTATTTTGGGGATAAACCAGCGTATGTTTGGAAGCCATGGCTGTGTGGACCGAGGACTTTGAGGAGCAGCTGGCTGCCCTGGTGGAAGAGAGACCACCGTAATACGACATCACGCAAGTAATGCCGAGCTAACACTGTGTGTGCTTTGTTCTGATAAGCTACGGTCCGCACTCCGTTCCGTCATTTCCTGTTTCTATGTTTTGGGTGACTGGCACGAGACTAGCGCCACCCGATGTTTAGGAGACTTATTGCATTTCACGCAGGTGCAGAACGTATACGCTGCTGTGTAGCCGGGGCGGTGTGTTTCAATGTGACTTTTCTGCTGAACGGGTCAGACAGGAGGCGACGGAGCGGTCGGATAAGGAAGTCGGCCTTGGGCGTCTGTGTGGGGGCTTTACTGTCATCGTGGTTCACGTATTGTTTGCTGTCCGAAGTTGTGAAACAGCAGCGTCTGTGTCAACATAAACATGAGTCAGCATGATGACGTATATGTTGGATGAGAGGCGGCCAGTCACTTCCCGTAATGACACACTGACCTGACCAGTGGTGACTGAATCAAGGATTACTGTTGATGTCTGTGGTTTTAATGTTTAGGTTTGAGTTAAGATCTTCAGTTTGGTTCGGCTGCTGTGTCTCTGCTCGTCCACAGGGAGCAGTGAATAAATAAAAACCACTCAGTAGACGGTGACAGGATGTGTGCAGGCTGGTGCTGCAGAGCCTGCAGGGTTCTGAACCGCTAACAATGTTTCTGTCAGATCAATATCCCCGAATCATTCAGCCATTGTTTTACTGATGGAGGCTCAGGATGAGCACCATCAGGGTGTTTTTGTTCCTCAAAGCTGCTAAAGCTGAGTGTGGAGACCAAAGACTAGAGAAGAACATGAGCGTTCTGACCACAATCAGCACAATTAACACACACTTAAGCTTTAAACCTTTGTCCCTCAAGGTCACGATACATGACTAAGTTGGCACACCGGCCGACCCACAGAGCAGAAACACATCCAGCAGACGTCGTTACAACATGTTGAAGTTCTTTTGTTGTCTTTTTAACTTCAGTCACAGACGTCTGAAGAACTTCTTGTGGTTCAAAATTAGAGTTTTTAACGACGGACACATTTTTCCTCCATGCAGCAGAAGCCTCAATCTCAGCAGTCTGCAGGAGGCGTGCACTTTACCTGGAGAGCTAACCCTCAGCTTTAACGAGTACCATGTTCTGGTCCACGGTTGTGATCGAGGCTCCGGGTTTGAATCCTCCCTGTAACTTTTAGTAAAACTTGTCCGTCATAAGAACTTTAACTTTTTGAACCATGACAAGAAGTCTAACATTAAAACTTCACCCTGAACCCTGTAAGGAGTTCACACGTGAACGTCTAAAGCATAAGTTATGCTTCAGCGTTGACACAACGCAAGGGGGCTAACGGACCCATTACGTCCTTGCGTCCTTTGCAAGGGCCTGACGTGCACCTCCCAAAAATCCTAGACGTGCGTTGAGACGACGCAAACACTAACGCAGCGGCCTTGGCTGTGATTGATCTGCTAACTACATCCACTGGAGACCACTTTTCCGGTTTCCACTCATAAACACCGCCATTTTTAAAAGTCTTCGAGTCAGTTTGAGTTGGTTGATTGAGTGCAAGAGTTTTGAGTTTTGTGTTTTTGAGAATGAACAACCTGGAAGAGCGGAAGGAGCCGGAAGGTAAATAAATAGGCTGAGGTTAACGACGATATACGTCACAAGAGTCTCGGTCGGTCGGTCAGTCTTTACAAAAAACATAGCGCCCTCTACCGGTGTGGCATTGAATTGCATTTCTACACGTAAACCCCACGCAGAACCATCACGGTCTCGTGACTGCGTCCAAGCAACTGTGTGGCCATTGCGTGATAACTACGTGATTGACGCTTAAGAAAGGACCTTCATTCAGGCTCTCCAGTGGAGATCAAATCATCAAAGACACTGAATTAACGTCTCTTGGATGAGTTTCTGCTCAGGACCGAGGACGGTTGAGGGCTCAGAGGGTAACGGCAGGTCCGATTGGGCTTCATGGCCACAGGCTGCAAACTCAACTGCAGGTAAAAGAACCAAGAAGACCCAGGAGGAGTGAAAACTCTCCAAGCTTCTGGAATAAACGTAATTCACTTCCATCATACAGATCTTGCCGGTTATGGACCAGAACTCTGCAGTAAACTGTAGTGAGTCCAAACTGGAGGACGGTCACAGAGTCTGATGTTGTGACCCGAATGCTTCTGACTGTTTAAAGGTCGTGTTGACGTTCCGATAACGAGCTGCATCATGAAACACGTCCGGCTTTAATGAAGAGTTTCATCACTTTTATGGTTTTCGTGTTTATATTATTTACTTAATTTATTGTTATTGTTGCTTCTGCTCGTATTTTCTTTGGTTCTTCATCTGTTATTATCGTCACTGGCTGTGTTTTGCTGTTGTCTTGCTGTGCATTGGTATCTAAATCTATCTTTATCCTCCAGCGTTCGATTTATTGATTGTTGATGTGAACTTTCAGTTTTTAATGCCGTCGTACCGACTGAACACCACGGACCTGACCGATCTCCTCAAAACCAACATTTATTAAAGTCACATTCAGTCTCTTTTTACCCTTTAAGGCCCAACAACATGACATGTAGAACTTTCCCCCAAAAGTTTTCTCCTTTTCAGCCTCTAGAACAACATTTTAACCAAAAACTGGTCATAAATTAGACTAATACAGTCGTTATCAGCAGATCAGCACTCAATTATAATGAAAATGCCTCACGTGAACACCTCAGTCCGGAGAGACTGACGAATGTCTGTCAGTCAGGTGAAGATTGGTGGCGTAAACCTTTGATAATCCGTCTAAACACTTAATCTGACTGTTTGTCTTTGAGTTACGTTGGGCGACGATCAAGACGGAACTGGTCCGTGACTAACTCAACCTGTTTATTGATGGAGATCTGAAGGGATTTTAAAGGATTGTTGGATGAAAAGCTGAACAAAGTCGGGATTCACCGAAACAGAAACACAAACTTTGTTCCCAGGACGCAACGTGATGCCGTCCTGACAACTGTATTAACAGAATATTCTTAAAACATCTAAAAAAAACAGATTTAAACGCTTCACAGAAAAGTTATATTCCAACGAAATGCTTCGGGGATCTTAAATACATCATCAACTTTATTCAGCGTCCATGTGAATCTGATCAGAATGATTTCAGTCAGATTAGATAAAGACAGTAACCACAGCTGATGACATTACGTAGAGCTGGAACTACGATACGTCACTCAGAATCTGACTGCTGATTAAACTCGGGCAGAGTTTTATGAGGGAAATGTCTCTCAAACACAACCGAGAGGTTCCAGTAATTATCAGACTGTGCACAGATTCTGTGGCTGAAGTCTGAAGGAACCCGTCACATCACAGGAGGATTTACATCCTGACATTTATTAGCTCATTATCTCAGTGTCGCCCTGTACTCAGTTACCCCTCATCTATCGGATGATGTTGATGTTTAAGAAGTAGACGAATCATCTGATTGTCAGCAGCCTCTTTTCTGTTCGTCTCAGTGGAGGGAAAAGTGATCTGAAATTGTCCTGAAGTTCAGCACCTGAGTGAATTGTAGTTAGTTACGTTCACGGCTTATTCTCGACTTTCAAGACAAATATTACATTTTTCCCGTAGACGTGTATCTGCTATCGGTTAGCGGAACCACACGGGTCGACCCCTCACTTTAGGCTCTGCGGGCAGGTGTCTTACCAGAGGCAGCATGGCGGAGGCGCTGGGCGACACCTGTCCTCTGTAGTGGTTGTGAAGCTCCACCAGCAGCTCCTCCTGCTCCTCGCTCAGGAAGCTCCAGGCTCCAGGAACCACCAGGGCCCCCAGCAGGAGCCAAGCCCAGAGAGGAGCTCCGCTCGGCGGGCAGAGACACGGGCGCCCGGACCCCCTCCTCGGCTTGGAGCTCCGCGGGGCTCGATCCTGGGTAGTCCTTCGGGTCGAGGCCCCCCGCTGGGTGGAGACCCCCTGGAGCTCAGAGAGGCTCCGCTGCTGCATGATGGGAAACAGAGTCCTGAGGGATGTATCCTCGAGTGGTCCCTGCAGAGTCCGACGAAGAGTGAGTGTTTGTGTGTGTGTGAATGACACTGATCTGTGTTTGTCTGTGTGTGTGTGTGTGTGTGTGTGTGTACAATAGGCCACTTGTCTGTCTGTGTGAGTGTGTGTGTGTGCGTGTGTGTGTGTGTGTGTGTGTGTGTCTAAGAGTCAGTAGAAGTGTGTGTGCTCCCTCCTCAGTGCCTCTCACTCTCAGCTCTGCTGATCGCCCTCAATCTGAGCCGGCTTTAAGAGAGAGAGGATCCTCCCCTACACACACACACACACACACACCACACACACACACACACACACAGAGTTCACATTTCACATACTGCACCGACTGGTACGCACAACAAACACCCCCCTCCATCCTCTTACCCTCCATATTCTCCGTGTCCGTCACCCACACTTTTCTTTTTCACGTCTCTTTTTCTTCTTCTTTCTTTTCTTCTTCTTCTTCTTCTTCTTCTTCTTCTTCTTCTTCAGCTGCATTTTGACTTTCTTCAGGTCTATGTATTTAACCTGTCTGTCTGCTCGTCTTTCCTTCACACATGTCGAGAACGGTTCGTCCGATCTTCTTCACGCTCGGCAGGTTTGTGGCTGATGACCTGAGGAAGAGCAGCCTTTGGTGATCCCTCTCAGCTGATCTCACGGGGAAGCAGATGTAAACAAAAGTGAGAACTGGAGCTGAGCAGTAGTATGCTAGCTAACGTTAGCCTCAAGAGTTACCCGTCGATTCCACTGGGCTCGTTTCTGTCAGCAGGAGCGTCTCGCCTGCCGGATGTTCCCAACCTGCTCAGATTGTGTTTATTTCATAATTTCTCCTAGATTTTGTGCCTCTGCTGTGTTTGAGTAGCTACGCAGTTAAATCTTGTAGTTATTTGTCTGTTTTAAGTGCATTTATTGTTAATATTGGGTCAGAGTTAGGCTCTGGAAACACCAGCGTTGTCCAGAGCGGCTGCGATCTGCTCCAGCGACGGTATCGTGGCGGTGACGGTATCGGTGACGGTATCAGTGACGGTATCGTGGCGGTGACGGTATCGTGGCGGTGACGGTATCGTGGCGGTGACGGTATCGTGGCGGTGACGGTATCGTGGCGTTGACGGTCTCGTGGCGTTGACGGTATTGTGACGTTGACGGTCTCGTGGCGTGACGGTATCGTGGCGTTGACGGTATCGTGGCGTTGACGGTATCGTGGCAGTGACGGTATCGTGGCAGTGACGGTATTGTGACGTTGACGGTATCGTGGCGTTGACGGTATCGTGGCGTTGACGGTTTTGTGGCGGTGACGGTATCGTGGCGTTGACGGTATCGTGCCGTCGACGGTATCGTGCCGTTGACGGTATCGTGCCGTTGACGGTATCGTGGCGGTATCGTGGTGGTGACGATATCGTGACGGTGTTGTGACGGTGACGGTATCGTGACGGTGAAGGTATCGTGGCGGTGACGGTGTCGTGGCGGTGACGGTATCGTGGCGGTGACGGTATCGTGGCGGTGACGGTATCGTGGCGGTGACGGTATCGTGGCGGTGACGGTATCGTGGCGGTGACGGTATCGTGACGGTATCGTGGCGGTGAGATATCGTGACGGTGTTGTGACGGTGACGGTGTTGTGACGGTATCGTGGCGGTGACGGTATCGTGACGGTGACGGTATCGTGACGGTGACGGTGACGGTATCGTGGCGGTGAAGATATCGTGACGGTGTTGTGACGGTGACGGTATTGTGACGGTATCGTGACGGTGACGGTATCGTGGCGGTGACGGTATCGTGGCGGTGACGGTATCGTGACGGTGACGGTATCGTGACGGTGACGGTATCGTGACGGTATCGTGGTGGTGACGGTATCGTGACGGTATCGTGGTGATCGACGGTATCGTGAGGTGGCGGTATCGTGGCGGTGACGGTCTGTCGGTGACGGTCTCGTGGTGATCGGTCTCGTGTGGCGGTCGACGGTCTGGTGGCGGTGACGGTCATCGGTCGGTGCGGTGACGGTCTCGTGGCGGTGACGGTATCGTGGCGGTGACGGTATCGTGGCGGTGACGGTATCGTGGCGTGACGGTTTTGTGGCGGTGACGGTATCGTGGCGTGACGGTATCGTGCCGTGACGGTATCGTGCCGTTGACGGTATCGTGCCGTGACGGTATCGTGGCGGTATCGTGGTGGTGACGATATCGTGACGGTGTTGTGACGGTGACGGTATCGTGACGGTGACGGTATCGTGGCGGTGACGGTGTCGTGGCGGTGACGGTATCGTGGCGGTGACGGTATCGTGGCGGTGACGGTATCGTGGCGGTGACGGTATCGTGGCGGTGACGGTATCGTGGCGGTGACGGTATCGTGACGGTATCGTGACGGTATCGTGGCGGTGACGATATCGTGACGGTGTTGTGACGGTGACGGTGTTGTGACGGTATCGTGACGGTGAAGGTATCGTGGCGGTGACGGTATCGTGGCGGTGACGGTATCGTGGCGGTGACGGTATCGTGACGGTGACGGTATCGTGACTGTATCGTGGTGGTGACGGTATCGGTGACGGTGTTGTGGAGGTGACAGTAATTAAGGTGATTAAATTAGCCTGAAACCTCGTCAGCGGTGACTCAAGTCTTCTGCTACGTCTGCAGCGTCACTGTGCCGGCGCAGGTGTATCGCTCAGAACCGAAGGAGAAAACAACACCACGGACCAACTGATCAGCCTCTTTAGACCAGCAGGGGATGAACAATACTCACATTACTCACATTACTCACTCTTATCTGTCTTTGTCTCTGTCAATGAAAGACTTGTTGAAATGTTGGGAAGTCTCACACACGGAGTCACACTGAGTCATCGACCAGCTCTTCCTCAAGCAGTTTGTGACTCACGTACATTTGCGTCTGCTGTTCTGGCTCGAGGAGCCTCTTTCCCTCTAAATCGCTGCAAATGTGTCTGTCTTCATTATGTTTGCTCAAAGTTTTTCTGGGTTTGTCAAAGACTCCTGATGAGAGCATCCCGCCCGGCTACTTCACCCTTTCGTCATACCTCCGCGCCTTTCTTAAAGGGATATTCTGGTGTAAGTTTAATCCATGGTCTAACACACCGTGACACCGAGTAAGACTCCCCCTCGAGAGGTCAAGTTAGCTGACCGCTAGCTTAGCTAGTTTTAGCAACCTCAGAAAATGTCTGATTATTACTCCATGGAATGCTCAGTTCTTATTATCGAGAGCTGACAGGGAAAAGAACGGAAGTAATGGAGTAATAATCAGACATTTTCATCCTTGAGCTGCAGAAATCTACTGCACTCGGTAATCGACTCGTCAGGGCTTCCCCACACAGGCAGGCTGCTGGAGGAGAGGGTGAGTTGTGCTGTGTTTTTAATACAAATCCAGCAAAGCTAGCAGATGTTTGATGCTTCGTACTGTGTGCTGGGACTGTACATGTACTGTTGCTGAAGTTTGCTGCTGTTCTCACCATTAATTGTGGCTTTTTGATGGCGGTTTCTAGTTGGAGACATAAGCTGCAGTGTATTGTTATCGTGCGGTCTTTTCTGAGGTTGCTAAAACTAGCTAAGCTAGCGGTCAGCTAACTTGACCTCTCGAGGGGGAGTCTTACTCGGTGTCACGGTGTGTTAGACCATGGATTAAACTTACACCGGAATATCCCTTTAAGGGAAAAACCTTCTTTAGTTTGTCCGGCGTTAAATGTAATTTCTGTCCTTATGCCGATTTAATCACGTCGAGATCATGAATTGTTTTTTTTTGCAATTAGGAGGCAAAATTCGGTGGCTAGTGAGTCTGTGCAAGGATGTTTTTAAACTTTTTATTAAAGGTGAAACATGGAAGTATTTTAGCTTAAAACAATCATGAAATTAACAAAGATTATCTACAGTTCCTTTGCTGCTGGTTTGAATAACACCAACACTTCCCACAGTGATCCAAGCTCCCAGTCTGAACCGCTACCTGTCCCGCTAACTGAGCTAACTAGCTAATGCTAGCTACAGTGAGCGAGAGTTAACTCCAGCCGTTAGCGTTTACTCTGCTGATATTATATTTGTTTGGAGTATGAATTCATATCGCTCCGTTAAGCTCGTTGGTTTGTTCGTAGGTTTAATCTTGAAATGTTTTCATGAACTGAATCTTGAACGTCGAAGCTTTCTGATGACGTGCAGCGCGACTACACGCTTAAATTGAGACTTTTGAATTCACTCGGCTGTGTTTTTCGTGGTTGGCGAACTCAGACCTGTGACGAAGTAATCTTAAGAAGCTTGAGGTTTACTCGCCAGCCTTTTCTGCTTTGAGAGACACACTTTGTCGAGTCTAAACTTTATTTCTTAATATTTTCTGGGCTGTATCTAGATGGACAAATGCTCTTTTTGTTAGTCACTCTGGATTAAAGCATCAGCTAAATAATAAATGACGAAATCTCTCGAGAAAAGCTGGTTTGTTGAGTTAATATTATTCAATCAAACAACTATTTCCATGAATCAAACCTGATTTCCACGTCCAAACATGCCTGTCTTTGTTTCCTGCGTCTTTAAAGCTTTTGTATTGTCGCCGTTGCCTGGCAACCGTATAAAGAACAGCAGCCCAGAAGACGAAATCTGAAATCTGTGATCCATAAAGAAAGAACCACATCATGGACAGGGAGGAGACACAGCTGTCACATCTGTAAGAAACAAGTTCCCAACAAACAGAAACTGGGCCCAGGGGCCAGTAAACCGGGCTCACCGGGCCCAGCAACACTTTGACACTGTGACACATGTGAGGGAGGCGATCACACCGAGACCGCGAAACACATGTGTTCACATGTCGGGAGGAAAACAGATGGCAAGTCTCTATTTCAACCTTCTACAACCACCTAACGTCAAACCTTCAGAAATAATAAGCCGTCAGATCGTTGTGATGGTAGTGATGTCAGAGCGACGTGGTTCACTTCAAATCCCTTTAATTGCCTCCACATTTCTCTAAAAATGTATCTTTTCCTCAAATCCTCCAACTGAGAACACAACAAAGAGGTGAGAGGAAAAAGACGAAAACCATACGTCTTCTCCTCTCCGGCGTCGTGAGAAGAAAGGTCAGGTGCCACAGGTAGATCACCTGGTCAAACTACTAGTCCCTTTCAGATAGAAAAGGTGGCACATGTGCAGCAAGGTAAAGGCTGCAATGTGCCTCCTTGTCTGTCTAAAAGGGAGGTGTAATATTCCTCCTTTTCCAAACAGCCTCCACTTTTCCTCCTCTGGTAGGCGTCAACATGTGACGTGACGTGAAGCAGGAAGTTGGGCGTGAAGAGAAGCAGGGCAGTTTCTGCTTTTCTCCCAAAATCCTCTTCCCGTTTAACATTGGGGCTTATGGGGCAGTTGCTGGAGTTTGTGTCGGTTAGACGCAGATAATTCAAAAACCGTACATCCTCCCGATAAAGTGGACACGTTGCCAGACAGAAGACAAGTGTGGCTACGTTCTTGGAAAATATCACTATTGTAGTGTGAAATCTGTGGCTAGGATCGTCATCTAAAGAAACATTTTCGGAGAGTTTTTTTCAGGCTCCCCCACTCTGCCAGTTGGTGCTGCGCGAACATTCCGCAATACACACTCATTGAAAATCCTGAATTTTTCTGGATTTTTTCGAAATCGCTCACGATCAATTAAGGGTCACCGTTCAAAAACTAAACATCGTAGAAAGAAAGTTCAAATACAACTCAAATAGATAAGACTTGTGCCTACATTTTAAAGTTTGAATGGTGTCTCTAGGTCAAAGTCTGCCAGAGCAGGAGATGTTTGAAAAACGTCGATGATTTTGCGACTTTTTTGACCCCGTCCCATTCATTCCTTATGGGAAGTTTGTCTTCAAAATAAGAGCTTTACATTGCACCCCATCGGAGTTTAGAACTGGGTTCTTAGCGGGGGGCTTTTAATTTGAAAGTAGCGACCGCTATTAGCTCGCCGCTACAACAACAAGCGGACAACCAAGACAGCTACAGAGAGCGAGGAGACGCTAGCATCTCCCGGATCTCAGCGGCTTTCCAGCTGCTCATCTTGGTGGATGAAGTGACGAACTGACTGCTGTGATCAGCTGTTTCCTGGTTTTAAAACTCCCGGCTGTGGGTGCGCAGCAGTGCACGTCATCCACACCTCCGCCCATCTCAGCATTTGCCACCACATTGCCGCCTCGGATTTACAGCAATGGAGGCGCAAATAAGTGTAACGTTACCCTCCGAGGGGCAAAACTGGCGGAACAAAACAGACCACCAATTTGCCGCCTTCTGTCTAAATCCGCAGAGCGAGCCGCCAAAAGGACGGCAGATTGATGGCTTATTGCAGGCATTTGAGTTACCCCGGTCTCCAGCAGCCGTTCCCTAATGATGCGACCTCGATGATCTGGAGCATTGTCGTCCGTGAAGATGAAATTAGGTGTTGTTCATGCAGGGGCACAATAACCGGATTAATGATGTCATTCAGGATAGCATAGCGCTCTTCTTAATGTCTCCAACATCGTCGGCGGCCATCATTTCTGCTCAGCGTGAATCGACTTTCATCAGAGGTTTAACTTCCACTTCCAACGTTACTTTATGCTGTTTACAAGGTTCATTATTAGAAGGTAGATCATCTCAGTTAAGTGTGTTATTCACGTTAAAACAGCCTCTGATCCTGGCGGTCTGTCAAGTGGACTGATGAACCAAACTCCATTCTGAAAGTTGGTGTTTTACGGTTGGGCCTTATTTTTCACAGTAAAAACTGAAGTTACAACTTTACAAAGGCTCTTTTTTGATTCACGTCGATCTTCAGAGACAATCGGCACACGTGTCATCGACACAGTGACATCATTAACTAACCTGTGATCAGGTGTTTGACTCTGTATACAGCCTCGAGCCACAGATCTCTTCTTCTACCGTTCTCTGGGAAAGTAAAAAAAAGAAATCTGAATCTCTCTGGGACACGGCAGCTTTCAGGCTTGTCGCTACTCGCTGTTTTCTGTTTGGCGCTGACACTTTTCACAGCGTTTGTTTTGGTCATATCGAACATGTTGCCTCTTTAAGGGAACTGAAACGTATCCTGTAACAGTAGATGTGTGTGAGCTTATCTATATGCAGACATGATATAGCTGAACACGTGCAGGAGCTGTACGCTGAATATAATATATAGAAGTTACATTTTTTATTATTTTATGTGTGTGTGTGTGTGTGTGTGTGTGTGTGTGTGTGTGTGTGTGTGTGTGTGTGTGTGCACAGATGCAATTAAAGCCTGCGACTCGCGGTGTGAACACTCACTAAAGCTGTGTTTTCATTCCTCGGGCCAAGTACATCACATCATAACACACACCCAGCTGTACCCACAGGCTCACATTTCACTGTACAACACATTCCTCAGCCTGTGTGTGTGTGTGTGTGTGTGTGTGTGTGTGTGTGTGTGTGTGTGTGTTTTAAAGGAAGCAGAGGGGGTGAACGTATGAAACTGAATCCTGCGGGTCACCGTTTGCTCCGTAACACCGGCCTCATGGTGACAATCTGCAGGGAAACACTGTGCGAGTGTGTGCTGACCTCGCGGTCACACACACATCGGACAACTCAAGTCATCTTGTGAGGGTCGAAATTATTCTGCATTGATGATTTTGACACGATGTATATGTAATTTGGGCTTCGGCTGACTGTGAGGCGTCCATGTTTCTGTCCAAATGCGATGTCAAGAGTCTGCCGTTACTGTTATCGCCATCTTGGTGAAGCGATTTGGATGAGAGGGCGGCGCCGGGGGAGGACTTCCTGCTTGGATCTGACTCAGAACCTGAGGATGTGCCGTGTTTTGGACTTCACAAGGTAGCAACGCCTGAAACCAAACTAAAAAAAAAACACCATTATTTTTATTTAAGGGTCATTCCATGAAATCGGTGCCTTTTCAACTTTGAAAAGTTAAAATTTAAATTATATTTAATTGCTATTTTTTCAGTAGCCAGGAATTAAAGACAGTTTAAAATATGGAATAGCTATGGAATTTCATATTTTATAACTGTTTTAGTCAAGTCCTGTTACTGGAAAGGTAACAGGGTTGACAGTAACAGGGTTGACCATTTCAAGCTAATTTGCTCATTGCTAGCTAGAACAAATGTTAGCTAAAGCACATGCTATGTACTTTGAAAGGAAATTACATGTACATATTGATTATATTATGAGAAATAAATAATTGTTTGGATTTATATGTTAAAAAATGGTAACAGGGTTGACATGTATGCTTGTCCCTCCTGGTTCAACCTTGAAAAAACATCAAAAATAGCACATCAGAGATGAGCAAAACTTACTTGTCACTGAGCTGTTAGCATCCTGGTTCAGAGATGATGCAACCTCCTGTAAATCATGTCAAATCTAGAATGTACCGTTATTTTGATAGGGTTTTTTGGTTAGGGTAACAGGGTTGACATAAAATTAGGGGACACTGATAAATTGGTAAATATTTATTACAATTAATATATATTTTTACCAAAAACACTGTTTCACAATAAGATCTTACTTAAAACAATATGTAAATGTGAACATTTTAACATTTTGCCAACATTTTACAAATTAAAAGTCCTGCTGACGTACAACAACAACACCTCATCAGCTTAAAAATCATTTTTATTATTTAAAATAATATTTAATTGATTTTAATTTGATGTTTTATTGAGGAGAGAAGACATGGTAATGTTATATTTTCAAATTACATCTTTGTTTGTTGTTACTGTAATTTTATGACTGATAATTTCTTGGGGACACAAAAGGCACCGATTTCATGGAATGACCCTAAAACGAACATGATGCAGTCATGAAGAAGACGTGAAGGAGGTGACGGAGATCACGAACTCTTCAGGAAACTGTTTACTGAGGTCATTACTGAAGTGAGAAGTCGGGTCATTTTCTCATAAGCTTACACACAACCAGGCTTCTTTCTGAAACCACTGGAGTCGCCCCCTGCTGGCCGTAGGCGGGAATGCAGATTTATTTGGAATTTGAAAATTCATCTTACTGTCAGGTGAAGTTTTAAAGTTCACAAAACATCTCTGGAGCTTCACAACATGCAACATTCAGCTAAAACAACTGGAGCAGCTGGAGATTTAAAAACAGAAAAACGACCAACAAGACATAAAACGGCTCGATGTCTGCTCTGATCATTGATCCCAGATCGATTCGAAAATATGTTGTTTACACCCTTTTTTTAGCTGAAATCTAAACTGTAGCTGTGAGAGCTCGACCGCCATCGAGGGTGTAAATACCGTCTTTCCAAATCAATCTTGGATCTTGAGGCTTCTGGAGACTTTGATTAATCCTCCATCAACCATCGAAACAGGAGACGATCAAAACAAACTTTTATCAGCATTTCGTTTCAGAGACTTATCGAAACTGTCAGAATTACAACAATGAGCTCTTTCATTTGGTTCCTTTTGATTTCACATTTTAAATAAACTGATTCAGAAGAAGAAAAGTGACTTGATGCTCCCTCAGATTCGAGCTGAAGAGCTCGTGAAGCTCTGAATCATCCGTCCTCTGAGAACCAGGTCTCTTACAACAGAAACAAAGCTTTAAAGCAGGAACAAGCGATAAGACTCACAGAACCAGACAGACAGCACAGTTTGCATCCTGTCAGATCTTTCCTCCAGATATGTGAGAGCTTCAGGGTGGAGTCGGAGCGTCCAGTGTCAGCTGGTTCCTTCGTCCTGCAGTCTGCTCCAGCTGGAAGGTGGAGACGCGCCAAAGACAAGTTTACTCATGTTCGCTGTGATCAGTGACGCCGACCCGAGCGGCTCACACTGTGAACATTCAGCCGGGTTAGTCCTCATAAACCCATGAGCTTACATTTATAATGGGCCCCAGTGTGTCTGTCACCAGAACCAGGCTTGGTCCTGATGTTAGTCTGTCATGACTTACTGTAATTGTCTGAACCTTCCAAAATAATGTTTTCACACAGATTCAGTTCAGTTTGATCCGGACTGACTCCTTTGGTCGGACCGAGGTTTGTCTGTGGTCTGGGGGAGTTTTCACGCTTTTGGTTCAGATCGAACTGGAAGTCCGGACCGAGCGAGGTGCGTGTGAAAACACCCTGGACACTTTATTATTTAGCTGTTTTAGTATCCTGTCCTTTGTGGCTTTATTGTAAACTAATGACATGATGTACTGAAGTTGTTGGTGTTGCTGTATTCGCTCCGTCGTGCAGCTCTGATGCTCTCGGGGACAGTTTGCTGCAGATTGATGACTCAGTCTCTAATCAGGATGCTTCCTTTGGACGCTCTCTGGACCGAGCCGGCTGGGAGGACACGAGTTAAGACGGATCGTATTTCCCGCCATAACTGGAGTTGCTGCGGTCCATCGGGTGGAAAATCGATATGTACTCGATCAAAGTCTTTGAGGAAAATGATGGTTAACGAGGAGGAAACACAGGGTAAATCAGAGAGTGAGGGTCAGGGAGAGAAGAAATGTGGACGGGAGAGCAGTTTGTGCAGGAAAAGAGACGCAAGACGAGAATAAAGAAGTAAAAAGAGCAGCGATGAAATAATAGTGTCGAGGAGAGGGAGGAGATCCGACTGGAATTCCCCTTCAGCCAAATACTGGGACTGATTTTAAACTGGGCCGAGCGTTAAATCCTCCGTACCTCATACAGCTGCACTGTCATGGGCCTGACACACACACATGCACACATACACACACACACACACACACGCATGCACACAGATCCATACATCATATGAATAGTATGTGATTGTGTGTGAGCGCACTCAGCCCAGCCCATGTGATTCTGTTGTCACTGACTGGCTGCTAATGGCTAACAGATGATTGTGTGTGTGTGTGTGTGTGTGTGTGTGTGTGTGTGTGTGTGTGTGTGTGTGTGTGTGTGTGTGCAGGGTGTGGACCCTCTTAGCCCTTCAGAGTATGATTAGTTTGGGGATCGAGAGCCAAATCTTACACACACATGCTAACATTATGCAACATCTGAGCAGTGCAGCGTAAAGTGAAGCGTGTGTGTGTGTGTGTGTGTGTGTGTGTGTGTGTGTTTAACGAATGTTATCACCATCATCATCTGTTCCTGGACCCGGCTCCACTGCACGTGCTCCGTGATGATGTCATGGCTACAGGAAGTCGACCACTCCTTAGAGATGATGTCGAGTCTTCACAACCGACCGAACGCTCGCCGCTCGGCAGGAAACCCGTCCAGAGACCCGGGGTTCTGGTTTCACTGGGGTTCTGGTTTCACTGGGGTTCTGGCTGGGTTCACATGCTGTCCCGTGGTGTCAGCGCTCTGATCGCTGGCAGTGTTCTTACTTGATAAAGTTTTATTTCAGGCCTTGTGACAAGCAAGCAACTTTTAAAATGCTTGTTCCCTGGATGGAGTTCGGATCGATCAGAGCTGTGCAGTGCTGAGACACATTTCCATGACCTACCAGGTGGTCAGACTTCCTCGCTCTGTTTCCTCCACGCCAGCTCCTTTTTTTTTAAATTTCTGTCTTGGTACGAACAGATGTTTAATCGTACAGCTCTGGGTGTCTGCAAAACAACAGCATGACGTCAGCGTGAATGTCAACGTCGACGGGCTTTCGCGACATAATGTCACATGAAATCGTTGCTTAAATGAAATATTTACGAACGACTCGCCTCACGTTTGGTCTGAATGCAATGTAACAGATTCATAAAGACACAAAGAACAAAACTACACGAGAGTTCGACTCATGTGAGTGTGCAGACAAAACGACAAGGTGATGGACCGCAGGTGTTGAGAACTGTGAGTGAATACTTTCTGGACTTTTTGGAGACGATGCTCGGAGGACCAGCCGGGAGGAGAAACAGCAAAGCGACTCTGGGACTCCATCGTTAACGTTAAAGAGACGCAGACTGGAAGAACGGAAGCTCCTCCTGTCTGGGAAAGTGTTGAAATGAATGATCTAACTGTAAAGACGTCACAAGATTTTAGAAGTCTTGGACGCATCTGGGGAGTTTAACAGCGTTCCTCCTGCTTTACCTCAGCTCTGTTAAAGGAACAGTTCAACACTTACAGAAATCTTTCTTTTTTGAGGGTGAGATGTTTATATCATTCTCATTCTGTCTGTGTGTTACAGAGACGGGCTCAACCTAGCTTAGCATAAAGCCCGGAGAAACGGCTAGCTTCGAGCACCTGCAGCCGTAACAGGTGTCGTGGCTGCAGCTTAAATGGTCAAAATTACGTTGAACTCATCTAAAGTCTGCTTCGTCGGACTTTAAATTCTAAGAGGAGATGAAAACTCAGACTGAGCTGCAGGAAATCCCCTCTGACTGACTTCAGGCCGACAGGAAGCAGAGCAGCTGAGGCCGATTGCATCACCATGTGTTCCTCTTACTGTTTTCATCAGCAGAGAAACTCATGAGCCTGCAGACAGGACGGAAGGTTTGCTCGGATAACACTCGAAAATCAAACGATTGCAAATGGTTAACAGTAGAATACCGTCAAATAGATCAGATTATCCAATGGTTCCAGGTGTAAACTCTGTAAATGTACATTTTTTTTGCAGTGAGGTCAAACTTCAGGGACATCAGTCTGTGCATTTAGGAAGAACAAGTGATTGTGAATCCAGTTCACCTGCTTGAAGAGACGAAAGCAAGACAGCCACGAGAAGGAGAACACTTTAATCACACGTCAGATCTCGATAATCGAATTATGCAAGTTGAAAATCTTCACTGATGCACATTGTTTAATTAGAACAGTCGATGGACACCAAAATCCTCGGCCCACTGAGGGCTGGATCCAAAATCACGCCGTAAATCAGTGTAAGAAATGATCCAACTCATAATGTGGCTCAGCAGCTCCTGATGGGTCGCCGGATGGTCTCCCAGCTGGATCTCCTCCCAGACCTGGATCAGGGCATCAGTGAGCTCCTGGACGGTCAGTCAGCGGCATCAGTGCCTCCATCATCCAGGAACTGTGTCCACAGTCTGGCCACATGATGTTGGGCATCGTCCTGCACCAGGAGGAACCCAGGAGGAACCCAGGAGGAACCCAGGAGGAACCCAGGGCCCATCAGCAGCAGCAGAAGGTCTGATCACTTCCCCACCATCACACGTTTAACTTCTTTTTGATGAGTGTTGGTTAAATTAGTTTCACGTTAAAACAAACTGGTTAAACGGAGCGATAACAGAGATGATGGAGCGGAGTGACAGCAGGGTGAAGACGGGAGCTCGAGGATCTAATCTGTTTATAAGACGAGTTTGGAACGAACTCAAGTATAAACTCACAGCAGTTAGTCATGATTCAGTCATCAGCAGACAGATCCAGAGACACACCCTGAGAGGAGGAGGAGGAGGAGGGGGAGGAGGAGGAGGAGGAGGAGGAGGAGGAGAGGAGGAGGAGGAGGAGGAGGAGGAGGGGAGGAGGAGGAGGAGGGGGGGGGAGGAGGAGGAGGAGGAGGAGGAGGAGGAGGGGGAGGAGGAGGAGGAGGGAGGAGGAGGAGAGGAGGGGAGGAGGAGGAGGAGAGGAGAGAGGAGGAGGAGGGGGAGGAGGAGGAGGAGGGGAGGAGGGGGAGGAGGAGGAGGGGGAGGAGGAGGAGAGGGGAGGGGAGGAGGAGGAGGAGGAGGGAGGAGGAGGAGGAGGAGAGGAGAGAGGAGGAGGAGGAGGAGGAGGAGGAGGGAGGAGAGGGGAGGAGGAGGAGAGGGGAGGAAGAGGGGGAGGAGGAGGAGAGGAGAGGGGAGGAGGAGGAGGAGGAGGAGAGGAGGAGAGAGGAGAGAGGAGAGGAGGAGGAGGAGAGAGGAGAGGAGAGGAGAGAGGAGAGGAGGAGGAGGAGGAGGAGAGAGGAGAGAGGAGAGGAGGAGGAGGAGAGGAGAGGAGGGGAGAGGAGAGAGGAGAGGAGGAGGAGGAGGAGGAGGAGGAGGAGGAGGGAGGAGAGGGGGAGGAGGAGGAGAGGAGAGAGGAGAGGAGGAGGAGGAGGAGGAGGAGGAGAGGAGGAGGGGAGGAGAGGAGGGAGGAGGGGGAGGAGAGGAGGAGGAGGAGGAGGAGGAGGGGGAGGAGAGGAGGAGGAGGGGAGGAGGAGGAGAGGAGAGGAGGACAGGAGGAGAGGGGAGGAGGAGGAGGAGAGGAGAGGAGGAGGAGGAGGAGGTGAGGTGCGAGGAGAGGAGAGGAGGACAGGAGGAGAGGGGAGGAGGAGGAGAGGAGGAGGAGAGGAGAGGAGGAGGGGAGGAGGAGGAGAGGAGGAGGGTGGAGGGGAGGAGGGAGGAGGAGGAGAGGAGGAGGACAGGAGGAGAGGAGGAGGAGAGGAAGAGAGGAGGAGAGGAGGAGGAGGAGAGAGAGAGGAGAGGAGATGAGAAGAGAGAGGAGGAGGAGGAGAGGAGGAGGGAGGAGAGGAGGAGAAGAGGAGGAGAGAGGAGGAGACGGGGAACGAAGGAAGGAAAGAAGGAAGCAAGGAAGAGATACTGAAGGACCTTTGAAAGTGTGAAAAAAAAGGATGGTGAAGTTTTGTAGCGTAAAAATGTTTGGAGGTAAAGAAAAGAAGAAAAATGAAAGTGTGAGAAAAGAAGAGACGCTGAAGGAAGAAAATCGAGGTCTGGGAGTAAAACAAGTGGAGCCGAGGAGAGTAGAGAGGGAAGGAGGCGGTGGGGTGAAACAGGAGAGATGGTGATGACAATAAAGATTTTAAGAGACGAAAAGAGAAGCGAGGGACAGAGGGAGAGGAAGGAGAGGTGGAGGGAGGAGGAGAGGTGGAGGAGAGAGGGAGCGGAAAGAGAGATGGAGGGAGGAGGAGAGGTGGAGGGAGGAGGAGAGGTGGAGGGAGGAGGAGAGGTGGAGGAGAGAGGGAGCGGAAGGAGAGGTGGAGGGAGGAGGAGAGGTGGAGGAGCGATGAAAAGGTCAAACAAAAGGAGGAACCACACCCATCGAGACAGCAGGAGGGGGGGAGATGGAGAGAATAAGAGGAGAGGAGAAGAAAAGATGAGGTCGATGAGAAGGGAGGGAGGGAGGAAACAAGGAGAGGAGGAACCAGGGGAGGATGAGGAGAGAGGGAGTCCCACCCTGAATGATGGAGGAGGGGATTTCTGCTGAAGCGAGATGACGAACAGAACCGGAGAGAGTTCTGCTGCACGTTTCTGAAACAGAACAAACTGAGGGAGAGAATGAAGCTCGGTCCGTTTCAGACGATGGACTCAGATCCTTCACCTGAATATTAAAACTGTTTAAACACGGGCCTGTATATATAAATATCAGATTGGACCGGTTCTGGATGGATAATTGCTCGGTCTTCGTTTTAACACCTGGGGAGGCGAGTCATCCTCTACATGGGATTTAATGACATCACACCTGCGTTCACTCAGTCAGGATTGGACGACGCCCCGTGACAAGTTTATAAAATGTTTGCCTGGTCTTTGTGCCCTGATGAAGAGAGAGGAGAGGAGATGAGAATAGAGAGGAGGGGAGGAGGAGGGAGGAGAGGAGGGGAGGAGGAGGGGAGGAGAGGAGGAGAGGAGGAGGAGAGGAGGAGGGGAGGAGAGGGAGGAGGAGAGGAGAGGGGAGGAGAGGAGGAGGAGGAGGAGAGGAGAGGAGGAGAAGGGAGGAGAGGAGAGGAGGAGGAGAGAGGGAGGAGGAGGAGAGAGCGGGAGGAGGGAGGAGGAGGAGAGGAGAGGAGAAGAGGAGAGGGAGGAGGAGGAGAGGATGGGAGAGAGGAGGAGAGGAGAAGGAGAGGAGAAGAGAGGAGGAGAGGAGGAGGAGGAGGAGAGGAGGAGGAGGAGAGGGGAGGAGGAGAGAGGAGAGGGAGGAGGAGGAGGAGGAGGAGAGAGGAGGAGAGGAGGGAGGAGAAACGGGAGGAGAGGAGAGGAGAGGAGGAGGAGAAACGGGAGGAGGAGGAGGAAGAGAGGAGAGGAGGGGAGGAGGAGGAGAGAGGAGAGGAGAAGAGAGAGGAGGAGAGGAGAGGAGGACAGAGGAGGAGAGGAGATGTGGAGGAGGAGGAGAGGAGGAGGAGAGAGAGAGGAGAGGAGAGGAGAGAGGAGAGGAGAGAGGGAGGAGGAGGAGGGAGGAGAGGAGAGGGGAGGAGGAGGAGAGGAGGAGAGAGAGGAGGAGGGGAGGAGGGAGGAGAGAGGAGGAGAGGAGGAGAGAGAGAGGAGAGAGGAGAGGAGGAGAGAGGAGGAGAGGAGGAGGAGAGAGGAGAGAGAGGAGGAGGGAAGAGGAGAGAGGAGAGGAGAGGAGGAGAGGAGAGAGGAGGAGGAGAGGAGGAGGAGAGGAGGAGGGGAGGAGGAGAGACGGAGAGGAGGAGGAGAGGAGAGAGGAGGAGGAGGGGAGGAGGAGGAGAGAGGAGGAGGAGGAAGAGAGGAGGAGGAGAGGAGGAGGAGGACAGGAGGAGGAGGAGGAAGATGTGGAGGAGGAGGAGAGGAGGAGGAGAGAGGGAGGAGAGGAGAGGAGAAAGTAGAGGAGAGAGGAGGGAGGAGAGGAGGAGGAGGAGAGAGAGGAGGAGGGAGGAGAGAGAGAGGAGGAGGAGGAGAGGAGAGGAGGGAGGAGAGGAGAGGAGAGGAGGAGGAGGAGGAGAGAGGAGGAGAGGAGAGGGGAGGAGGAGAGAGGAGCACCTGAGGTTTGTTTCTCCACCCAGAAGTCTCACTGGAGTAACAGTGAAGATGTTGTGTTGGGATTTTACTGGAGCGAAAGTAAAAGTCGCTCGTACAAATAATACTTAAGACAGTTAAAGTTTAATTTCTTTAATCACACAAAGTAATGACCTCATTTTAATTACGGAGCTTTTCAACAGCTGGCAGCAGAATCCAGCCAACACTGCAGCGACTGAATGGCTGAAATGTGATATCAGTTTGTGTAAAATTAACAAACTACTTGTACTTTAAATAAGTTTTCTCACAGCAGTATTTAGTGTTTGTTGTTGGACTTCTGTTTGATATCTGTGTGATGATCTCATGTGACGTAAAAGCAGGACTTTACTGTTTGTGTCGAGTGTTTTCATTGTGGATGTGACGGATAGAAAGATTAAAAAAGACAGAAGAAAGATGCATCAACTGTTGGATTGTTCGAGTCAGTTTGTTTGATAAAAACCCCGTCAAACCCGACTCCGCCATCAAAACGAGGGTTGAGTTGAATCTCAGGAATGGGTCTCAGAGAACTACACTTCCCAGAGTGCACCTCTCAGTCATTGTCACTGATTTGGAGCACCTGTGAAGACGTGGAGGTCCTCAGTCGTTCAGACAAACAGACTCCAGACAGAAGACGCTCCGGGTTCACTCACAGGTTCGTCCGAAGACGCCAACGGTCCGGAAATGTTTTATTTACCTTCATGGTGTTTGAAATGCTGCTTAATGTGTTCAAGTTCATGTTTCACTGCTGTGTTAAATGGGTTTGTGCTAAAATAATATTTCATTTTGAGTTTAAAAGTATAAGATACAAAAGGATGGTACAAAGTTAAAAATGTTAAAACTTTACTAAAAAATTTGGAAAATTCATTAAATTAGATTTTTCTTTATTCCATTTAAAAGGCTTAAGTGGTTTATTCATTTAAAATGTTTAAATGTTTAAATTAATTCAAAATGTTTAAATTCATTTAAAATTCATTTAAAATGGTAACTTTTGTTTCTCTGTCTTTACTGAACAGACCATCAACTGACTGAGCCAAAAGAAAAATAAGTGATTGAGTGGGAAGTTTGAGAGGAGGAGAGGACAGAGAGAGGAGGAGGAGGAGGAGAGGAGAGGAGAGAGGAGAGGACAGAGAGAGGAGGAGGAGAGGAGAGAGGAGGAGGAGAGGTGAGAAGAGGAGGGAGGAGAGGAGGAGGAGGAGGAGGACAGGAGAGAGGAGGAGGAGGAGGGGAGGAGGACGAGGAGGAGGAGGAGAGGAGAGGAGAGAGGAGAGGAGGGAGGAGAGAGGAGGAGGAGGAGGACAGAAGGAGGAGGAGAGGAGAAGAGGATGAGAGTCTGAAGTTTGAGTTGTTCTTGTGTCGTCTGGAAGCTGAACAAGAGGAGGACCTGACAAACACTGTGAGAACATGAGAGCTGGTGTCGGCTCAGCGAGGAGACACGAGGAGGACGGAGCGTCTCTGCTGATGTTCTCTGTGGTTGGACACATTTATAAGAACCTGATCCGACTCGCTTGTGCTCGTTAATCAGCTCGTTAATCAGCTCGTTAATCAGCTCGTTAATCAGCTCGTTAATCAGCCGAGTGGTTCAGACTCTGGAGGTGAACATGGAGACTTGACTCTCATCACATCAGCTGCCATAATCTTTACTCCTCCCGATCAGAGGCTGATCTGTGGGTCGATTCAAGTGTTTGGGACAAAACCTGGAAGCTGAAAACTATTTCACACTTTGACATGAAGAAATCTTGTGATTTTATCTGATAACGCTCTGAAAAACAGTCCCTGGACGTCCCTGCAGGGTCCTGAGCCACAGAGTGAGTTGGTGATGGATGAAACACTTTGGTTGGAGTCGATATACTGCCCCCTCCTGGCTACGGAAGCATATTGCATTCACTTGATAAATTTATTTTTTGTTTGTTTTTCGGAGTAATTATTTCTGTTTTTCTGAGTAATTTATTTCCTGAGTTTACAGAGCATTTGAAGATCCATTCATTCATTCAGAGCTTGACTTCATGGTTACAAACATGACCGACTTGTTCAGTTTAATCAAGTTTTACTTTGATCTGGGTTTAAGACACTGGGAGATAGTCCTGTCTTTAAGTCATATAGATGGTATTATCATTAGTTTGTCAATAATCAGACATTTTCATCCTTGAGCTGCAGAAATCTACTGCACTCGGTAATCGACTCGTCAGGGCTTCCCCACACAGGCAGGCTGCTGGAGGAGAGGGTGAGTTGTGCTGTGTTTTTAATACAAATCCAGCAAAGCTAGCAGATGTTTGATGCTTCGTACTGTGTGCTGGGACTGTACATGTACTGTTGCTGAAGTTTGCTGCTGTTCTCACCATTAATTGTGGCTTTTTGATGGCGGTTTCTAGTTGGAGACATAAGCTGCAGTGTGTTGTTATCGTGCGGTCTTTTCTGAGGTTGCTAAAACTAGCTAAGCTAGCGGTCAGCTAACTTGACCTCTCGAGGGGGAGTCTTACTCGGTGTCATGGTGTGTTAGACCATGGATTAAACTTACACCGGAATATCCCTTTAATACAACCGGCTGTTTTACTCTGAGTTTACAGACCTGAGATCAGAGTTTCTACATCAGACTGGTTTTGTGTTTTGGACAGCAGCTGCAGGGAAACACCGGCAGAGGTGAAGCTGAAAAGCTGTTTCTGTTTGAAGTGACTTTAGTTTTCGGACGGCGACGTGACATTTACACCTGTTTTGAAGCTGAAATCTTCACCGTAGCCAATAAGCTGCTGCAGAGTCACTGCACGAGCTCGACCGTGTGCCGAGGGTGTAAATAACCTCTTTCCAAATCAGTTTGGGATCTCTGGGCTCGGATCACACCGGACGAGCTGTTTCTGTGTTTTTAAAAAGTCTCCAGCTCCTTCAGTTGTTGTGCTGTGAAGCTCCAGTAATGTTTCTACAGATGGACTACAGATTTTCCATCAGCTGGAGGGAGGAGACGCTGACGGATTCAAATGTTTTGGTGAAATGTTCCTTTAACTGTAAAAAGGACCTGTACCTGCTCTGTGAGAGCGGTGGACATTACAAAACCCTCCAGAAACACATCGCCTGTTCTGGTTCAGCAAACGAATCCAATCAGGATTTAAAGTTTTTCAAATTTAACCTTAATAAGAATTCACAGCTCCATCCTGGCAGAGAACAAACAGAGAGAATGACACATCATCACACAACCAGCACACAGTTCTAATAAATAAAATATATTTAGCCTTCAGTTTAAATCACAGCGACAGAGTGAACACAGTCGCTCAGCTCGAGCTTCTCCGGTCCTCAGTTCCTTCATGGAATGATTTCTTCCCTCCCAGTTGAGCCGGTTTGGAAACGGGAACCACGTCGCTCCACTCGTGGCTGTTTATCGACGCCGACGTGTTGAAAGAAACAGTTTTTTACACGACGGCAAAGAACAGAGTTATTTGTTGTTCGACTCCTCAGGTGTTGTCGGTGAAAACTTGTCCCAGGATGGAGAGTCGAGCGCTGAACGGCTGCACGGGGCAGGACAGCAGCGGCGGCGTCCTCCTCTCTCCTGGTTTGAGTGCGATGCTCTCTGATTGGCCTTCTGTCTGTTTGGTGGGCGGCTTCAGCTTCTCCTCCGCGGGCTGCGACAGGCTGAGCAGGATGTCTCGCAGCTCCTGCCGGTCCTTGGCGTGGCGGCTGCAGCAGTACAGCGCCGCCGGGTCCAAAGGGTGAGCCTCCGTGTTGAAGATGAACCCCCCCGCCCCTAAGATGCACTGCCCGCCCTCGCCTCCCTCCTCCCAGGAGCCGTCCCCCTCCGTCCCGCCGCCGTGCAGGAAGTGGGCGGGGTCAAACAGCAGGTACAGGTACTTGATGGTTTCAGCGAGGAAGAAGGACTCCATCCTGTTGTCCAGCTGGTGGTCCCGCAGGTCTTTGACCTGAAACACATTAAACATTAGATCCAAACATTATTTTAATGATTTATATTCATTTTGTTTTTGATCACGTGGTCACAAAGTGTAAAATATTTGAACCCAGATATTTTAAATACATTAAGTTATCGTGCTTAAGCAATTATCAATTAATTGATTAGTGGAGCAACAGGAAAGGGGTTTGAGCTCTTTTTTTAAATTGATATTTATCACTTTTTCTTCAAACAATCACTCGTCTACTCAAATAAATAATTAAGATTAATTGCTTTTTGCAGCCTCAGCAGATATTTTAGCTTCAGTCAGTGTCGGTCAGTCACCGGAAATGTCTAGAGATGATAGAATAAGTATTAGACGGGTTCTCGTTCTGAACAAAATAATCAGAGTTGAAGGCTGAATTCTTCAGTTTCACAGAATTTCGACCAAATCAGTCCCTCCTGGATTCAGCAGCCCTGTTTGGGATTGTTGGCGTCTTTAGGCCACGTTTATACGTAGCAGGGTATTTAGAGAAACAAATATTTCCCCCCCTCCGTTTTCAAAAAAGTTGTCATTTCCATCAACCCGCATAAATACGCCGTCGAGCGCCATTCTAACTCTGCCAAACCTCTGGGCGGCAGTGTAGGGAGAAGGATAAAGCCATGCAAGCCAATCAGAATCCTCAGAATCAACAACAACGAATAACACGAGCGACTTCCTGTTCCTTTCAAAACAAAGCTCACATGACGTTAAGCATTTTCTGGCGCATAGCCTAATGAGCGTGAGAAGCTAAAACCCCGTTTCTCCCAGCTGACACGACAACACATAACCGGAGTTTTTAGAAATAATCGTTTTCTGTGATAAAAACGGGGTTTTCCTGTAAATGAGAGGCCAAACCGCCTGGAAATATCTGCGTTTTCCCTTCGTGTAAACGGGGCTTTAGTCTGTTTTCTCTGCAGCTTCTCTTTTTTTTTTTACGGTTAAACTGCAGCAGCAAACACACATGTTCTCCGTCCAGTCGAGGCTTTTTATTGCTGAACATTCACCGGATTCTTTCAGCACTTGCAGCAGCTCTGGGTGAAACGGCGCCTGGTGCTTCTGCGGCTGCTTTGTCGCAGCGGGAAACTGGACGAAGGACTTTTGTGTTTTGTGTGTGAGTATCAGAGTCGCCTTCACAGTCCTGAGCAGCAGTTCTAGCAGCTGATCGTTGGACGTTGGTCGCGTGTCCTCGTTGTTTGGGGGCGTACATGTGTAACGTTTCGGACGGGAGGCAGCGATGGTTTGTGAAATTCTCTGGAAACTTGCGGAAAGGTTGCGTGACAGGACATAATTGCAAGGTCGTGCAGAATCCACAGGTACTGGCTGAATTTACGTTTATCATTGCAACCGCTAGAATCACAAGCCGTTTTTATTCTGGGCAGTAAGCCACCAATCTGCCGTCCTTTTGGCGGCTCGCTCTGCGGATTTAGACAGAAGGCGGCAAACTGGTGGTCTGTTTTGTTCCACCAGTTTTGCCCCTCGGAGGGTAACGTTACACTTATTTGCGCCTCCATTGCTGTAAATCCGAGGCGGCAATGTGGCGGCAGATGCTGAGATGGGCGGAGGTGTGGATGACGTGCACTGCTGCGCACCCACAGCCGGGAGTTTTAAAACCAGGAAACAGCTGATCACAGCAGTCAGTTCGTCACTTCATCCACCAAGATGAGCAGCTGGAAAGCCGCTGAGATCCGGGAGATGCTAGCGTCTCCTCGCTCTCTGTAGCTGTCTTGGTTGTCCGCTTGTTGTTGTAGCGGCGAGCTAATAGCGGTCGCTACTTTCAAATTAAAAGCCCCCCGCTAAGAACCCAGTTCTAAACTCCGATGGGGTGCAATGTAAAGCTCTTATTTTGAAGAAAAACTGCGAAAAATGTCCCATAAGGAATGAATGGGACGGGGTCAAAAAAGTCACAAAATCATGGACGTTTTTCAAACATCTCCTGCTCTGGCAGACTTTGACCTAGAGACACCATTCAAACTTTAAAATGTAGGCACAAGTCTCATCTATTTGAGTTGTATTTGAACTTTCTTTCTACGATGTTTAGTTTTTGAACGGTGACCCTTAATTGATCGTGAGTGATTTCGAAATTCAGAAAATTCAGGATTTTCAATGTGTGTGTATTGCGGAATGTTCGCGCAGCACCAACTGGCAGAGTGGGGGAGCCTGAAAAAAACTCTCCGAAAATGTTTCTTTAGATGACGATCCTAGCCACAGATTTCACACTACAATAGTGATATTTTCCAAGAACGTAGCCACACTTGTCTTCTGTCTGGCAACGTGTCCACTTTATCGGGAGGATGTACGGTTTTTGAATTATCTGCGTCTAACCGACACAAACTCCAGCAACTGCCCCATAAGCCCCAATGTTAAACGGGAAGAGGATTCTGGGAGAAAAGCAGAAACTGCCCTGCTTCTCTTCACGCCCAACTTCCTGCTTCACGTCACGTCACATGTTGACGCCTACCAGAGGAGGAAAAGTGGAGGCTGTTTGGAAAAGGAGGAATATTACACCTCCCTTTTAGACAGACAAGGAGGCACATTGCAGCCTTTACCTTGCTGCACATGTGCCACCTTTTCTATCTGAAAGGGGCTACAGTCTCTGAAAACGGCTGTACGATGGGACGACAGATCTTACGGTAGCGTATCCGCAGGGCGTCTTGGCGATCCTCTCGATGGACTCCAGAGCATCGAGGCCCAGCTGGAGGTAGGTGTGGTCACCTGTGGCCCTGAACAGGTACATGGCGCTCTCTATTAACTCTGGAACACACGGACACGCAGAAGCACAAACCGTTAGTCTTGGTTCATCAGACAGCCGGGGAGCAACTTACTGAACTCATTCATTAGCTGCTCCGTCACGAATCAACGTGCAGAGGTTTTCAAAATAAAAGCTCCATCACAGCAAAGGCTCTGATGGAACCGACCTGGTCTCAGCGGGTAGCCCTCTCTCTTGTCCACAGTGTAGCCCTGAGGGATGCTGTAAAACTCCGGCAGACCTCCAAACTGCCTCCATACGGAGTAATAATTCTGGAAAGTTCTCACGGCGCTGTCCAGGTTCCCCAAGAGAGACTGACACACACACACACACACACACACACAGAATCATTACAATTCAAAGTATCCTGAAAACCTAATTTTTCTGAGTACGCATTGGTCTGAATGCTTAAACGTACGAATGAACGTAACGTTACAGAGCGGAGAGAGAGAACCAGAACCAGAACCAGAGTCTCCTGACTTCACTCAGAGCTTCACCTGAAGTCAAACACTAAGTTTGTCTCGTCTCGCTCTTCCTCTCTCTCTGAGCGACCACATGAAACTCACCGTCACCTCGAGGAAACTCCTCATATTGTATCTTTGAGTTAAGAATAAAGAGTTATGTGTGTGTGTGTGTTGTCTGCGCAGTGTGTGCACCTGCAGGCCGGGCCAGAAGGCCTCCAGAGACTGGAAAACAGGCATGGAGACGGTCCCTTTGTGCATCTGGACCCACAGGTACCAGTCATCAAACCGGGTGTAGTTCTGAATGGCTCGGTCGTACTCTGAGAAGAGAAAGGCATCGCGTTGACGTACATCGGGCCGAGAACGAGGCTCTCAGCTGGGACACGGTTTGGTTTCTCCTGCTTCATCTGTCTGAGTGTTACCGAGGAACATGTGGAGCAGCTCCTCGTCCTGCAGCATGATGGATCCTTTCACCAGGTACTCGAAGTACGAGTCGACTCCCGCTCCGATTCCGGCATCCTGAGCCACCCACTTCTTAGACAGGATGTCAATGTGGTTACCCACCTGGACGGACGGACAGACAGGTGAGAGAGAGAGTTTGGATCAGATCTTCTACCGTTTCCTTCTGGGGTTTTTCTTTCTATTTGTCACTTCTTTCTTCCAAAAACATCTCAAATCTATCTCTTTTCATTTCTTCTATTCTTCTATAACCCTAACCCATCATCAGCTCTGTTTTGCCACGTAGTTAAAATAGAAAACAAATTAAACTGAGAGGCAGTTTTCTACGTTACCAGTCCGATGTCAGATCTGGTCTTCCACAGGGCCCTCAGCGCTCGCCGGGCTACGTTCTCAAACGTTTCGTCTCCTGTCAGTCGGCTCAGCGTGGCGAACTCCAGGATGAAGGTTCCCACGCCGGCCGTACAAGTGACGGGTGTTTCGGTGGGACTGACGCCATGCAGGAGGTTCACCGTACCGTACGGCATGCCGGTGGCAGTCTGGAACGCTACGATCATTCATACAACATGTCAAACTACAGCACACAGCACAGCGCCACATTCAGGATTAACTCATGTGTCAAGTAATCCGTGAACCTGTGAAGAAAATCCTGTTAAATGTTTGTAAGGAGACGTTTCAAACGTGCTTTAAGTGTGAGAAATGTTAGACTTCTAAGAAATAACCTGTGGAAAGATACGAGCTCAGACGATTCCATCAAGGAAGCTCAGAAAAGCCCAGGCTGGAAAACACACCACCAGATGAACATCTCAGGAGGAGTGCTGAAGATAACAGAAGGATGGAGACGAGTCTGACACCAGGAGCCCTGAGAGCTCCGGTTCAGTCTGGTCCCGGGATCAGCTCGAGTTTACTGAGGCTGCTGTCTAAGAAAACATAATTGACTCTCTCTGCTCATCTCCTGTGGTTTCCTTTTCAAATTAATTTTTCTGTCCTATCTTCAGTCAATATTCTGTGAATTCTATCCACTTCATTTTCTAGACAAATGTTTTGAAAAATGAACAGTTTTGACGTTATGATGTCTCTGTATTGTGTTACTGAAGTTAGCATGCTAACTAGCTAGCCCCTGTCCGGACCACTAGCTGCACGGCTAACTGAGCTCACTAGAGACCTTTTAAGTTCCTCACTTTTGCAGAACTTGCTTTTTGTTTTTGTTCACTGGGACTGTTCAACACAAGACAAATCTCTTGTGTGTGGAAAGCTACTGGGCAATGTTCTGGGTGGAGGCAGGTTAGACTCCACCCCTCCTGCCTGGGTGGAGGCAGGTTAGGCTCCACCCCTCCTGCCTGGGTGGAGGCAGGTTAGGCTCCACCCCTCCTGCCTGATCCACCTTGATCGAGTGCACCTGCGCTCGCTGCACAGCTGCAGCCGATCAGCCTGCCGAGGTTATAAAAGTGTGAGCGTGACACCGGAGGGTAAACACCATCAGTTTGCTCTCTTGGTTGTGTGTGTTGGTGTGGCATTTTCAGTTTTGGTGACGAGGTTTATTTTCCCCTACATCTAGACAGAACATCCCTCCCAGCGACTCTTTACTTTTGGTTTTTGGGTCCTTTTTTTTTGTTTCTCTATCCTTTTGATAGATTTAAGCCCGTTTACATGAAGGGAAAACGCAGATATTTCAGGCGGTTTGGCCTCTCATTTACACGAAAACCCCGTTTTTATCACAGAAAACGATTATTTCTAAAAACTCCGGTTATGTGTTGTCGTGTCAGCTGGGAGAAACGGGGTTTTAGCTTCTCACGCTCATTAGGCTCTGCGCCAGAAAATGGTTAACGTCATGTGAGCGTTGTTTTGAAAGGAACAGGAAGTCGCTCGTGTTATTCGTTGTTGTTGATTCTGAGGATTCTGATTGGCTTGCATGGCTTCATCCTTCTCCCTACACTGCCGCCCAGAGGTTTGGCAGAGTTAGAATGGCGCTCGACGGCGTATTTATGCGGGTTGATGGAAATGACAACTTTTTTGAAAACGATGTTGTGTGCACGATGTTATTTTTGAAAGCAGAGGGGGGGAAATATTCGTTTCTCTAAACACCCTGCTGTGTATAAACGTGGGCTTAGTGGGCGTTGCGAGTTTTTCTCCATCACCTTATAGACCCCAAGGATCCCTTTCCAGTGTTTTCTTGTTAGTTTCCCGATTGCGACCTCAGTTTGTGATTTTGTTTTGGGGGAGAAACGTAACAGCAATAAGCCTGAGTCTGATTCGTCTGATCTGACCGGTGTGTGCGTTTTCATACCAGGAAGCAGCTTCCTGGCGGCGTCCTCGGCCATCCTCAGTAGCGGTCCTGAACAGGGCCAACCGGGCTCCAGCTCCATCCCTGCCCTACCTGCCAGCAGGTGAGCCGACAGGAGACCACCCACCACTGCACACAAACACACACAGTTTGACCACTAAAGAGAAAATCCTGCTGAGACACAGAAAGCTAACTTCTGATTGGTTAATCCACCTCCTCCGTACCTCTGATGTTGGTTTCGAACACGGAGGCGTTGACGTCGATGTCGAAGTCCACGGTGTCTTGCAGGAGCGACGCCACGCGCTGAAACTCGGTGTGGTTTCCCAAAACCTTCAGAGAAACATTAACAAGTTTCACATTATAACAACTTCTGTGGTTCTTCATGCGACCTGAACGCAGCCAGCCGCTTCATCACCCTCAAGAAAGGAAGCTGACGTTTTTTTCTCTGCTAGTATCCAGATGTGATCACAGATGTTTTGACAGTGTTAAAGGTCCTGTGAGATTATACGGACTCATAAAATAAAAAAATAAAAAAACAACACAAAAGAAATCCGATCTTACCAGCAGAGTGTCGAGAGCATCGATCAGAGTGAGCGAGAAACTGCAGAGACGAGAAGGACCGGGAGGGTTTTAATATTGACTCACCTTTCTGGACAAAATGTTGAATATCATGCTTAAAAAAAATAACTAGATCTTAAAGTTACACAGAAACATATAAAGTCAGGAAGTGTCGTCGTCCACAGAACAGTTCTGGAGCTTCACAGTAAAACAGAGTTGCAGCGTTCTGCTGAAGCAGCTGGAGACTTTCTGGCTGTTGAAGCGCCGATTTACACCTGCTTCTTCCTGCTGCAGCCCAGTTTTTAATGTAAGCTCATCTTTCCAGCGCTGAAACACCTCTTGAATATTTAAATGTGCTGTGCCAAAAGACGATGATGTCACCTCACCTGCCCCAGGTGTCTTGTCCGTCACATGTGAGGGGGCGGAGCTCGTCGTAGGGGAAAGCGTTGTCGAGGTAACTGTTGTAGGCGTGGTAGAACATGGATTTGATGCGCTGCCTGAAAAATGAAGTTTACAGAGAGGACACTGTTTGGTAACGGTTTGGGAGACTAATGTGTTCATTTCAAAATAAAATAAAAACTTTATTCCACAGTGAGATCGACGACAACAGAACAAATCTGTGTTCTTATTTATTCCACCTAAATCTAAACTGCCCCGTGTTGTGTTATCAGTGGGTTCGTCTTGTTAAGTCGTTCCTGTGGTCATTCTGTTTGCTTTTATCTTATTTTACGTCCATTCTGGAAAAAGATTTAAAATGAATTGCAAATAAGGGACGGTCAACAGCCACTGTCAAGATATTACATGAGAAAACAAACTAAATGATCTGTTTTCAGGTAAAAGACAAAAAACTTAATTTAGGGTTAGGGTTAAACGAGTAGTTGTTTATCGAAATAATTCCTGATTAATGTCTGATTGTTGTGGTACAAGGTGTCGTTTTGTCCCATGAATTCTGACCTTTTACCTCATAGATATGATTCTTTTTTTTATCTCATTATTATGACTTACCAATGGAAATATATTTTCATCAAGCTTAGTTTTCATCTTTTTTTCCCCTTTAACTGGCAGAAATGGTCTTCCACAAGTCCACTCTGCTGACAGGGAGTGTGTGTGTGTGTGTGTGTGTGTGTGTGTGTGTGTGTGTGTGTGTGTGTGTGTGTGTGTGTGTGTGTGTGTTACCTGACAGCAGCCATCTCCTCCTCGGTGAACTGATGAGCCGCCGCATCGCTCAGCAGCCAAACAAACAGCGCCACGTACACGGGAGCGCGCATGGAGAGAGCCGAGCGGACCCGAGGAGACCCGAGGAGACCCGAGCAGAGAGACACGGCGGGAAACCGACGCAGAAAACACGATGGAACCTGAAGAAGCGAAGGAAATCCAGCAGAAACAGGTGGCTCTGTGCTGTTGTTGTGCTGCTGTCAGGAAGTGAACGATTAGCGCATGCGCCGTACGATGCGCTGACGAGCAGGCTGATCGGAGCTGCGTTCAAGAGCAAACCGTGTTCAGCGACGTTAGCGACAGAAAACCTTAAAACCCAGCGAACAAACGACTATAAGAGTGAGATTAACCATCAGTACATGAATTCACATGCAGCTGTTACTCGTCTATGGGGAGGAGGAGTATCTGTGGCGGGGACAACGTTAGCTAGGTTGTTTTGTTTTTAAAGCACAAGGAAGATATACAAAAACAAGGTAGAGCTTAACCCGGAAATGAGTTACCGTTTTTACACTTCCGTCTTCCGGTCCCCTGTCTCAGACGTTAAACAATTGTTATTGTTCAAGTTAAAATGGTTTTTCGGTTAAATGCCTCAACTAAGATGTGTTGTCACCACAGGCTGAAGATGTTAACACGTTTTGTTCTGCGACAAAAAATACATTATTAAATGTCCCACCGTTTAATTATAAAGCTATTAAGTGTGTCAAAAATGGCAGTTGCTAACTATTCCATAGGCTTTTTGTCTCATTTTTGACCTTTCTATCTCATAAGTATCGACTTTTTATCTCATTATTAACTTTTAATCAAATAATTATGACTCTTCATCTCATAATCAGGGCTTTTATCTAATAACTATTACTTTTTATCTCATAATTATGACTTTGTATCTCATGCTCACTGTGGTACAATCATCTGTGCGCGTCACTAATACCAACAACGATCATTTTAATCGCACATAATTCATTTTTCAATGTAATGAGTATTTGTTTTTGACATTGATGATATAAACAGGTTCAAAGAAACGTTTTTTCAGAGAAACTGCACACCATGTTCTCTCAATGACCACCTCTCTCTCTCTCTCTTTCTGAGCTGTGTTGTCATACCAATTAATTTTTCAAATTAAATAACTGTTGTCGTGATCTACCTTACACAACTGTTGCAAGAAGTGGTGCCGTGTGTGTGTGTGTGTGTGTGGTATTCTTTTAAACAGCGTTTAGGTTTAGTCCTCGATTCCTGCTTCATCTAATCGGAGTGTTGAGGATGAGTTCCAGAGTCTCTCGGCCTGACGGATGAAGCAGGGTGAACACACTGTGGCTGGGTGGGCGTGCAGACGTCTCACTTCACTGACGTCACTGATGCTCTGTCGATGGTACCAGAGATGTTCTGGGTGGTTTTGATCCCCCCTGCTGTAGAGAATTCCTGTCCTGGGCCGTGAGGAACCATGACAGTTTGTGATGTTTCCAGTCAGGATGCTTTCGACTGCTCCCCTGTAAACTTTGACCAGGATCTTGCTCTGGACTTTAGCCTTGCTAAGTTTCTGTAGGAAGTAGAGCCTTTGAGGAAGAAGAGGCGTTGAGCAGTAGACTGTTCTCTGTTGATTTCCTCCAGACATGACACGGCCGATGATGGAGGTGTCGTCAACATACTTCAAAACAGAGTTCTGCTGATGCCTGGGAGTGCAGTCATGTCAAGTCGGGTGATTTTAAGATTTGTTGCATGAGGAGAAAAAAAATTAAAAATGGCTACAGTAAATTCTAAATCATTGAGTCTTCTTGTACATTTGGCATTAAATACAAAACATTCAGATGTTTCATGTAAAAAGTGTCAGTTTGTGGCAGCATGACTGTTTTACCTCCCAGCAGCTGTTTAAACACACCAGTTTCACTGATTTCACCATTTACACCAAATTTATTTAAGAATAAAACATATTGAGGGTAAACATGTGAATTTTCTCTCACAAATCCAGTAAACAGGAACCAAAACAGGCTGCTGCTTCTTTGGAAAAAAAAAAGGAAGTGGACAAAGTCACCAGACTCCCTTAAATAAACGCTCAATTTTAAGACTTGTTGAGTTCTGAGAGACGTTATAAACTTTGTGAAACGCTGTCAACAACAAATTCTTAACTATTTCGTCTGACTTGTTAATTCGGCAAATGTTATACATGAAGATATTTCTTTCTTTGTGTACAAAACATATGTGTTTGTTCCAGTGATGTGGGTGATCTTTTTCACACAGAGCGGGGAAGTGAGATTTGACCACAAGAGGTCACTTGAGACGCATTTAAAGCCAGGTGTGAATTGACAGGCTTGAGGCCGTCAGCTATCAGCCTGTTTATCTTGGTTGGGGTTAGTTATTTTAGAGAAAAGCTCAGATAGTGACTCGTACCCTGCCTGTGAGAACCACGTGTCTGTAAAAAGGCAGAAAAGCAGCCTGTTTTCAGCTGTGTGACGAGGCATTTAGCAGCCAATCCAAGAGGGTTTTTAAAGACTTAATTTAGATTAAGAAGGAGGAGAATTCTCTGAACACATGAAGGAACACTTCATCCTTCAGTTTATCACAAACATTCACCAGGAACACATCTGGAGATACGAGGTTTTCAGGTGTGTGATATGCAAAGTAACTAGTAAATAAAGCTGAGAGTATTTGCTTCTGAGATGTAATGGAGTACAAGTATCAAGTAGCATAAAATGCAAAGACTCAAACTAAATACAAGTACCTCTAATTTGTACTCAAGTAAAGTAGTTGAGTAAATGTACTAAGTTACATTCCACCTCTGCGTACTGTAAATCTAGAAGAGGGCTGCAGATCACAGAGGCTGTTATGGGAGGTGAATATGTTCATCAATGAACCCAATTTAATAAGTGAACAAATGATCGAGCTCAGCTCATTATGAAATGTTCACTCATCATTACGTTCACAAAAACATAAACTGGATATTATTTTCATTTCATAAGAGACTTTAAAAAAACTCTGAATTGTTGCTGACATTTTCTCAAACCACACTTTATTTAATTTCACACTTTTTATAAGGACACACTTTATTTCATTCTGTCATTTTCCACATTTCATTGACAGTGGTGATGTCACCGCCCCCGTCATCTATCAGCCAATCACATGTGCCCGCCTCACTTCAACTAGCAAACTGAACCAGTGCTAATTTAGCCAGTTAGCTCCTGTTAGCTGGAGCAACAACATCAAAGTCATTCTGAATCAACCCACCAGAGGCTGCTGCTGTAAATACACACAGATTGGCTCAACAGACTGAAAGGTGAGCTGCTGAATATCACTCTGAAATGAACAAAGACTTTCTTTTCTCATGAAAACAGATTTTAAACATTCTTCAAACATTAAAGTTCATCTTTTTAATGTTTTCTTCACTGCAGTTTCCTCCAGTCGATTCTTATCTTATCTGACCTGCAGTCATTTATCTGATCACACAGTATTTTATCTCATCACACAGTATTTTATCTGATCACACAGTATTTTATCTGATTACACAGTATTTTATCTGATTACACAGTATTTTATCTGCTCACACAGTATTTTATCTGATCACACAGTATTTTATCTCATCACACAGTATTTCATCTCATCACACAGTATTTTATCTGCTCACACAGTATTTTATCTGATCACACAGTATTTTATCTCATCACACAGTATTTCATAGAGTGAATAAAGTCTGTTATAAGTTCCCACAGCCCAATGAGATCACTTTAAATGTCTTGTTATAATCGACCAACAGTCTGACACACAAAGATACAAAGTTTATGATCATATATGAAAAGAAAACATTAAATCATCACATTTAAGAAGCTAGAACCAGAGTATATTTGGTTTGGTTAGTTGACTAATAACTAAAAGGATTAACTGATGATTAAAATAGTTAATGTGACTGATCGATTCATCCACATGTTGCAGGTCTATTCTGACACATTACATGAGGACTTTGAGGAAGAATCACAGGAATTCAACATTAAAGGAGCATTCTGTAGTTTTGGTGAAGAAATGTTAACGAGCAGAGAAAGATCCTCATTGGCTGATTTTTCTTTCTGCCTAAACAAACTAAATAAACAAACTCTCTTTGTTTTCATGACTGAATAAACTGAATAAACAAACTGACCTTAAAGGAAAACACAGTTTATACTGTTTGACTTGTTTATATGTGGCGGACCCTGCCACCTCTCTAGCTTCAAACAGTGTTCTGGGACCTTATTCTCCTCTGAGAACAGCTTGTTGACTCACTGATGTTTGTATTATTACCTCATTAATATTGTAAACAGTAAAATGATGAGTTTGAATTTCTTCTCCAAAACTACGTAGTGCCCCTTTAAAGCTCGTCCTCCTTTCGACGGGTCTTCTTCTTTGTCTCCTCCTCCTCCTTGTGGAAGACCTTTCCGTCTGACTGCTTCCTCCAGCTCAGTTTGACGTCTCCTTTCACCCCCTGGTCCTTCAGCCTCTGTTGATACTGATAAAAACTCCTCAGCATCATCACTCACACAGAGATATTACATTCTGCATTGTTCTTTAGATTTTCCTCTATTTTAGCAGCACTCTGCATCACATTTACACATTCACATGTTTTGTTCCCTAAGACGGCGTCGGCCTGTCGGCCTGTTGTCCTCTCTGACTCTCTCCTCCTCTTTCTTCTGTTGTAAAGGCTCTGGCTTTTCTAAAACTGATAGTAAAGTTTGTGCTGAGCGTCGACTCTGAACGAGTCCCAGTTCTGCCTCAGTCCGGCCTGCAGAGTGGCACGACTACACTCTTTAATCCTGCACATATGTACGTGCACAGCTTCCTACACAATGCTCAGGTCACGTCAATCTGTTTCCTACCTCTTCACACTGTTTCTTGTTCTGCTGAGTTTTCCCTCGGGGATCAATAAAGTCTGATCTGATTTGAGTTTGTTCTGTTTGTGTACAAAATTAGAAAAGTCCAACATGATTTACCTCCTTCAACATTTGTTCCAACACAGCAGGGTCGTTGAGATCCAGAGAGGAGTCCGTTCTCACCAGACGCACTTTGATCACTTGCTTTGTAGTCGTAGGGACTGTGAGAAAAATATGTTCATATGAATATTGACATTCATCAGTTTGAACAGTGACGGGGAAACTGTGCTGTCCTCCGTCTGTGGCATCTGTTTGATAACTTCACAAATAATTTCATGTCAATGATAAACATCAGGAGTGTTTACATTTTATTTTCTGTCCATAACTTTATGTTTTGTGTTGTTTTTGTTACATTATCATTGATTTGATGTTAAATTAAACCAAAATCCAAATATAAATGCTAGTTGAATCAAAAGTTAACACTCACGTGGGCTGTAGCAGACGAACGGTCTGTTCAGGCCACAGGGATCGTCCCAAATTCTTCCATCTTTGCCCAAGTCTGCCACCACACAAGCCTCCGTCCCACCTTCATTATTAGGTTCACCTAACTTCCAGTACCTAAATGAGGAGTTACTTCCATCCGACCACTTCCAGGAGTCTCTGAAAAGGCCGATCCAGGCTTCCCCTCCTGCAGGTACCACATCCTTTACCTTCTGGTTCTCTGCTGTGTTTCTCACACTGGCCAGGTCTGTGTGGTGTTCTCTGCAGTAGCTCTGGGCCTCAGTCCAGGTCATGAGAGTCGAGATGTAGACAAACGTGACATTGAGCCCTGAAAACAGAGCACAGTGCTGTGCAGAGGAACTATAACATACAGTTTACCATCCATGTCGTGTCTGTGGCAGAATTCACAGCATCATAAATCCACTGAATTAATGACTTTGTCAAATAAAAATGGAAGACATGATCATCTTAATAAATGTTACTGAGTATTTCTTCACCGTCTCTCCCCATTAATAATCACACCCTTAAAATCTACATCTAATAGATTCACACATTATTCTGTCTACGTGTGAATATTTCCTCAGATGTCTGAAACACAAACATACGGGCCCCTCTGAAGGGTCACCAGATACATCTGAGGGCTCGTCACATGGTTGATGGAGAGGAAAGAAAAGAAAAACCTTCTGATACACAAATCTGTTTCCAGCTTTTCTTTTCTTTAACTTTCCTCCAATATTTGCTTTTACATAAAACATTGGATCATTTGACTTCTTTGGACGTCACCATGTGAGAAGTTTAGTGGGGAAATGTTTCTTTGGTGGAACCAACAACACGTGAACATGTGAAACATGACAAGAAGCTCAAGTAGACAGAGCTTTGTGTTGGAGGTCACCAGCAAAAAGAAACACAAAGGTTGGGAACTAGCTCAATATATAACAACGTGTTGTATTTTATAAGCTTCTCATATGTTTTTTAATGTTTATATTAATCTGAGCAGTAACACGTAACTGCAGCTGCTGAGTAAATGAGGTCAAGTCAAAAATACATCATCCTTCCTCTGAGATCCAGTGGAGTTATAAGTTACATAGTAAATAAAGTACCGTAGTAATAGAGTACATGTACTCAGTTGCTTTCATGCGGGGTGTGTAGCCAGATCTGAGTTTTATTATCTGAAACAGCTGAATTGCGGCCACGTCTCCGTCTGAGTGACTCAGAGACTGAAGCGTGTTTTAAATCCAGCAGGATGGACTATTACAACGCTCTTCTATCTGCTCGACCAAACAAGTCATTCATCACCGACAATGTTCTTGTTCTCATTCTCATCTGATCGCTGTCGAATCATCAATATTAATTGCTGCCTTATTGGCTTGTAAGTCGTCTGTAAAGCTCTTTGAATTGTACTGACGTTGATGGAAGGTGCTGTAAATAAAGTTTGACTGACTGATCCTGTATCAGCCCAAATAATGAGAGAGAGCTCAACAAACTGAACTGGTATGTTTTAAACTTCACTGCTTAATATTCTCACCTCTGACATCCATGCAGACCGACACAAGGCGATCTATACAAGGATAGTCGTGCCATCGTCGATCTTCCATCGCTGTGCAGTGCTCTCTACTGTTATAGTTGTCAGGTTCTCCAGGCGCCCACAGTCTGAACTCGATCTCCCCGTCTTTGTAGAAACTGGTGTTTGACAGTGACCACCTCCAGCTGTTCACGTCATCATACAGCCCGATCCAGACACCCTGAAAGCAACATTTTAATGTATGTTTCTTTATCCTCACATTTATTACACGGCAACACAATATACACTCAAAAGTTAATGTGAGGCTTCACCAGTCTGAGTGACACAAACCAACAGGCTTTCTAATACAACATTCACTGCTTCTGTTTCCATCCACTGCAGCTCAACAGGGACACTCAGTCTGGTGAAACACAACGAGGGGATTTATATTCAAACACTTTACAGCCTGATTCTAAAAGAGTTGGGACGCTGTGTAGAATAAAGACAGAACGCAAACATTTACAAAGAACTGACTTCAGTCCTGCTGTTCCTGAGCTCATGTAGTAAAATCATCTATACAATCATGTGTTTGACGACCTCGCCCCGTCCTCGCTTGTGAACGACTGAGCCTTTCGAGGACGCCCCTTTCATACCTGATTATGATACTATCACCTGTTAGCGATGAACCTGTTCACCTGTGGAAGGTTCCAACACAACAACTTTCAGTCTTTTGTTGCCCCGTCCCAATTTGTCTGAAAGGCGTTGCTTCAGAATAGGCATATATTTACAAAAATCAGTGACGCTGAACATGAAATGAATAAATTGTCTTTGTACTGTTTTAAATTGAGTTTATGTCCAAAAGGATCAACAAATGATCACATTCCCCGATTCTGTTTCATTTGTATTTTACACAACGTCCCAGCTTGTTTGGAATGAGCGTTGTGTCCATATACAGACATATGTAGACATTTAGTCTACGAGTACATCTCATATTATAAACACATAAATATGAGGCGTTTTCTAGAGGTAGAGGTAGGAGTCGTTTAAATTCAAGCTGCACCTTCATCAGACACAAGATTAAAGTGCTGCTCACAACGTCCTTCTGAGGAGTCGTGGAGTAGAAGTACAGAGTGGCATTAAATGGAAATACTCAAGTACAAGTACAGTACCTCAAAATGTTACTTCAAAATGTTTCTACTGACTTTACACCAACGTGGACGTGCAAAACTTTCAACCTGCGTGTCATTTAAAGAAAGACATCAGTGAACTCACATCAGGCGCTTTGCTTCCGTCTACCGCGTCGTTCAGGATCTTCACGTCCTCCATGTTGTCTATAGTTGCCAGGTCAGTGTGTTTTTCTCTGCAGTACTTCTGAGCTTCAGTCATGTTCTTCTGGTCATAAACAAAATGGTACTGACGACGGGCCTGTGATGAGACGGCACTCAGCCCTGCAGAGACAACAGAGCAACAACGTGAGACTGTTGAAACATCACATTTCTGTGTGTTCAGATGAACATTTAAAGTACATCTGATTGTTTTTAGATCAACATTTTACATTAAAAGCATGATAAACCTGAAAACAGAATACAACAATACATCATTATATATTAAACCAGGTGTTTCCAACCCTTCGGCCTACTGACGTCTTTTAAAAAGACATTCTGTACTTCAGTTAAGAGACTTTTCCCCTCTAAATGTCTCCCAATGTTTCATTCATACAACAAATACTTCACAACAAATCCATTCCTCTCCCATTAATCATGTGATGACCCCTCAGAT
Source organism: Lagodon rhomboides (assembly GCA_039737535.1). Taxonomy (NCBI): domain Eukaryota; kingdom Metazoa; phylum Chordata; class Actinopteri; order Spariformes; family Sparidae; genus Lagodon; species Lagodon rhomboides. Next base: position 32,489,884 of record CM077792.1, on the reverse strand, counting down.
TGCACTAAACTGTCTAACTATGTAAAGTAGTTCAGAGTGTCTCCACCTGGAGCAGCTCCAACAGTGACATGCTGCTTTAACATCAAACATCTTAAGTTGACCCAGCCGAGCAAGTTGAACTGATAGAAAATGATAATACAAGGTAAACAATGGGGATCCTCTATATGTCAATAAATGAAACTGATGCAGTGTTCCTCAAAAATGTTTATTTTAAATTGTAAAACATTTTTAAATTTAAACATCCTGGTCCGGTGGTGCTGAAGGCGGCCGTGCTGCAGCTCCAAAATATTTCAAAATTTTATCCTGCAAAGACAAAACTCCTGAGGTTACCGAGCAAAATGGATCCTGTGACATACTGTGTTCATAAGCACCAGTGTTGGTAACTGCGCCTGCTGTAGCTGTGTGACGTCATGACTCATGTATGTCCTAGCGGGCTGCCGTACGGAAGTACAGCAACACAGTTCAGCTCTATGCTCGTGTGCGGTTCTTTCAGCAATACATTACAGATCCTAAGCAGATATTCATACTATATAATTGAGTTATGTTGCACTAATCCAAATTCCTAATCTGTTTTTATATTAAACATTGCAGTATACAGCACAGTGTCCCTTTAAAATATGCACCCAATTTCAAAGTTGTCACTTTTAAGCAGTTTTCCACACATTGTACTTGTAAATGACTGATGAGCACTTTGTGATACTGAAGGAATATTTTTGTGTATATATCACAGGGTTATTACAAAGTGGACAACTTGTGCCTAACTGGCTCATGTATAGTATAGTTTATAGGGCTGGTGAAAAAAATCGATTATTGATTCATCGCGAGATTATAATATTGACGATTATGAGTCGATTATTAAATTTCCGAAAATCGTTTTTTTTTTTTTTTTTTTTTTAATTGTAAAACAAACCGGAGTCCTCCTCTTACTGGCTGTCATACCTGATTTAACCCGGAGGTGCAAGGTATTACACAGCTGTCCTGTGACCACAGAAAGTTCCAAAGCATCTGCATCTTTGTTATATGGAGAATAACATAAATAAATAGAATTTGGACATTTATTCACAAGTGTGGACATTTTTGTAACAGTGAAAGACTACATTTAAAACAAAGTAAAAAATAATAATTTGGATATTACAGTTACTCTATACAATATTGAAGGTGCTGTGAGGTGTAACTCAAAAGAGAAGTAAAATAATTCAGCAGCTGACTGATGTTAAATGGAATATCAATAATCGTTAATAATCGAATCGAATCGGGAAATTGGGCTGATTAAAACAAATTAATACATCAAAAACATAACTAAACTGTAGGAATGTATGCAAATTTGTTCAAATTATATTGTCACAATAAATATTCTCATAAGAAGACGCAACTAACTCAGTAGAGTTAACAATAATCCACTGCCACAGCGGTCCATAATAATCCACAATGGGCCTAATATGTGTTAGTGTTGTTCAGCACGCTTCACATTAGAGACCTACAAACTGCGGACACACTAAAATAATCCTACAGTCGTGTTACTCCCATCAGAGCAGGTCTGTGAGGGAACAGCAGCTCCCACTGGACGAGGGTTCAGCAGACACGACAGACTTCTGCCTAGCAACACACCCGCCCTCACCAACGTAATGCCACCGCGCTGGACCTGCTATAGTTCACCAGAACCGGTGTGACTTCAGTCAGTCACATGCGAGACATACATTTTATTTTAGCCCTCTCCTAAAGCAAACACTTAAGCTAGCTAAAAGTTCGTCATTAAAGCTCCCGCTCCACCCACATCATGAAAACAAACCTCACCTTTATTATCCCGTGAGCGTTTTTATTCACCTAGTTTCGTCTCTTTTCTTTCTTCTGAACCAGATGAATAGGTTCGTTTTGATGCCATCATGCCGTGAATGACCGGTACCGGTACCGGCGGCTCAGCGGCGACACTCGGCTCGCCTCTCCTCGCTTAGTGCTCCTGGTCGCCATAGCAACGCGGCGCGGTAGAAACCAGATCTGACCAATCGGTAGAGACCAGATCTGACCAATCAGAGGGCGTGCGTATCGCCCTGGCTCGTTTGGAACTTCTGCGAAGTGCTACGAAAAAAAAAAGTACCAGGTACTTTTGACACCTTTTCCATCCGGTCACTCCTCAGATATTGAGACCGGACTTGCGACTGGAGGGGCCCCCTTAGTGGTGCGGGGGCCCTATCTATGCACCCACACACCCACACCCCCGCATATACCAGGAAACTCGGTTAGAAAAAATGGTATCGGGGCGCCGTTTAGTTCACTTGGTAGAGCGGGCGTCCCATTTACGGAGGCTAAGTCCTCGCTGCAGCGGACCCGGGTTCGACTCCCGGCCTGGGACCCTTTGCTGCATGTCACTCCCCCTCTCTCTCCTCCCATTTCCTGTCATATCTTCAGCTTGTCCTATCAATAAAGCCATAAAAGGCCGAAAAAATGGTATCACTGCAGCCCTAAAATAGGTTAATATAAACACTACTTGCCTGTCGCAGCCAAGACGAGCAGAAGAACGACGTCCATCCTCACCGGCTCTCTGTTCACTCTGATGTGAGCTGTCAGACTCGCACCTGTTGAAATAGCTTAAACAGCTCGCGGCATGTCAGAATCATTTGATATCATATGAACAACTATTTGCATTTCATGAAAAGGAACACGCCTGTTCCATAAATAGTATTTCAGAAATAGAAATTATTTGCTTAATGAGGAACACAGGTGCTGGCAGACCTGTCAACCCCCCCCCCCCCTCAGTGGTTGTTGTCACGAAACATGTTTGTCACACACCTGGAAGTCCGGTCCAAGGAATTTGGTGACCCTAAACAAGAATTTCTTTTTTATGTGGCTTCAAAACACTCAGTTCTGATGTTTGTAAGCTGCGGGGAGGGCTGCCACCAGGCTGTCCTGGCACTGCTCCACCACCCGGCCTGTTCGCTCTACCTTATGAGCCCACGGCACAGATAAAGTGGTCCGAGTGTGTCCGAGCACAACCCGTTAACACCAGACAACCACTGAACATACTGTTGGAAAATAAGATGTTCGTGGTCCTGGTGGTCCTTGGCTGTCCCCCCGTGTCTCTGGGCTGGTTAGGTGGCGCAGACAGGCCGGGAGCTCCAATCAGGACCGGACCCTTACATGTTCGTTCTTCCCACGGGCAGTTAAAAATTAGTATGACTCGTACCTGAATCCCAAATTATTATGTAAGGTGGCAATGTGAAAGGACCCTACTGCTAAGCACAGACTCCAAGTGCTGTATCGTAGCCACTGGACTTGTTCTCGTCCATTGGATGAGAGCTGTTGAAGAAATCATTCAAGTCCTGTTGAGTAGTTTGCTGTGGTGATGTGTTTATTCAAAGAATACCGGTAAACTGGTGAACCAACAGGCACAGAGCGGATCTGAGCCGGTGAGTGGACACAGAGCAAATTAAACTGCAGCATTTTATACAGTAAGAACAAGGAACACAAATGGCAGGTTCAAACAATAGGTAAACAAAAGGCATGCAAAGGGAGGGGGGTCTGCTCTTTGCAGAGTGTGGGGGAGGTATGGGGGCAGACATTTAACATAGTGATCACACCAGGTCTTTTGATTAACTGGTGTGACGCAACTGTGTATCTGCAGGGTTTATGAGACAGACAGGAATCAACATTAATGTCTGGAGGTCAAAGGGCTCTTCCCAGACTCTCACGTTCAGACAGAGCTGAAACATCTATTGATGTCAATGATATTGACTTTGTTTCTAAGTAATCTGGTTTTATCCGTCATTTTCAGATGGCTCTAAATACTACAATACCCATGAGCCTCAGCTGCGGTCGCCATGGTGAAGAATCCATTTGTGCACATGGCGAACACTAGCCTATATAGCATTGCCGGTGTGACCGTGTTAGCATGTTGACAGTAGCATTTAGCTCAAAGCACTGCTGCTTATTTACAGCCTCACAATCGTTTTAAAGACAACGATTCTTCATTCTGTAGCAGAGTAACAACAGAATCTACGATGATCATGGGAATTAGAGGAAGACGCAAAATATTTCTCGAGTCAAAACTGTTTTTGCAGTGATTTTGACATTAAAGCTCGTCCTCTTCTGGACGGGTCTTCTTCTTCTTTGTCTCCTCCTCCTCCTCCTCGTGGAAGACCTTTCCATCTGACTGCTTCCTCCAGCTCAGTCTGATGCCTTCACTGACCCCCTGGTCCTCCAGCCTCTGTTTGAGCTGAGACACAAAACATTCACTGTCTATATCTATAAAAACCTTTCGTTGAGCTACGCCCTGCGTTCTGTGTTAGCAGCACCCTGCATCCCACGTCACTGATTCAACGATCAGCTTTTTTTTTTTTTTACGCAAACAATAACGATGACACGTATGCTGGACTCTTACATCGTTCTCAACGGTCGGCTAAATCACCTGGTTGTTCTGTTTTTTTAATGTTTGAAATTAGAAAAATTCACCTCCTTCAAGATGTTCTCCATCACAGCAGGGTCATCGAGATCCAGAGAGGAGCTCTCCTTCAGCAGCCTCACTTTCACCACTTGCTTTGAAACAGAAACTTTAAGAAAAGAAAAGGGAAACTATTGTCATTCTTTAACATTAGCTTAGCATGGACCCGTCTTAATGAATGATGCCAACAGCACAAACTGCCATCTGCAGTTGATCACTGCTGCTTCTTCAAACGCTTCCATGAACATTATCAACATTATGGATGCCGACATGTATTTTCTATTCACAACTCTGGATTTATTGATGTTCATTTTCTCTTCATTTGCTGCTTTTGAGCAGTTTTTCTGCTGTATGTTAAAAATTGACATTTAAATACAGCGTGAATGAAAACTTACCACTGTAGCAGATGAACGCTCTCTTCAGGTGGCAGTTCCAGTCCTCCCATTCGCCAGCGTTGTCAAAGTTGACCGCCACACAAGTCTCCTTCCCATGTCTGTTATTAGGTTCCCTTGGTGTCTTTCTCCAGAACCGAAACGAGGAGCTACTTCCATCCGACCACTTCCAGGAGTCTCTGAAAAGGCCGATCCAGAAGTCTCTTTCTCCGGGTACCAACTCCTTTATGGAGGACAGGCACTGCCACAGATCAGACACAAATAAATGAATAATAATTAAATTATGATGACATTAAATGCACCAAAAATAATATTAAAATTAAATCTAGGCATTAATTGCTGACATTTGCTTTTGTCGTTGATTCCTTTTGTATTCACACTAATTTTCCTTTTGACATTTTTAAATCATCTTCATTATTGTATTTCCACAAACTTATCATCTTCACCGAGACGGTTGTGTTCTTAAATAACGTGTCCGTTTGTTGGTTTGGTTTCAGCAGGATGAGACAAAAACTACAGAACTGATTTCCACCAAACTTGGAAGGAGGAGGGGTCTCGGATCAGAACAGACCCCACTAATCAGATCAGGTGAATTTTTGTGGCTGGTATCTATGAGTGAGTACAATCTGATGTGAATAACAGGGACTGTCCGGCCTCGGCGGAGGTATGCGCTCTACTGGTTCATGTCTGTGTTTTTTCTTTTTGCATTTCTTCATGTATTTCTGACTTGTTATATGTATGAGGTGGCTGTCATTCAAAGCCATTCACAGCACAGCAGGGCAGGACCGGGCGGGACAGTCTCAGGCCTCAGTCACCGGGCCGCCCCGACCAGGATTCTGATCCGAATCATATTTTGTGGAGACCGCTAACTACTTCTACCTACAACTTTAGCTACCATTAGCTAGTTAGCTGTGTATTCAGTGGTGTTGTTCCCTGAGGGGAGAACAAACAGCAGCTCTCAATCCTTCATTTCTTCCGTTATCAGGCTACTAAACAGCCAGTCGTCTTTGAAATGACATTATTTCTGAATCGATCGTTGATATGAACTTCGACAAAATGTGTTTATTTATTGCTGCCTGTTATTGACCTGTCAGTCCAAAGCTCCTGTACCAGAGGTGTAAACAAAACGTTGTGTTTTTTTCATTTTAGCACAGTCAGCTCGGCGTGGGAGGGATTTGCATATCCAACTCTTCCTCCTGTCAGTGCTATGGAAAAATAGACTCTAAAAAAAGCTCCACTAGTTCAGTGGAAGACTTGTTTCATTTCCTATGAAATGAAATAGAGAGAGGGGAGGGTGTGAGCTCGTAGAGTGGAGCAGCAGGAAGAGAGGGCAGGTAGCAGCAGCGACTTCAATGTGCAGTGAAGGCCTCAGTTGTGGGTAAATAAATCTGCAGCTTCTGGAGACCACGCTGAAATCTCCCACGAGCAGCTTCAGCACTGCTGGTGAAAGTGAACGAGTCGAGCACAAACAACTTCGGCCCAGGACGAAAACACACATCTCCTCTGCTTCCTGACTTCGGTGTGGACACAGAGCAGGAAGAGGCAAACACACAAAGATTCAGTGAGAAGCTACAAAACCACTGAGAAAAACACAACAAAGTAAAAAAAACGCCTTTCTCTGAGGTTTCCTGCACAGACATGAGTCCAGTCTCGCAACACAGGCCTGTTTGAAGGGAGATGGGGGGTCGTCACGGGTCGGCGCAGCCCGCTTGGAGGTGGAGCGGCACACTACGGCCCGACTAGGTGTGGTTAAACTGGTAATGCAAATCGGCGCTGCTTGGATTGACTCAGCAACGCCCAGAGTGACAGTGGAAAAACCCCACAGAGCCCGGCGCTCCGAGTGCGAGCAGAGTCACCTGAGAGGAGCTGAACGGCTAGCTGAGCTACTGCTAACTAATGTTAGCTGAGCAACATTTAAAGCTGTCATTCAGGAAACTGTCAGTCTCAGAGTCATTTTCTCTATAACATAGTGGATAAATGTTGTACAGTGATCAGCGAGGCCTCGCCCCCCCAACACAACTCTTCTCATCTGTGAACAGTTATGTCATCAAGTTCAGCCCGACATCAGTCTTATTCAAGCCACCGTAGCTGTCATGAGACCCGCCTGAGTGCTGGATAGGTTTTTAAAAACAACAGACACAAACTGTACTGAGACGTCATCTTCCAGAGAGCCCCAGTGAGCATGTCAGCCAACAGGCACGGAGAAAACACAGAATAAATACGTTTGTGGAAATAAACACCGGCTAAAACACAAAGGGGAGAGAATGGAGACATTAATACAGAAACACATTTAAAAATTAACAAATGAATAAATAAAATGGAAAAGTTGATGAATGTGTGAATTAACTGCAAAGGTAACTTCACACAGGAGCAGATTAATAACAGAAACATTAATTAACGCCTGCATTTATCTATTCTTTTTGTATTGTTGCAGTGTCGGTCCTTCGTTTCGTCCGTTACCTTCTGGTTCTCCGCCATGTTCCTCACACTGGCCAGGTCTGTGTGGTGCTGTCTGCAGTAGCTCTGGGCCTCAGTCCAGTTCATGGTGTCTTCGGTGAGGACGAACGTCACATTCAGCCCTGAAGACAGACGTTCAGAGGGACAAACCTTCAGTTATCCACCCATGCCGTGTCTATAAACCCCCGGAGATGTAAGGCAGTACGGCAATAAAATAAAGCATATATAAAAATCTGACTTACGTTATCATTGTTAAAAAATAGGGTTTGAGTTTTTCTTTGAAAAAAAATTAAATCTACACTAAATATGTTCATACATTATATTTAGGTTTTTCCCTCGCATTAATATTTAAATTAAAATTTTTACACTGAATCTCATTATGAAGGTGAAATCACTACGGGGCTGTCTGTTACCACATCCGTCCACAAATGCACATCAGAGATATATTTTGCCTCCTCTTCTTGTCCCGCTTCGGACCGAGACAGTCACATGGATAAACCTGTTAATCGTGGAGGCTCGAGCGTCATCAGACACTCTATAGTTCTTTAAATAAGATTCATGTAACCGAAGACAAAGAGGCAGAGAGGTCAAACACCAAACTGGTACATTTGCGACTTCACATCCTCACCTCTGACATCCATGCAGACCGCCTTAAAATGTTTGTGACATCCGACATCGTTCCACAGTCCGTTATCATACATCTCTGCGCAGTGTTCCCCACTGTGCTCGTTGTTCGGCTCTTTAGCCGACCATCTTCTGAACTCCGTCTCCCCGTCTTTGTAGAAACTGGTGTCTGACAGTGACCACCTCCAGGTGTCCAGGTCATCATACAGCCCGATCCAGGCAAACTGGAAGCAAAGTTTGAATAGTTTCATTAGCCTCAATTGTCATATAAAGCATTAGAGCCGGCGCTAGCTTTTAGCTGCCCAAGGAAATGTTGAGTAAATGATGTGTGATGACCATAACAAGGTTCTCAGTGATGGTAACTGCTCCATGATGTGGACAGCTGTGTGTGTCTTTGCCTTCTAAAATCAACAGTGATCTCGTTGGTTTTCCTGACGTTGAGCAGTAGATCGTTCTCTCTGCAGGACTGTTGATTTTCTCCCGATGTGAACTCTCCTCGTTGTTTCTACTGCGGCCGACGGTGTAAAGTTCAGAGGTCAAGTCATTTCGTGGGTTGGAGGTAATTTGCTGGGAATGTGTTTGCAGTGTGTGCACAGGAAACCATTTACATGTCTGTGTTTGCACGGTTATCTACGTGTTAGAATATTTGCATTTGCATACATGCAGGCAGTAACGGTGACCTGTTGAATCTGCCTCTCTGGTTCTGCTGGCTCCTCATCAGATGGTTCTGTGTCATGTGGGTGTGAGACAGGAAGTGTTGGGTGGTTGTTGTGAGGCTGTCCGTGGGGAACATTAAAGCATTCATTCGTAAAGACTAGTCCAGTCACCACCGACGAACCCTCGTGTCACAGTGGTGTCGTCCACATACTTCACAACAGAGTTCTCCTGATGTCTGGGAGTGTGTTGTGGGTTCTGACAGTGGCCCGTCTCCTGGAGGCGGAGTAGACTTCACAGCTGAGTCTCTGCTGAAGAGGTCAAAGCGAGCAGAACCTGTGTTCAGCTCATTCGGCAGCGTGGCCTCACACATGATGAGGAGCTCCTGCTTTTGTAGCCTGTGACATTTTGGACCTGGTGCCACAGATCTTTGGAGCTGTTGGTGTCGAGGTCCCTCTCCAGTCTCTGCTGATGTCTCCTCTTTGCCTCTTTGAGGCCGGGTAGAGGAACAGCTCTCGGTCCAAGTCGGGTCAGCGTCGCTCTGGCTCCTGTCCTGATGGTTCTGGCACATCAGGTTAGCTTCAGGCAGACCTTGTGTTGGAGCTATTCCAGGTGGAGCTACTTTAAACTACTTTTTAAACAGTGAGCTCCTTCAGTCCAGTGGTTCCCAGCTGAGGGGTACCACCAGATAAATCTGAGGGGTCGTCAGATGATTCATTGGAGCGGAAAGAAGAAAAGTTCTGATTCACAAATCTCTTTTGAGTTTTATGTACTTTTTTTTTCCTAATATGTTGTTTTGTGAATTGTTCAATATTTTGACCTCTTTGGGCCTGAAACTGTTTTTCAAACGAAACAGTTCATTTGACTTAGTTTCTTACACTGTAAAGGCAGAACTTTAAAACCATCTATCACACTTCACGTCAAAAATGTCTTTGAGATGAGAGGGAGAGTGAAGTGAACTCACGTGGCTGTATTCAGAGGTCACCATGTTGCTTCTATCTAACGTGTCGATCAGGATCTTCACGTCCTCCATGTTGTCTACAGTTGCCAGGTCAGTGTATTTTTCTCTGCAGTACCTCTGAGCTTCAGTCATGTTCTTCTGGTCATAAACAAAATGGTACTGACGATGGACCTGTGATGAGATGGCACTCAGCCCTGTAGAGACAGACATGCATACTGATTACATTTGGACCAAAATATGATTTAATGACATTCTGGTTCCGGCTCAGATTGTATGTAAAACTTTGAGCCGTTTGTTCAGAACTTTTCTTTATCTTTAAGAAGATTAGTGAGGCTTAATTAGTAACCAGAGGAAAGATATTTTCTGCACGACTCGACTGTTTTAAAACCTACAGCTGAAACGTTACAATGACAAAGCATGATTTTTCATTGAGTTGGACTGTACATCAATCAAGTGAAAGTTCTCAGAGTTCTGTCACAAGAATACCACATTAAATACTATTAGGAAATGAGAAATTATAGATAAGACTTGCCTGATGCAGCGATGATGCTCAGAAAAACTTTGTCCATCCTTGTCTCTTCCCTGTTTCTGCCTGTCTGTGTCTGTGACTGCAGACGTGCAGCTTTTAAAATCACTCGTTATTCATTAACTATCATCTTCGTCACCTCCGGCTTCATGCAAAGTCCTTATGTGAACGCTTATTTGCCTATCAGGCTCCTCAGTCTCTTACTGTTTACACTGTGCTGAACAGGTTGTTGAGTCAAGAATCAGTAGAAACATGTTCTGATACGTGTTGATGTTGGATCGTTCAAAACATGTCGAGATGAGCACGATCACATCAAGTCAGGGAAATAAGAAAGTCTGAGCTGAATGAAGCAGGTATGTAAACATTCAGACACCACACCTGCTGGTTCATCCTGAGACTGCTCAGGAGAAGCACTTTAATCAGAAAATTAACAAATAAACTAAAATCAACCTGTATTAACTAAATTTGTTAACTCAAGTATTGAATTTAAGGGCAATTTTGACTGTATTTGCATTTTTCCATTTTCTGAGACTTTGCACTACAACTCTTCTATAACTGAGAGGCAAACATTGTAGTTTTTACTCCACTACATTCATTATAACTTTGCAGATTCACTTAAATATTACAGATACTCCTCAAATAAATTCTAATGTATTATTGATGATTAAGATTTTATTGATCCCAGCAGGAAATTCACAAGCGTTATATAAACATCGTATGAAGTCATTAAAACACGCCCAGCTGCAGCAGTGAACACATACATGCATCAATAATTACAGTCCAGTCATATAATACAGTGTGAATTATTCTGAAATGGGTCATTAAACATAATAACTGTATTTATTTGTGGGACTGTTCAAACTCAGCGTCCTAGTTCGTCAAACAGTACGAACACAGCTGAGCAAACAGGCCAACGCCTCAATGTAAGTGTATCGTCGTGTCTTTCATCGTCAGAAAGCTCAGACTCTCATGATTCTATTGATTCTATGAACCATTTCAAGATAAAAACACATCAGGAAGGTACAATCAGCAAACAAGCAAACAAACAAACGAGCATGTACACAGTTTTATCAACTCATCAGTAAAGAGTCTGTGTGTTTCAGAAGTGCATCAAACTGCAACAAAAACTGTTTTCTCTCATTCTAAAATGTCCACTGGATCCATTTCAGTGACACGTTCAGTCCAACACAGTATTTCATCATTAAATGGAGACAAAACAGCAAAAAACTGACATCACGGATGATTTTATCCGTAACAAGAGACTCCTCATTTCACAGCAGACTCCATCTTCCCTCTGCAGCAGCTGTTTGATTGACAGCTCATTTCAGCAGACAGGAGCTTCTGTGCCCGCCCTCGAGCCGACAACAGCCAATGAGTGAGCGTGTAGAGCAGTGACCCACTCTCTCTTCTCCCTCCTCTCTCCTGAGCCACTTACACACCAGCCTCCAGATGATTGACGTATCATGTAGCCATTGAGATTTCAGATCCAGTAAAATAGAGTTTAAATCAGTTTTTACAGCCCTAAACTTGATGGATGTGCTCTTTGACGGGCTGTTTTTCCACCTCAGCTCTTGTTTATGAGTATTTCATCAGCACAGAGTTAGTGTCAATCAGGAAATAAAGAGCTGTAATGAGTTTTTGCTCCTGTTAGTCTCAGACTGAGGTGTTCTGAGCTTTTCCTCACAAAAACACGTGTTCAGTGATCATTCTCAGTGACAGTGTTGTCTAGTTTGAACTTGCACCATGTCAGACTACATGACGTCGACACATTGGGTTTTCAAGCTAATAGGGGCAGTTACAGCTCATCTGCAGGCTGATTTTTGCTTCAAAACATTTTGGCACCAAAAGTTGCAGAATTCCTCCAGATTGATGCCAGACGCACGTACAGAGCTATCGACTGTCTGTGAAAACAAATTCAGACTGTAACCTTTCAAAAGAGCCCCAAACCACGTCTGTGCTCCAGGTCTGTGCTCAACAACAGCGCTGCACTGGCCTGGGGGAGGTGTTTCAGGATGATTTTACATATATTTCCGGGAATAAGATGCCTGTACTTTTAGTTACGTAACATTTTGAAGGCAGGACTTTCTCTAGTACCTCCCACAGAGCTGCCAGCGGACGGCTGTCACCTCTCACCGTGCCCAAACAAATGATAAACAAATCGGACTCCAGGTAACAGTAAGTCACAGATCCTGTGGTTTTACAGAAATGTCAACTCTGATGTCCTGTTCGTTGCCATGGCTGGTTTCATAAAATATTTTTATAGGCTATATAACGCTTGTGAATTTCCTGCTGGGATCAATAAAATCTTCATCATCAATAATACATTAGAATTTATTTGAGGAGTATCTGTAATATTTAAGTGAATCTGCAAAGTTATAATGAATGTAGTGGAGTAAAAACTACAATGTTTGCCTCTCAGTTACAGAAGAGTTGTAGTGCAAAGTCTCAGAAAATGGAAAAATGCAAATACAGTCAAAATTGCCCTTAAATACAATACTTGCGTTAACAAATTTAGTTAATACAGGTTGATTTTAGTTTATTTGTTGATTTCCTGATTGAAGTTGTCGTCTGTATCAGTAATCTGACAGTAGAATAAGATACAGGTCAGCTGTCTGTGGCTCCGCCCAGCGGCCCTAATTTGATTTGCAAGAATCCACCGCCCCCGGATCAACACAACCAATCAGAGCCGAGGGGCGTGTCTAAGAAGTGTCAATCATGCGCGTGCATACGCTGCTGTCAGTCCCGCTCCCTCGCGCAGTGCGTACTCGGCAGCATATATCGCCCCTCCCCCGCGCAGGCGCAGTGCCTGCTCTCACCAACGTTCAAGCTCAAGCTCAAACTGAGAACAATGGCGGAGAGGCGGCAGAGCAGAAAAATGTCCCACCGTTGCCGACGTCAAAGAGAAGAAATAAGAAGACTGACGAAGAAAGGCAGTGTAAAAACAAAGAATTGGACCGAGCCAGAGAGAAAACAAGGATGAATATCGGAGTCATTTCAGAGGTGGAGGAGCTGCGGGATTTGTTAGGACTCAAGAGCGACGCAGAGTTTGCCGCTTTTCTGCTGGACGAGTAAGGACCGCTGCTCGATATATGTTTCACTCTGTGTTTTAACCACAAGGCTAAGATGGTGGCGGTTACAGTAATACTCGCAATAGAGCAAATCGCCCGATGTTACAGTCGAGCTACGTAGCTTGTTGGTAAATCTAGCTTGTTAGCGTGTATGCTAACTCCGGTGTTTAGCTTTGTCTTTGTGGCTACTGGTTAGCAAAAGTGCCTTTCAAGTGACCGGGCGGTTATAACTTTAGTTTGTGTTCAAAGGTCCGTTTCACAAAGAGGGGTAACTCTAGCCTGTTTCAGAGAGAGAGGTAACTTAAGCTCTCGTCAGTTACCGTAGTAACAGACTCCATGAACCTAACCTGGTCGGGACCAGGGGCCCGTTTCACAAAGCGGGTTCAACAAACTCTGAGTCTAATCCTAAACTCTGAGTTGATCTACTCTGAGATAGAAAACTCTGAGTTTCCGGTTCCAGAACAGCGGATTTGAGTTAGTTTAATCCAATTCGAGGTTGGTGAAAAACGTAGCCCTCCGCTTCCCCGTTGCCATGGTGACTCGTCGAATCGGGGCTCCATTGACACTGGCTTTTTATAGTTGTGGTGCACACGCTTAACTCCAGGTGAAACTACTCCGAGTTGATTAAACTAACTCAAATCCGCTGTTCTGGAACCGGAAACTCAGAGTTTTCTATCTCAGAGTAGATCAACTCAGAGTTTAGGACTCTCTGAAGTGGTTGAATGCGCCATCTTGGTTATCTGGCTTCCTCTGTTACCGTGGTTACAGGCCTGCTCGTGCACGGCAGGCTCCTCTGTGGGAGGGGCTCTGAAGGCAGGGCTGCAGCGGCAGAGAGGAAGAAGGACTGACCTGGGAGCTGTGTCATTCAAATGTTCTGGCTAAGTCCAGTTTCTTTCTCAGGACTCCAGACTGCAGCTTCACAGTGCTTCTCCTGAGCGGTCTCAGGATGAATCAGCAGGTGTGGTGTCTGAATGTTTACATACCTGCTTCATTCAGCTCAGACTTTCTTATTTCCCTGACTTGATGTGATCGTGCTCATCTCGACATGTTTTGAACGATCCAACATCAACACGTATCAGAACATGTTTCTACTGATTCTTGACTCAACAACCTGTTCAGCACAGTGTAAACAGTAAGAGACTGAGGAGCCTGATAGGCAAATAAGCGTTCACATAAGGACTTTGCATGAAGCCGGAGGTGACGAAGATGATAGTTAATGAATAGCGAGTGATTTTAAAAGCTGCACGTCTGCAGTCACAGACACAGACAGGCAGAAACAGGGAAGAGACAAGGATGGACAAAGTTTTTCTGAGCATCATCGCTGCATCAGGCAAGTCTTATCTATAATTTCTCATTTCCTAATATTATTTAATGTGGTATTCTTGTGACAGAACTCTGAGAACTTTCACTTGACTGATGTACAGTCCAACTCAATGACAAATCATGCTTTGTCATTGTAACGTTTCAGCTGTTTCAAAACAGTCGAGTCGTGCAGAAAATATCTTTCCTCTGGTTACTAATTAAGCCTCACTAATCTTCTTTAATACTTATAAAGAGAAAGAAAAGTTCTGAACAAACAGCTCAAAGTTTTACATACGATCTGAGCCGGAACCAGAATGTCATTAAATCATATTTGGTCCAAATGTAATCAGTATGCATGTCTGTCTCTACAGGGCTGAGTGCCATCTCATCACAGGTCCATCGTCAGTACCATTTTGTTTATGACCAGAAGAACATGACTGAAGCTCAGAGGTACTGCAGAGAAAAATACACTGACCTGGCAACTGTAGACAACATGGAGGACGTGAAGATCCTGATCGACACGGTAGATAGAAGCAACATGGTGACCTCTGAATACAGCCACGTGAGTTCACTTCACTCTCCCTCTCATCTCAAAGACATTTTTGACGTGAAGTGTGATAGATGGTTTTAAAGTTCTGCCTTTACAGTGTAAGAAACTAAGTCAAATGAACTGTTTCGTTTGAAAAACAGTTTCAGGCCCAAAGAGGTCAAAATATTGAACAATTCACAAACAACATATTAGAAAAAAAAAGTACATAAAACTCAAAAGAGATTTGTGAATCAGAACTTTTCTTCTTTCCGCTCCAATGAATCATCTGACGACCCCTCAGATTTATCTGGTGGTACCCCTCAGCTGGGAACCACTGGACTGAGGAGCTAAGTTTATAAAAAGTAGTTTAAAGTAGCTCCACCTGGAATAGCTCCAACACAAGGTCTGCCTGAAGCTAACCTGATGTGCCAGAACCATCAGGACAGGAGCCAGAGCGACGCTGACCCGATTGGACCGAGAGCTGTTCCTCTACCCGGCCTCAAAGAGGCAAAGAGGAGACATCAGCAGAGACTGGAGAGGGACCTCGACACCAACAGCTCCAAAGATCTGTGGCACCAGGTCCAAAATGTCACAGGCTACAAAAGCAGGAGCTCCTCATCTTGTGTGAGGCCACGCTGCCGAATGAGCTGAACACAGGTTCTGCTCGCTTTGACCTCTTCAGCAGAGACTCAGCTGTGAAGTCTACTCCGCCTCCAGGAGACGGGCCACTGTCAGAACCCACAACACACTCCCAGACATCAGGAGAACTCTGTTGTGAAGTATGTGGACGACACCACTGTGACACGAGGGTTCGTCGGTGGTGACTGGACTAGTCTTTACGAATGAACGCTTTAATGTTCCCCACGGACAGCCTCACAACAACCACCCAACACTTCCTGTCTCACACCCACATGACACAGAACCATCTGATGAGGAGCCAGCAGAAGCAGAGAGGCAGATTCAACAGGTCACCGTTACTGCCTGCATGTATGCAAATGCAAATATTCTAACACGTAGATAACCGTGCAAACACAGACATGTAAATGGTTTCCTGTGCACACACTGCAAACACATTCCCAGCAAATTACCTCCAAACCACGAAATGACTTGACCTCTGAACTTTACACCGTCGGCCGCAGTAGAAACGACGAGGAGAGTTCACATCGGGTGAAAATCAACAGTCCTGTCTCAGTACAGTTTGTGTCTGTTGTTTTTAAAAACCTACCCGGCACTCAGGCGGGTCTCATGACAGCTACGGTGGCTTGAATAAGACTGATGTCGGGCTGAACTTGATGACATAACTGTTCACAAATGAGAAGAGTTGTGTTGGGGGGGCGAGGCCTCGCTGATCACTGTACAACATTTATCCACTGACTTATATGTTATAGAGAAAATGACTCTGAGACTGACAGTTTCCTGAATGACAGCTTTAAATGTTGCTCAGCTAACATTAGTTAGCAGTAGCTCAGCTAGCCGTTCAGCTCCTCTCAGGTGACTCTGCTCGCACTCGGAGCGCCGGGCTCTGTGGGGTTTTTCCACTGTCACTCTGGGCGTTGCTGAGTCAATCCAAGCAGCGCCGATTTGCATTACCAGTTTCACCACGCCTAGTCGGGCCGTAGTGTGCCGCTCCACCTCCAAGCGGGCTGCGCCGACCCGTGACGACCCCCCATCTCCCTTCAAACAGGCCTGTGTTGTGAGACTCAACTCATGTCTGTGCAGGAAACCTTAGAGAAAGACCTTTTTTTACTTTGTTGTGTTTTTCTCAGTGGTTTTGTAGCTTCTCACTGAATCTTTGTGTGTTTGCCTCTTCCTGCTCTGTGTCCACACCGAAGTCAGGAAGCAGAGGAGATGTGTGTTTTCGTCCTGGGCCGAAGTTGTTTGTGCTCGACTCGTTCACTTTCACCAGCAGTGCTGAAGCTGCTCGTGGGAGATTTCAGCGTGGTCTCCAGAAGCTGCAGATTTATTTACCCACAACTGAGGCCTTCACTGCACATTGAAGTCGCTGCTGCTACCTGCCCTCTCTTCCTGCTGCTCCACTCTACGAGCTCACACCCTCCCCTCTCTCTATTTCATTTCATAGGAAATGAAACAAGTCTTCCACTGAACTAGTGGAGCTTTTTTTAGAGTCTATTTTTCCATAGCACTGACAGGAGGAAGAGTTGGATATGCAAATGCCTCCCACACCGAGCTGACTGTGCCAAAATGAAAAAAACACAACGTTTTGTTTACACCTCTGGTACAGGAGCTTTGGACTGACAGGTCAATAACAGGCAGCAATAAATAAACACATTTTGTCGAAGTTCATATCAACGATCGATTCAGAAATAATGTCATTTCAAAGACGACTGGCTGTTTAGTAGCCTGATAACGGAAGAAATGAAGGATTGAGAGCTGCTGTTTGTTCTCCCCTCAGGGAACAACACCACTGAATACACGGCTAACTAGCTAACGGTAGCTAAAGTTGTAGGTAGAAGTAGTTAACAGTCTCCACAAAATATGATTCGGATCAGAATCCTGGTCGGGGCGGCCCGGTGACTGAAGCCTGAGACTGTCCCGCCCGGTCCTGCCCTGCTGTGCTGTGAATGGCTTTGAATGACAGCCACCTCATACATATAACAAGTGAGAAATACATGAAGAAATGCAAAAAGAAAAAACACAGACATAAACCAGTAGAGCGCATACCTCCGCCGAGGCCGGACAGTCCCTGTTATTCACATCAGATTGTACTCACTCATAGATACCAGCCAAAAAAATTCACCTGATCCGTTCGTTATTCTCTGAGAAATGTGATGAATTTTAAGATGAATTAAAGTTAGTGGGGTCTGTTCTGATCCGAGACCCCTCCTCCGTCCAAGTTTGGTGGAAATCAGTTCTGTAGTTCTCTTTCATAATATTTCGCTCGATGTCTCACTATGGGATGCTCGCCTCGCTGCAGCCCTCAGAAGCATTAATCTCATTACGCCAATCCTGATTGGCTGATGAACGTGTCTTTCTGCCTCAGGTAGTCCCATCTACCTTAAATAGTGCATGCGGACGGCACCACGTCATTCAAACACCTCACGGTTAGCACACCAGTTTACTGCCCTGATTCCCTGCCTGCACGCCAGCTCACGAGGAATGGTGGCTCAACCCCTCACACCAGAGGACACGGAGACTCCGGGGCCCGACTGTCGCTGCGGGAATAATATATCGAGTAAGGAACACGTCTGGCTAGCTACCGATGGCGCCACCGTCGAAGCCGGAGAGGAGACGGGGGTCGCTGCGGTGGCGATCCCGAAGGCTAGTGCCAGCTGGGGCTCCCAGCTCAACCTAGCCGCATGTCCCCCGCAGGAGGAAGACGTCCTGGAACTGGAGTATGGGGACGAGGAAGATGGTGCCTCGGAACTCCTCATATCAGAGGATGAAGAAGAGGACGAGGTCTTCATCACTCCGTCGCCTCTCGGGATGGAGAGGAGAGTAGCACAGCAGCTTCTCCCCTCCCCATCTCGGACATGCTCGACGTTTGCAAAACCCTGGCCCGCTGTAATAGCTGAGACCACCAGATCCTGCTACAAGGGAAAGAAATTGCCCTTTGCCCTTTGCCAAGAGTGCGATGAAGCAACTACTCCCCGTCTTCCCAGAGCTGCTGGATGAGGTGGCACCCTGATGGAGAGACCGCCCTTAAAGCAGCAGGAGCCCAATTCCCATAGCCTCGTCCCTTGACTGTGACTCGATGGAGAGCCTGGGTTTGCTAGACCGCTCAATGTCCTCTCCCTGCTCACTGCTTATCAGGCTGAGTTATGTGAGGATTTTGTGCAAACTCAGGACCCAGCCACGTGGGAGGAGATACTGGTCATCACCAACCTGTGTCTCCGTGTGCAACGCTGCGCGGTCCAGGCCACAGGAAGAGCGCTGGGGACTATGGTTCTGGATGAACGAGCGCAGTGGCTGAAACCTCGCCAACATGTCAGACAGAGATAAGGAAGATGTCCTGGACATACCCATTGTCCCGGAGGGGATTTATGGTCCCGCGTTGGCTTCGATGCAAAGGCGATGCACGAGCTTCTTTAGGTGTTCCCTCCCCTGGCCTCGATACCCCGACTCTGTTCAGAGTGAGGGAGCGTGGCCATAGACTGATTTTGATAGCTCCGCATTGTCCTGCGATGCACTGGCTGGCGGAGATACATCGGTTGCTGTGCACTCAGCCCTGGCAGCTCCCACTGCACAGGGACCTGCTACCGCAGGGTGGAGGGACGGTCACTATCAGGTGATTGTTGAATCAATAACGTGGGATGTAGGATGCTGCTAACACAGAACGCAGGGCGTAGCTCAACGAAAGCTTTTTGGAGATATTAAGGACAGTAAATGTTTTGTGTCTCAGCTCAAACAGAGGCTGGAGGACCAGGGGGTCAGTGAAGGCATCAGAGTGAGCTGGAGGAAGCAGTCAGATGGAAAGGTCTTCCACGAGGAGGAGGAGGAGGAGACAAAGAAGAAGAAGACCCGTCCAGAAGAGGACGAGCTTTAATGTGGAATTACTGCGTCCGTTTCCATGAAAGATTTCTTTTTTGCTTCGTCCTTTTAAAAAAAAAAAAAGGTTTTGACTTGAGAAATATTTTGCAGTCTTCCTTTAATTCCCATGATCATCATAGATTATGTTGTTACTCTGCTACAGAATGAAGAATCGTTGTCTTTCAAACGATTGTGAGTGCACACGTGAGGCTGTAAATAAGCAGCAGTGCTTTGAGCGAAATGCTACTGTCAACATGCTAACACGGTCACCCCAGCAATGCTATATAGGCTAGTGTTCACCATCTGCAAAATGGATTCTTCACCGTGGCGACCGCAGCTGAGGCTCATGGGTATTGTAGTATTTAGAGCCATCTGAAAATGACGGATAAAACCAGATTTCTTAGAAACAAAGTCAATATCATTGACATCAATAGATGTTTCAGCTCTCATCCAATGGACGAGAACAAGTCCAGTGGCTACGATACAGCACTTGGAGTCTGTGCTTAGCAGTAGTGTCGTTTCACATTACCACCTTAAATAATAATTTGGGATTCAGGTACGAGTCATACTAATTTTTAACTGCCCGTAGGAAGAACGAACATGTAAGGGTCCGGTCCTGATTGGAGCTCCCGGCCTGTCTGCGCCACCTAACCAGCCCAGAGACACGGGAGGACAGCCAAGGACCACCAGGACCACGAGCATCTTATTTTCCAACTGTATGTTCAGTGTTTGTCTGATACAGGTTGTGCTCATTCTCATGGTTGGTTTGTAAAACAAAAAGCAAGCGGTGGAGATGAGGCAGGCGTACTGTGGGACATATTTGCCCCGGTGAACACTCGGACCACTTTATCTGTGCCGTGGGCTCATAAGGTAGAGCGAACAGGCCGGGCGGTGGAGCAGTGCCAGGACTGCCTGGTGGCAGCCCTCCCCACAGCTTACGGGACAAACCTAACTTCAGAACTGAGTGTTTTGAAGTCACATAAAGAAAAAATCTTGTTTAGGGTCACCAGATTCCTTGGACTGGACTTCCAGGTGGGTGATAAACATGTTTCCTGACAACAACCACTGAGGGGGGGGTTGACAGGTCTGCCAACACTCCTGTTTTTCCCATTAAACAAATCATTTCCTGAAAAAATACCTGTGGAATAGGCGTGTTTTTTTCATAAAATGCAAATAGTTGTTCACATGACGTCAAATGATTCTGACGTGCCGCGAGCTGTTTAAGCCATTTCAACAGGTGCGAGTCTGACAGCTCACATCAGAGTGAACAGAGAGCCGGTGAGGATGGACGTCGTTCTTCTGCTCTTGGCTGCATCAGGCAAGTAGACTTCATTTGAGAAATGCACATCTGTGCATGGTTGGATTAAGACCTACAGCACAGGGACCTGTAAGGTGTAAAAGCTCTGCCACCTTCACCTGGACAAACAATTGCATTGGAATATTTGGTAAAAATGTGACTTGAAGAAGTTTTAATCAGATGAATGCACTTTTTTTAGTACCTCTGACTGTTTGTTAATGCAGCATGTCACTGTTGGAGCTGCTCCAGGTGGAGACACTCTGAACTACTTTACATAGTTAGACAGTTTAGTGCAATCTGAGGGGTCATCACATGATTAATGGGAGAGGAATGGATTTGTTGTGAAGTATTTGTTGTATGAATGAAACATTGGGAGACGTTTAGAGGGGAAAATTCTCTTAACTGAAGTACAGAATGTCTTTTTAAAAGACGTCAGTAGGCCGAAGGGTTGGGAACACCTGGTTTAATATATAATGATGTATTGTTGTATTCTGTTTTGAGGTTTATCGTGCTTTTAATGTAAAATGTTGATCTAAAAACAATCAGATGTACTTTAGATGTTCATCTGATCACACAGAAATGTGATGTTTCAACAGTCTCACGTTGTTGCTCTGTTGTCTCTGCAGGGCTGAGTGCCGTCTCATCACAGGCCCGTCGTCAGTACCATTTTGTTTATGACCAGAAGAACATGACTGAAGCTCAGAAGTACTGCAGAGAAAAACACACTGACCTGGCAACTATAGACAACATGGAGGACGTGAAGATCCTGAACGACGCGGTAGACAGAAGCAAAGGCGTCCGACTGTGAGTTCACTGATGTCTTTCTTTAAATGACACGCAGGTTGAAAGTTTTGCACGTCCACGTTGGTGTAAAGTCAGTAGAAACATTTTGAAGTAACATTTTGAGGTACTGTACTTGTACTTGAGTATTTCCATTTAATGCCACTCTGTACTTCTACTCCACGACTCCTCAGAAGGACGTTGTGAGCAGCACTTTAATCTTGTGTCTGATGAAGGTGCAGCTTGAATTTAAACGACTCCTACCTCTACCTCTAGAAAACGCCTCATATTTATGTGTTTATAATATGAGATGTACTCGTAGACTAAATGTCTACATATGTCTGTATATGGACACAACGCTCATTCCAAACAAGCTGGGACGTTGTGTAAAATACAAATTAAACAGAATCGGGGAATGTGATCATTTGTTGATCCTTTTGGACATAAACTCAATTTAAAACAGTACAAAGACAATTTATTCATTTCATGTTCAGCGTCACTGATTTTTGTAAATATATGCCTATTCTGAAGCAACGCCTTTCAGACAAATTGGGACGGGGCAACAAAAGACTGAAAGTTGTTGTGTTGGAACCTTCCACAGGTGAACAGGTTCATCGCTAACAGGTGATAGTATCATAATCAGGTATGAAAGGGGCGTCCTCGAAAGGCTCAGTCGTTCACAAGCGAGGACGGGGCGAGGTCGTCAAACACATGATTGTATAGATGATTTTACTACATGAGCTCAGGAACAGCAGGACTGAAGTCAGTTCTTTGTAAATGTTTGCGCTCTGTCTTTATTCTACACAGCGTCCCAACTCTTTTAGAATCGGGCTGTAAAGTGTTTTAATATAAATCCCCTCGTTGTGTTTCACCAGACTGAGTGTCCCTGTTGAGCTGCAGTGGATGGAAACAGAAGCAGTGAATGTTGTATTAGAAAGCCTGTTGGTTTGTGTCACTCAGACTGGTGAAGCCTCACATGAATTTTTGAGTGTATATTGTGTTGCCGTGTAATAAATGTGAGGATAAAGAAACATAAATTAAAATGTTGCTTTCAGGGTGTCTGGATCGGGCTGTATGATGACGTGAACAGCTGGAGGTGGTCACTGTCAAACACCAGTTTCTACAAAGACGGGGAGATCGAGTTCAGACTGTGGGCGCCTGGAGAACCAGGCAACTCCAACAGTAGAGAGCTCTGCACAGCGATGTATAATGCAGGATGGGGCGACTATCCTTGTATAGATCGCCTTGTGTCGGTCTGCATGGATGTCAGAGGTGAGAATATTAAGCAGTGAAGTTTAAAACATACCAGTTCAGTTTGTTGAGCTCTCTCTCATTATTTGGGCTGATACAGGATCAGTCAGTCAAACTTTATTTACAGCACCTTCCATCAACGTCAGTACAATTCAAAGAGCTTTACAGACGACTTACAAGCCAATAAGGCAGCAATTAATATTGATGATTCCACAGCGATCAGATGAGAATGAGAACAAGAACATTGTCGGTGATGAATGACTTGTTTGGTCGAGCAGATAGAAGAGCGTTGTAATAGTCCATCCTGCTGGATTTAAAACACGCTTCAGTCTCTGACTCACTCAGACGGAGACGTGGCCGCAATTCAGCTGTTTCAGATAATAAAACTCAGATCTGGCTACACACCCCGCATGAAAGCAACTGAGTACATGTACTCTATTACTACAGTACTTTATTTACTATGTAACTTATAACTCCACTGGATCTCAGAGGAAGAATGATGTATTTTTGACTTGACCTCATTTACTCAACAGCTGCAGTTACGTGTTACTGCTCAGATTAATATAAACATTAAAAAACATATGAGAAGCTTATAAAATACAACACGTTGTTATATATTGAACTAGTTCCCAACCTTTGTGTTTCTTTTTGCTGGTGACCTCCAACACAAAGCTCTGTCTACTTGAGCTTCTTGTCATGTTTCACATGTTCATGTGTTGTTGGTTCCACCAAAGAAACATTTCCCCACTAAACTTCTCACATGGTGACGTCCAAAGAAGTCAAATGATCCAATGTTTTATGTAAAAGCAAATATTGGAGGAAAGTTAAAGAAAGGAAAAGCTGGAAACAGATTTGTGTATCAGAAGGTTTTTCTTTTCTTTCCTCTCCATCAACCATGTGACGAGCCCTCAGATGTATCTGGTGACCCTTCAGAGGGGCCCGTATGTTTGTGTTTCAGACATCTGAGGAAATATTCACATGTAGACAAAATAATGCGTGAATCTATTAGATGTAGATTTTAAGGATGTGATTATTAATGGGGAGAGACGGTGAAGAAATACTCAGTAACATTTATTAAGATGATCATGTCTTCCATTTTTATTTGACAAAGTCATTAATTCAGTGGATTTATGATGCTGTGAATTCTGCCACAGACACGACATGGATGTAAACTGTATGTTATAGTTCCTCTGCACAGCACTGTGCTCTGTTTTCAGGGCTCAATGTCACGTTTGTCTACATCTCGACTCTCATGACCTGGACTGAGGCCCAGAGCTACTGCAGAGAACACCACACAGACCTGGCCAGTGTGAGGAACACGGCAGAGAACCAGAAGGTAAAGGATGTGGTACCTGCAGGAGGGGAAGCCTGGATCGGCCTTTTCAGAGACTCCTGGAAGTGGTCGGATGGAAGTAACTCCTCATTTAGGTACTGGAAGTTAGGTGAACCTAATAATGAAGGTTGGGCGGAGGCTTGTGTGGTGGCAGACTTGGGCAAAGATGGAAGAATTTGGGACATTCCCTGTGGCCTGAACAGACCGTTCGTCTGCTACGGCCCACGTGAGTGTTAACTTTTGATTCAACTAGTATTTATATTTGGATTTTGGTTTAATTTAGCATCAAATCAATGGTAATGTATCAAAAACAACACAAAACATAAAGTCATGGACAGAAAATAAAATGTAAACACTCCTGATGTTTATCACTGACATGAAATTATCTGTGAAGTTATCAAACAGATGCCACAGACGGAGGACAGAAGCACAGTTTCCCCGTCACTGTTCAAACTGATGAATGTCAATATTCATATGAAGAGATGTTTTGTAGTTGTAGAATGACACAACAGACTTGATGCAGTGATGTAACAGTATGAACGTACTGTGTGTTTGAATACAGCTGCAGTTCAGACAACAAGCAGCAGCAGCACCACATCCAGCACAACACAGCCTGGCGCCGGTGAGTTCTGTTCAGTGTATGTTACCGTGGGCATCGTCTACATTACAGACATAATGAGATATTTGACTTCAGCTCAGTCATGAATCCAACTCCTAATCTTGCTTAGGGCACCAAAATGGCGAGAGCCAGCCCTGACACAGACGGAGGACAGAAGCACAGTTTCCCCGTCACTGTTCAAACTGATGAATGTCAATATTCATATGAACATATTTTTCTCACAGTCCCTACGACTACAAAGCAAGTGATCAAAGTGCGTCTGGTGAGAAAGGACTCCTCTCTGGATCTCAACGACCCTGCTGTGTTGGAACAAATGTTGAAGGAGGTAAATCATGTTGGACTTTTCTAATTTTATACACAAACAGAACAAATTCAAATCAGATCAGACTTTATTGATCCCCGAGGGAAAACTCAGCAGAACAAGAAACAGTGTGAAGAGGTAGGAAACAGATGGACATGACGTGACCTGAGCATTGTGTAGGAAGCTGTGCACGTACATATGTGCAGGATTAAAGAGTGTAGTCGTGCCACTCTGCAGGCCGGACTGAGGCAGAACTGGGACTCGTTCAGAGTCGACGCTCAGCACAAACTTTACTATCAGTTTTAGAAAAGCCAGAGCCTTTACAACAGAAGAAAGAGGAGGAGAGAGTCAGAGAGGACAACAGGCCGACAGGTCGACGCCGTCTTAGGGAACAAAACATGTGAATGTGTAAATGTGATGCAGAGTGCTGCTAAAATAGAGGAAAATCTAAAGAACAATGCAGAATGTAATATCTCTCTGTGAGTGATGATGCTGAGGAGTTTTTATCAGTATCAACAGAGGCTGAAGGACCAGGGGGTGAAAGGAGACGTCAAACTGAGCTGGAGGAAGCAGTCAGACGGAAAGGTCTTCCACAAGGAGGAGGAGGAGACAAAGAAGAAGACGAACTGTCCAAAGAAGGACGAGCTTTAAAGGGGCACTACGTAGTTTTGGAGAAGAAATTCAAACTCATCATTTTAATGTTTACAATATTAATGAGGTAATAATACAAACATCAGTGAGTCAACAAGCTGTTCTCAGAGGAGAATAAGGTCCCAGAACACTGTTTGAAGCTAGAGAGGTGGCAGGGTCCGCCACATATAAACAGAGTCAAACAGTATAAACTGTGTTTTCCTTTAAGGTCAGTTTGTTTATTCAGTTTATTCAGTCATGAAAACAAAGAGAGTTTGTTTATTTAGTTTGTTGAGGCAGAAAGAAAAATCAGCCAATGAGGATCTTTCTCTGCTCATTAACATTTCTTCACCAAAACTACAGAATGCTCCTTTAAAGTTGAATTTCTGTGATTCTTCCTCAAAGTCCTCATGTAATGTGTCAGAATAGACCTGCAACATGTGGATGAATCGATCAGTCACATTAACTATTTTAATCATCAGTTAATCCTTTTAGTTATTAGTCAACTAACCAAACCAAATATACTCTGGTTCTAGCTTCTTAAATGTGACGATTTAATGTTTTCTTTTCATATATGATCATAAACTTAATATCTTTCTTTGTCAGACTGTTGGTCGATTATAACAAGACATTTAAAGTGATCTCATTGGGCTGTGGGAACTTATAACAGACTTTATTCACTCTATGAAATACTGTGTGAGCAGATAAAATACTGTGTAATCAGATAAAATACTGTGTGATGAGATAAAATACTGTGTGAGCAGATAAAATACTGTGTGAGCAGATAAAATACTGTGTGAGCAGATAAAATACTGTGTGAGCAGATAAAATACTGTGAGCAGATAAAATACTGTGTGATGAGATAAAATACTGTGTGAGCAGATAAAATACTGTGTGAGCAGATAAAATACTGTGAGCAGATAAAATACTGTGTGATGAGATAAAATACTGTGTGAGCAGATAAAATACTGTGTAATCAGATAAAATACTGTGTAATCAGATAAAATACTGTGTAATCAGATAAAATACTGTGTAATCAGATAAATGACTGCAGGTCAGATAAGATAAGAATCGACTGGAGGAAACTGCAGTGAAGAAAACATTAAAAAGATGAACTTTAATGTTTGAAGAATGTTTAAAATCTGTTTTCATGAGAAAAGAAAGTCTTTGTTCATTTCAGAGTGATATTCAGCAGCTCACCTTTCAGTCTGTTGAGCCAATCTGTGTGTATTTACAGCAGCAGCCTCTGGTGGGTTGATTCAGAATGACTTGGATGTTGTTGCTCCAGCTAACAGGAGCTAACTGGCTAAATTAGCACTGGTTCAGTTTGCTAGTTGAAGTGAGGCGGGCACATGTGATTGGCTGATAGATGACGGGGGCGGTGACATCACCACTGTCAATGAAATGTGGAAAATGACAGAATGAAATAAAGTGTGTCCTTATAAAAAGTGTGAAATTAAATAAAGTGTGGTTTGAGAAAATGTCAGGAACAATTTTGAGTTTTTTAAAGTCTCTTATGAAATTAAATTAATATCCAGTTTATGTTTTTATGAACGTAATGATGAATGAACATTTCATGATGAGCTGAGCTCGATCATTTGTTCACTTATTAAATTGGATACATTGATGAACATATTCACCTCCCATAACAGCCTCTGTGATCTGCAGCCCTCTTCTAGATTTACAGTACGCAGAGGTGGAATGTAACTTAGTACATTTACTCAAGTCAATCAATCATCTGGAGGCTGGTGTGTAAGTGGCTCAGGAGAGACGAGGAAGAAGAGAGAGTGGGTCACTGCTCTACACGCTCACTCATTGGCTGTGTTCGACTCTAGGACGGGCACAGAAGCTCCTATCTGCTGAAATGAGCTGTCAATCAAACAGCAGCTGCAGAGGGAAGATGGAGTCTGCTGTGAAATGAGGAGTCTCTTGTTACGGATAAAATCATCCGTGACGTCAGTTTTTTGCTGTTTTGTCTCCATTTAATGAAGAAATACTGTGTTGGACTGAACGTGTCACTGAAATGGATCCAGTGGACATTTTAGAATGAGAGAAAACAGTTTTTGTTGCAGTTTGATGCACTTCTGAAACACACAGACTCTTTACTGATGAGTTGATAAAACTGTGTACATGCTCGTTTGTTTGTTTGCTTGTTTGCTGATTGTACCTTCCTGATGTGTTTTTATCTTGAAATGGTTCATAGAATCAATAGAATCATGAGAGTCTGAGCTTTCTGACGATGAAAGACAGGACGATATACTTACATTGAGGCGTTGGCCTGTTTGCTCAGCTGTGTTCGTACTGTTTGACGAACTAGGACGCTGACTTTAAACAGTCCCACAAATAAATACAATTATTATGTATAATGACCCATTTCAGAATAATTCACACTGTATTATATTACTGGACTGTAATTATTGATGCATGTATGTGTTCACTGCTGCAGCTGGGCGTGTTTTAATGACTTCATACGATGTTTATATAAAGTTTGTGAATTTCCTGCTGGGATCAATAAAATCTTCATCATCAATAATACACTAGAATTTATTTGAGGAGTATCTGTAATATTTAAGTGAATCTGCATAGTTATAATGAATGTAGTGGAGTAAAAACTACAATATTTGCCTCTCAGTTACAGAAGAGTTGTAGTGCAAAGTCTCAGAAAATGGAAAAAAGCAAATACAGTCAAAATTGCCCTTAAATACAATACTTGAGTTAACAAATTTAGTTAATACAGGTTGATTTTAGTTTATTTGTTAATTTCCTGATTGAAGTTGTCGTCTGTATCAGTAATCTGACAGTAGAATAAGATACAGGTCAGCTGTCTGTGGCTCCGCCCAGCGGCCCTAATTTGATTTGCAAGAATCCACCGCCCCGGATCAACACAACCAATCAGAGACGAGGGGCGTGTCTAAGAAGGGTCAATCATGCGCGTGCATACGCTGCTGTCAGTCCCGCTCCCTCGCGCAGTGCGCACTCGGCAGCATATATTGCCCCTCCCCTGAGAACAATGGCGGAGACGCGGCAGAGCAGAAAAATGTCCCACCGTTGCCGACGTCAAAGAGAAGAAATAAGAAGAGTGACGAAGAAAGGCAGTGTAAAAACAAAGAATTGGACCGAGCCAGAGAGAAAACAAGGATGAATATCGGAGTCATTTCAGAGGTGGAGGAGCTGCGGGATTTGTTAGGACTCAAGAGCGACGCAGAGTTTGCCGCTTTTCTGCTGGACGAGTAAGGACCGCTGCTCGATATATGTTTCACTCTGTGTTTTAACCACAAGGCTAAGATGGTGGCGGTTACGGTAATACTCGCAATAGAGCAAATCGCCGATGTTACAGTCGAGCTACGTAGCTTGTTGGTAAATCTAGCTTGTTAGCTTGTATGCTAACTCCTGTGTTTAGCTTTGTCTTTGTGGCTACTGGTTAGCAAAAGTGCCTTTCAAGTGACCGGGCGGTTATAACGTTAGTTTGTGTTCAAAGGTCCGTTTCACAAAGCAGGTTTAGTGAAAACTCTGAGTTTATTAACCCTGAAATGAGGGAAACTCTGAGTTTTCCGTTTCACAAAGGGAGGTAACTCAAACCAGAGAAAGAGGGGTAACTCTAGCCTGTTTCAGAGAGAGAGGTAACTTAAGCTCTCGTCAGTTACCGTAGTAACAGACTCCATGAACCTAACCTGGTCGGGACCAGGGGCCCGTTTCACAAAGCGGGTTCAACAAACTCTGAGTCTAATCCTAAACTCTGAGTTGATCTACTCTGAGCTAGAAAACTCTGAGTTTCCGGTTCCAGAACAGCGGATTTGAGTTAGTTTAATCCAATTCGAGGTTGGTGAAAAACGTAGCCCTCCGCTTCCCCGTTGCCATGGTGACTCGTCGAATCGGGGCTCCATTGACACTGGCTTTTTATAGTTGTGGTGCACACGCTTAACTCCAGGTGAAACTACTCCGAGTTGATTAAACTAACTCAAATCCGCTGTTCTGGAACCGGAAACTCAGAGTTTTCTATCTCAGAGTAGATCAGCTCAGAGTTTAGGACTCTCTGAAGTGGTTGAATGCGCCATCTTGGTTATCTGGCTTCCTCTGTTACCGTGGTTACAGGCCTGCTCGTGCACGGCAGGCTCCTCTGTGGGAGGGGCTCTGAAGGCAGGGCTGCAGCGGCAGAGAGGAAGAAGGACTGACCTGGGAGCTGTGTCATTCAAATGTTCTGGCTAAGTCCAGTTTCTTTCTCAGGACTCCAGACTGCAGCTTCAGAGTGCTTCTCCTGAGCGGTCTCAGGATGAATCAGCAGGTGTGGTGTCTGAATGTTTACATACCTGCTTCATTCAGCTCAGACTTTCTTATTTCCCTGACTTGATGTGATCGTGCTCATCTCGACATGTTTTGAACAATCCAACATCAACACGTATCAGAACATGTTTCTACTGATTCTTGACTCAACAACCTATTCAGCACAGTGTAAACAGTAAGAGACTGAGGAGCCTGATAGGCAAATAAGCGTTCACATAAGGACTTTGCATGAAGCCGGAGGTGACGAAGATGATAGTTAATGAATAACGAGTGATTTTAAAAGCTGCACGTCGGCAGACACAGACACAGACAGGCAGAAACAGGGAAGAGACAAGGATGGACAAAGTTTTTCTGAGCATCATCGCTGCATCAGGCAAGTCATATCTATAATTTCTCATTTCCTAATATTATTTAATGTGGTATTCTTGTGACAGAACTCTGAGAACTTTCACTTGATTGATGTACAGTCCAACTCAATGACAAATCATGCTTTGTCATTGTAACGTTTCAGCTGTAGGTTTCAAAACAGTCGAGTCGTGCAGAAAATATCTTTCCTCTGGTTACTAATTAAGCCTCACTAATCTTCTTTAATACTTATAAAGAGAAAGAAAAGTTCTGAACCAACAGCTCAAAGTTTTACATACGATCTGAGCCGGAACCAGAATGTCATTAAATCATATTTGGTCCAAATGTAATCAGTATGCATGTCTGTCTCTACAGGGCTGAGTGCCGTCTCATCACAGGTCCGTCGTCATGGAGGACGTGAAGATCCTGATCGACACGGTAGATAGAAGCAACATGGTGACCTCTGAATACAGCCACGTGAGTTCACTTCACTCTCCCTCTCATCTCAAAGACATTTTTGACGTGAAGTGTGATAGATGGTTTTAAAGTTCTGCCTTTACAGTGTAAGAAACTAAGTCAAATGAACTGTTTCGTTTGAAAAACAGTTTCAGGCCCAAAGAGGTCGAAATATTGAACAATTCACAAACAACATATTAGAAAAAAAAGTACATAAAACTCAAAAGAGATTTGTGAATCAGAACTTTTCTTCTTTCCGCTCCAATGAATCATCTGACGACCCCTCAGATTTATCTGGTGGTACCCCTCAGCTGGGAACCACTGGACTGAAGGAGCTCACTGTTTAAAAAGTAGTTTAAAGTAGCTCCACCTGGAATAGCTCCAACACAAGGTCTGCCTGAAGCTAACCTGATGTGCCAGAACCATCAGGACAGGAGCCAGAGCGACGCTGACCCGACTTGGACCGAGAGCTGTTCCTCTACCCGGTCTCCTTCTGGTTGATGTCCGCTCACAGGAGAATAAAATGGATTAGGTGCAACTGAGGTTCACTCAGAGACTGCTGTGAGCACATCTAGACAAAGACCTGATTAACCACTGACATCCCGGATCAAGCTATTATACTGGATGGGCGAACCTTGTTCAGAGCCAACAGGCCACAGGACTCCAGTAAGAGGAGAGGACGAGTCTCTGTGTCTACATAAATAATGTTTGATGCTCAAACGCAGCTGAAGAAGATGGACAGCGTTCACTAGATGATAGATGTCTGAGATGTCGACCATATTCTCTGCCCAGAGAATTCACCAGTGCTTTCAATGATTTGGCGTACAGCATGTCCAGATCCCCATCAGAGGAAGAAATATCCTCCACCATGTTTATACTAATATTCCTGACAGCTACAAAACCCGCCCACGTCCTCACTTTGGCCTATCGGATCATATTTCTCTGCTTCATCCCCCTACTTTCTTCCAGCTGATCAAAAGGGTCAAACCATCATAAACAACTGTTAAAGTGTGGATAGGTGAAGCTACAGCAGCCGTATAGGACTGTTTTAAGTGTACAGACTGGGAAATGTTCAGACAAACTTCCACTCAGGATAACAACATCAATCAGTGGCATGACATATCAGCAAATGTGTTGATGATGTGGCGATCACAAAGACAGTCAGATCATTCCTCCAACCAGAAGGCCTGGATGAACGGAGAGGTGAGGGCTTTATCCAGGGACGATAAAGCTGCCGTTAGGTCTGCTGACGAGGAAGCAAACATCACTGCCAGAGCAAGACTGAGCGCTGGCAGCGAGGAGGCAAAGAGGAGACATCAGCAGAGACTGGAGAGGGACCTCGACACCAACAGCTCCAAAGATCTGTGGCACCAGGTCCAAAATGTCACAGGCTACAAAAGCAGGAGCTCCTCATCATGTGTGAGGCCACGCTGCCGAATGAGCTGAACACAGGTTCTGCTCGCTTTGACCTCTTCAGCAGAGACTCAGCTGTGAAGTCTACTCCACCTCCAGGAGACGGGCCACTGTCAGAAACCACAACACACTCCCAGACATCAGGAGAACTCTGTTGTGAAGTATGTGGACGACACCACTGTGACACGAGGGTTCGTCGATGGTGACTGGACTAGTCTTTACGAATGAACGCTTTAATGTTCCCCACGGACAGCCTCACAACAACCACCCAACACTTCCTGTCTCACACCCACATGACACAGAACCATCTGATGAGGAGCCAGCAGAACCAGAGAGGCAGATTCAACAGGTCACCGTTACTGCCTGCATGTATGCAAATGCAAATATTCTAACACGTAGATAACCGTGCAAACACAGATATGTAAATGGTTTCCTGCGCACACACTGCAAACACATTCCCAGCAAATTACCTCCAAACCACGAAATGACTTGACCTCTGAACTTTACACCGTCGGCCGCAGTAGAAACAACGAGGAGAGTTCACATCGGGAGAAAATCAACAGTCCTGTCTCAGTACAGTTTGTGTCTGTTGTTTTTAAAAACCTACCCGGCACTCAGGCGGGTCTCATGACAGCTACGGTGGCTTGAATAAGACTGATGTCGGGCTGAACTTGATGACATAACTGTTCACAGATGAGAAGAGTTGTGTTGGGGGGGGCGAGGCCTCACTGATCACTGTACAACATGTATCCACTGACTTATATGTTATAGAGAAAATGACTCTGAGACTGACAGTTTCCTGAATGACAGCTTTAAATGTTGCTCAGCTAACATTAGTTAGCAGTAGCTCAGCTAGCCGTTCAGCTCCTCTCAGGTGACTCTGCTCGCACTCGGAGCACCGGGCTCTGTGGGGTTTTTCCACTGTCACTCTGGGCGTTGCTGAGTCAATCCAAGCAGTGCCGATTTGCATTACCAGTTTCACCACGCCTAGTCGGGCCGTAGTGTGCCGCTCCACCTCCAAGCGGGCTGCGCCGACCCGTGACGACCCCCCATCTCCCTTCAAACAGGCCTGTGTTGTGAGACTGGACTCATGTCTGTGCAGGAAACCTTAGAGAAAGGCGTTTTTTTACTTTGTTGTGTTTTTCTCAGTGGTTTTGTAGCTTCTCACTGAATCTTTGTGTGTTTGCCTCTTCCTGCTCTGTGTCCACACCGAAGTCAGGAAGCAGAGGAGATGTGTGTTTTCGTCCTGGGCCGAAGTTGTTTGTGCTCGACTCGTTCACTTTCACCAGCAGTGCTGAAGCTGCTCGTGGGAGATTTCAGCGTGGTCTCCAGAAGCTGCAGATTTATTTACCCACAACTGAGGCCTTCACTGCACATTGAAGTCGCTGCTGCTACCTGCCCTCTCTTCCTGCTGCTCCACTCTACGAGCTCACACCCTCCCCTCTCTCTATTTCATTTCATAGGAAATGAAACAAGTCTTCCACTGAACTAGTGGAGCTTTTTTTAGAGTCTATTTTTCCATAGCACTGACAGGAGGAAGAGTTGGATATGCAAATGCCTCCCACACCGAGCTGACTGTGCCAAAATGAAAAAAACACAACGTTTTGTTTACACCTCTGGTACAGGAGCTTTGGACTGACAGGTCAATAACAGGCAGCAATAAATAAACACATTTTGTCGAAGTTCATATCAACGATCGATTCAGAAATAATGTCATTTCAAAGACGACTGGCTGTTTAGTAGCCTGATAACGGAAGAAATGAAGGATTGAGAGCTGCTGTTTGTTCTCCCCTCAGGGAACAACACCACTGAATACACAGCTAACTAGCTAATGGTAGCTAAAGTTGTCGGTAGAAGTAGTTAACAGTCTCCACAAAATATGATTCGGATCAGAATCCTGGTCGGGGCGGCCCGGTGATTGAGGCCTGAGACTGTCCCGCCCGGTCCTGCCCTGCTGTGCTGTGAATGGCTTTGAATGACAGCCACCTCATACATATAACAAGTGAGAAATACATGAAGAAATGCAAAAAGAAAAAACACAGACATGAACCAGTAGAGCGCATACCTCCGCCGAGGCCGGACAGTCCCTGTTATTCACATCAGATTGTACTCACTCATAGATACCAGCCAAAAAAATTCACCTGATCCGTTCGTTATTCTCTGAGAAATGTGATGAATTTTAAGATGAATTAAAGTTAGTGGGTTCTGTTCTGAGCCGAGACCCCTCCTCCATCCAAGTTTGGTGGAAATCAGTTCTGTAGTTCTCTTTCATAATATTTCGCTCGATGTCTCACTATGGGATGCTCGCCTCGCTTCAGCCCTCAGAAGCATTAATCTCATTACGCCAATCCTGATTGGCTGATGAACGTGTCTTTCTGCCTCAGGTAGTCCCATCTACCTTAAATAGTGCATGCGGACGGCACCACGTCATTCAAACACCTCACGGTTAGCACACCAGCTTACTGCCCTGATTCCCTGCCTGCACGCCAGCTCGCGAGGAATGGTGGCTCAACCCCTCACACCAGAGGACACGGAGACTCCGGGTCCCGACTGTCGTTGCGGGAATAATATATCGAGTAAGGAACACGTCTGGCTAGCTACCGATGGCGCCACCGTCGAAGCCGGAGAGGAGACGGGGGTCGCTGCGGTGGCGATACCGAAGGCTAGCGCCAGCTGGGGCTCCCAGCTCAACCTAGCCGCATGTCCCCCGCAGGAGGAAGACGTCCTGGAACTGGAGTATGGGGACGAGGAAGATGGTGCCTCGGAACTCCTCATATCAGAGGATGAAGAAGAGGACGAGGTCTTCATCACTCTGTCGCCTCTCGGGATGGAGAGGAGAGTAGCACACCAGCTTCTCCCCTCCCCATCTCGGACATGCTCGACGTTTGCAAAACCCTGGCCCGCTGTAATAGCTGAGACCACCAGATCCTGCTACGAGGGAAAGAAATTGCCCTTTGCCAAGAGTGCAACGAAGCAACTACTCCCCATCTTCCCAGAGCTGCTGGATGAGGTGGCACCCTGATGGAGAGACCGCCCTTAAAGCAGCAGGAGCCCAATTCCCGTAGCCTCGTCCCTTGACTGTGACTCGATGAAACAAAGTCAATATCATTGACATCAATAGATGTTTCAGCTCTCATCCAATGGACGAGAACAAGTCCAGTGGCTACGATACATCACTTGGAGTCTGTGCTTAGCAGTAGGGTCCTTTCACATTGCCACCTTAAATAATAATTTGGGATTCAGGTACGAGTCATACTCATTTTTAACTGCCCGTGGGAAGAACGAACATGTAAGGGTCCGGTCCTGATTGGAGCTCCCGGCCTGTCTGCGCCACCTAACCAGCCCAGAGACACGGGGGGACAGCCAAGGACCACCAGGACCACGAACATCTTATTTTCCAACAGTATGTTCAGTGGTTGTCTGATGTTAACGGGTTGTGCTCATTCTCATGGTTGGTTTGTAAAACAAAAAGCAAGCGGTGGAGATGAGGCAGGCGGACTGTGGGACATATTTGCCCCGGTGAACACTCGGACCACTTTATCTGTGCCGTGGGCTCATAAGGTAGAGCGAACAGGCCGGGCGGTGGAGCAGTGCCAGGACAGCCTGGTGGCAGCCCTCCCCACAGCTTACGGGTTTTGAAGTCACATAAAGAAAAAATCTTGTTTAGGGTCACCAGATTCCTTGGACCGGACTTCCAGGTGGGTGATAAACATGTTTCGTGACAACAACCACTGAGGGGGGGGTTGACAGATCTGCCAACACTCCTGTTTTTCCCATTAAACAAATCATTTCCTGAAAAAATACCTGTGGAACAGGCGTGTTCCTTTTCATGAAATGCAAATAGTTGTTCACATGACGTCAAATGATTCTGACGTGCCGCGAGCTGTTTAAGCTATTTCAACAGGTGCGAGTCTGACAGCTCACATCAGAGTGAACAGAGAGCCGGTGAGGATGGACGTCGTTCTTCTGCTCTTGGCTGCATCAGGCAAGTAGACTTCATTTGAGAAATGCACATCTGTGCATGGCTGGATTAAGACCTACAGCACAGGGACCTGTAAGGTGTAAAAGCTCTGCCACCTTCACCTGGACAAACAATTGCATTGGAATATTTGGTAAAAATGTGACTTGAAGAAGTTTTAATCAGATGAATGCACTTTTTTTAGTACCTCTGACTGTTTGTTAATGCAGCATGTCACTGTTGGAGCTGCTCCAGGTGGAGACACTCTGAACTACTTTACATAGTTAGACAGTTTAGTGCAATCTGAGGGGTCATCACATGATTAATGGGAGAGGAATGGATTTGTTGTGAAGTATTTGTTGTATGAATGAAACATTGGGAGACGTTTAGAGGGGAAAAGTCTCTTAACTGAAGTACAGAATGTCTTTTTAAAAGACGTCAGTAGGCCGAAGGGTTGGGAACACCTGGTTTAATATATAATGATGTATTGTTGTATTCTGTTTTGAGGTTTATCATGCTTTTAATGTAAAATGTTGATCTAAAAACAATCAGATGTACTTTAGATGTTCATCTGATCACACAGAAATGTGATGTTTCAACAGTCTCACGTTGTTGCTCTGTTGTCTCTGCAGGGCTGAGTGCCGTCTCATCACAGGTCCGTCGTCAGTACCATTTTGTTTATGACCGGAAGAACATGACTGAAGCTCAGAAGTACTGCAGAGAAAAACACACTGACCTGGCAACTATAGACAACATGGAGGACGTGAAGATCCTGAACGACGCGGTAGACAGAAGCAAAGCGCCTGATGTGAGTTCACTGATGTCTTTCTTTAAATGACACGCAGGTTGAAAGTTTTGCACGTCCACGTTGGTGTAAAGTCAGTAGAAACATTTTGAAGTAACATCTTGAGGTACTGTACTTGTACTTGAGTATTTCCATTTAATGCCACTCTGTACTTCTACTCCACGACTCCTCAGAAGGACGTTGTGAGCAGCACTTTAATCTTGTGTCTGATGAAGGTGCAGCTTGAATTTAAACGACTCCTACCTCTACCTCTAGAAAACGCCTCATATTTATGTGTTTATAATATGAGATGTACTCGTAGACTAAATGTCTACATATGTCTGTATATGGACACAACGCTCATTCCAAACAAGCTGGGACGTTGTGTAAAATACAAATTAAACAGAATCGGGGAATGTGATCATTTGTTGATCCTTTTGGACATAAACTCAATTTAAAACAGTACAAAGACAATTTATTCATTTCATGTTCAGCGTCACTGATTTTTGTAAATATATGCCTATTCTGAAGCAACGCCTTTCAGACAAATTGGGACGGGGCAACAAAAGACTGAAAGTTGTTGTGTTGGAACCTTCCACAGGTGAACAGGTTCATCGCTAACAGGTGATAGTATCATAATCAGGTATGAAAGGGGCGTCCTCGAAAGGCTCAGTCGTTCACAAGCGAGGACGGGGCGAGGTCGTCAAACACATGATTGTATAGATGATTTTACTACATGAGCTCAGGAACAGCAGGACTGAAGTCAGTTCTTTGTAAATGTTTGCGTTCTGTCTTTATTCTACACAGCGTCCCAACTCTTTTAGAATCGGGCTGTAAAGTGTTTTAATATAAATTCCCTCGTTGTGTTTCACCAGACTGAGTGTCCCTGTTGAGCTGCAGTGGATGGAAACAGAAGCAGTGAATGTTGTATTAGAAAGCCTGTTGGTTTGTGTCACTCAGACTGGTGAAGCCTCACATTAACTTTTGAGTGTATATTGTGTTGCCGTGTAATAAACTTGAGGCTAAAGAAACATACATTAAAATGTTGCTTTCAGGGTGTCTGGATCGGGCTGTATGATGACGTGAACAGCTGGAGGTGGTCACTGTCAAACACCAGTTTCTACAAAGACGGGGAGATCGAGTTCAGACTGTGGGCGCCTGGAGAACCTGACAACTATAACAGTAGAGAGCACTGCACAGCGATGTATAATGCAGGATGGGGCGACTATCCTTGTATAGATCGCCTTGTGTCGGTCTGCATGGAT
Organism: Lagodon rhomboides; assembly: GCA_039737535.1. Lineage (NCBI taxonomy): Eukaryota > Metazoa > Chordata > Actinopteri > Spariformes > Sparidae > Lagodon > Lagodon rhomboides. The sequence continues at coordinate 32,451,735 of CM077792.1, read as the reverse complement.
GTCAGAGGTGAGAATATTAAGCAGTGAAGTTTAAAACATGCCAGTTCAGTTTGTTGAGCTCTCTCTCATTATTTGGGCTGATACAGGATCAGTCAGTCAAACTTTATTTACAGCACCTTCCATCAAAGTCAGTACAATTCAAAGAGCTTTACAGACGACTTACAAGCCAATAAGGCAGCAATTAATATTGATGATTCCACAGTGATCAGATGAGAATGAGAACAAGAACATTGTCGGTGATGAATGACTTGTTTGGTCGAGCAGATAGAAGAGCGTTGTAATAGTCCATCCTGCTGGATTTAAAACACGCTTCAGTCTCTGAGTCACTCAGACGGAGACGTGGCCGCAATTCAGCTGTTTCAGATAATAAAACTCAGATCTGGCTACACACCCCGCATGAAAGCAACTGAGTGCATGTACTCTATTACTACGGTACTTTATTTACTATGTAACTTATAACTCCACTGGATCTCAGAGGAAGAATGATGTATTTTTGACTTGACCTCATTTACTCAACAGCTGCAGTTACGTGTTACTGCTCAGATTAATATAAACATTAAAAAACATATGAGAAGCTTATAAAATACAACACGTTGTTATATATTGAACTAGTTCCCAACCTTTGTGTTTCTTTTTGCTGGTGACCTCCAACACAAAGCTCTGTCTACTTGAGCTTCTTGTCATGTTTCACATGTTCATGTGTTGTTGGTTCCACCAAAGAAACATTTCCCCACTAAACTTCTCACATGGTGACGTCCAAAGAAGTCAAATGATCCAATGTTTTATGTAAAAGCAAATATTGGAGGAAAGTTAAAGAAAGGAAAAGCTGGAAACAGATTTGTGTATCAGAAGGTTTTTCTTTTCTTTCCTCTCCATCAACCATGTGACGAGCCCTCAGATGTATCTGGTGACCCTTCAGAGGGGCCCGTATGTTTGTGTTTCATACATCTGAGGAAATATTCACATGTAGACAAAATAATGCGTGAATCTATTAGATGTAGATTTTAAGGATGTGATTATTAATGGGGAGAGACGGTGAAGAAATACTCAGTAACATTTATTAAGATGATCATGTCTTCCATTTTTATTTGACAAAGTCATTAATTCAGTGGATTTATGATGCTGTGAATTCTGCCACAGACACGACATGGATGTAAACTGTATGTTATAGTTCCTCTGCACAGCACTGTGCTCTGTTTTCAGGGCTCAATGTCACGTTTGTCTACATCTCGACTCTCATGACCTGGACTGAGGCTCAGAGCTACTGCAGAGAACACCACACAGACCTGGCCAGTGTGAGGAACACGGCAGAGAACCAGAAGGTAAAGGATGTGGTACCTGCAGGAGGGGAAGCCTGGATCGGCCTTTTCAGAGACTCCTGGAAGTGGTCGGATGGAAGTAACTCCTCATTTAGGTACTGGAAGTTAGGTGAACCTAATAATGAAGGTTGGGCGGAGGCTTGTGTGGTGGCAGACTTGGGCAAAGATGGAAGAATTTGGGACATTCCCTGTGGCCTGAACAGACCGTTCGTCTGCTACGGCCCACGTGAGTGTTAACTTTTGATTCAACTAGTATTTATATTTGGATTTTGGTTTAATTTAGCATCAAATCAATGGTAATGTATCAAAAACAACACAAAACATAAAGTCATGGACAGAAAATAAAATGTAAACACTCCTGATGTTTATCACTGACATGAAATTATCTGTGAAGTTATCAAACAGATGCCACAGACGGAGGACAGAAGCACAGTTTCCCCGTCACTGTTCAAACTGATGAATGTCAATATTCATATGAAGAGATGTTTTGTAGTTGTAGAATGACACAACAGACTTGATGCAGTGATGTAACAGTATGAACGTACTGTGTGTTTGAATACAGCTGCAGTTCAGACGACAAGCAGCAGCAGCACCACATCCAGCACAACGCAGCCTGGCGCCGGTGAGTTCTGTTCAGTGTATGTTACCGTGGGCATCGTCTACATTACAGACATATTGAGATATTTGACTTAATAATAATAATAATAATGATGATAATAATACATTTTATTTAAAAGCGCTTTTCTAAATACTCAAATACACTGTACAGAAAAAGAACATCAAATCAGCAAAACAATAAAAAACAGTACACTAAAAACACATTAGACTAAGATAAACTTTAAAAGCCATTTTAAAAAGGTGTGTTTTTGTCAGTGATTTAAATGTTGGAGGGTCGGTACAGTCACGGATGTGTTTGGGGAGACAGTTCCGGGGGTCGGGGCAGCTACAGAGAAGGCTCTGTCTCCCCTGGTTCGGTGCTTGGTCCTGGGAGGTGGAGTCAGGAGGTTTGCGTCAGATGAACGGAGGCTGTGGGATGGATTGTGGCGATGCAGCAAGTCAGTGAGGTAGGAAGGGGCCTGGTTATGGAGGACTTTGTGTGTGAGGAGGAGGATTTTAAATTGAATACGCTGTGGAACTGGGAGCCAGTGGACCTTCTGGAGGACAGGAGTGATGTGGGTAAGCAGACGTGCAGCGGAGATTTGGACGTACTGTAGTTTATTTAGAGTTTTGGATGGTGTGCCATAGAGGATGCTGTTGGAGTAGTCAATTCTGGAGGTGATGAAGGCGTGGATGAGGGTTTCGGCAACAGAGGAGGAGAGTGATGGGCGGAGTCGGGCAATGTTCTTGAGGTGGAAGAAGGCAGTTCTGGTAATTTGGTTTACGTGATGTTCAAAGGAGAGGTTATTGTCAAAGATGACTCCGAGGTTGCGACTGTGGATGGATGGAGGCAGGGTGGAGTTGTCAATGGTGAGGCGGAAACTGTCTGTGGTTTTGGTGAGGGATTTGGGGCCAATAATGATAAGGTCTGAATTGTCACAGTCGAGTTTGAGGAAGTTGGTCTGCATCCAGGATTTGATGTCGGTGAGGCAGTTGGTGTCAGGACTGGTGACCAGAACTCAAACGCAGACCAGAAATGGAGTAGTTTACAGAGAATTTATTAGATTGAGAGTGAGACTGTCTGAGGTGAAAACAGGACAAAACGAGTTAGATACAGGTTTACTCAAAAGAGTGGATTTTCAGGTGAGCTGGCGTGTCTCATACGAGCTGATACGACGATCCGGCGGGGACTGGAAGGTCAGACTGGTCTTTATAGGGAAGTTGATTGAGTGATGAGGAACCGGAGTGCAGGAGTGATGAGATGAGCTGCAGGTGTGTAGGCTGGAGTTGCATTGACCACGCCCACCAGCAGCCCTTAGAGCAGGAGAGACACAGACAGACAGACACCCAAAACAAAAACACACCAAGCATACAAAAAGGAGCAAAAGAAATGCAAAAACTACATTCACCCACACACATTCGTACAGCTGCCAGATCACGGCCGGCGGGTCGTGACAGTTGGAGAGAGTGGAGTGAGTGGCCGGGGTGATGAATTTGGTGGAGATATAAAGCTGGACATCATCAGCATAGCAGTGGAAGTGGAGACCATGGTGGCGAATGATGTTGCCAAGGGGGAGCAGGTAGAGTATGAAGAGGAGAGGACCAAGCACCGAACCCTGGGGGAAGCATGGGACAGAGGAACAGTGGAGGAGGTGCAGTTGTTGATGTGAATGAATTGTTGTCGGTCTGTGAGGTGTGATCTGAGCCAGGAGAGGGCAGTGCCAGTGATGCTGAGGGACAATTCAAGGCGGGAGAGGAGAATGGTGTGGTTAATGGTGTCGAAGGCAGTGGTGAGGTCCCGGAGGATGAAGATGGTGAGGTGGCCGGAGTCTGCGGAGAGGAGGATGTCGTTGGTGACTTTCAGGAGGGCTGTTTCAGTGATGTGTTTGTAACGGAAACCGGATTGAAATGATACGAACAGGTCATTTGAGCAGAGGTGGGCTTTGAGTTGTGTGGCGACAATATACGTTCCAGTATTTTGGACAGAAAGGGGAGATTGGAGATTGGGGCCGAAGGTTTGACATGATGTCAGGGTTGAGTCCAGGTTTTTTGAGGATGGGGGTGACAGCAGCCAGTTTGAGTGGACGGGGGACTGAGCCTGACCTGAGGGAGGAGTTGATTATTTCTGTGATGAGTGTGGAGATGGCTGGCAAAGAGTCTTTGATGAGGTGAGATGGGATGGGAGGCTGAGAGGTGAGGGGGGGGACCAGATGAGGGAGAGGGATTGTAGGCTGTGGGGGCAGGAGAGGACAGATTGTTATAGATGGTGTCAATTTTTGTTTAAAAGAATGAAAGAAAGGAGTTGCATTTGTCAGTGGTGAATGAGTTGGAGGTATTGTCGCTGGGCTTGAGGAGTTTATTTACTGTAGAAAACAGAGCCTTGGGGTTGGTGGAGCCAGAGTGTGTGAGGTGAGAGTAGTAGGTGGACCGGGTAGTGTTGAGGGCATCCTTGTACTGCTGGAGGTAATCTGTAAAAGTTTGGAGATGAACAGTTGAACCGGTTTTCTTGTGAAGTCTTTCAAGCTGTCGTTTGCGTGATTTCATTTTGAGCAGTTCAGGAGTGTACCGGGGGCAGAGTGGGTGAATGAGACAGTTTTGGTTTTGATGGGAGCCAGCAGATTGAGACAGGAGGAAAGTGTTTCGTTTGGAATTTGGTGAGGTCAGAGGGATTGTTAGTTAGCGGTAGGGGGAGGCAGATATTTTACTGGCGAGAGGCTGAAAGGGCTGAAGGGGATATGGATTTAAGGTTTCTGAAAGATATTGTCCACTTATTCTTAGTGGTGGGAATGGGGATGTCAATGTCCATGATGATTGCCAGGTGGTCGGAGATGTTGATGTTGAAGCTGGAGGGGTGATGTGATGTAAGACCAGTGCAGCAGACCAGATCCAGGATGTGACCACGGCTGTGAGTGGGAAAGTTGACATGTTGGGAAAAGTTGATGCACTGTAGTAGTTCCAGGAATTCAGTGGCAGATTTGCAGTCAGTGTCGATGTGGATGTTGAAATCTCCCAGAAGAAGAACGGAAGGTGAGATGGCAGATAACTGAGTTAGGAAGTCAGAAAAGTCAGAGAGAAAGGAGGGGTTTGGTTTGGGAGGGTGGTAGATGATGGCAGTGACCAGAGGAGTGGGACCAGAGAGTTTGAAAGCGAGATGTTCAAAGGAGTGAGCAGCAGGGATGGAGATGGTGGAGATGTTTTGACGTTCTTCCTGTAAATTGCTGCGACACTACCTCCCCGCCCCTCAGGTCGGGGTTTGTCCATATAAGTGTATCTGGTGGGTGTGGTCTGGTGGAGTGAAAAGTAGTCCAGAGGTTTGTGCCAGGTTTCAGTGATGCAGAGGAAATCCAGGTTATTGTCAGTTATGGATTCATCCAGAATGAGACTTTTATTGATGAGTGAGCGGGTGTTGAGCAAAGCCAGTTTCAGGTGACGTTGCTTCATGATGGGTTGTGAGGACCGAGCAATGGGGCAGAGATTTGATAGGTGCACATGTCGTTTGTTGTGATGATGTAATGAGGAACTTGCGGTGCGTGAGCAGGACCAGATGGATGGGATAGAGTGAGGAGTTGAAAAGTTGTAATTGAACATACGGCCAGAGCTTCTGTGTGGAGGATGGTGATGTAGTCCAGGGGATGACGATGCAGTCCGGGCGCAGATGGTTGTTGAGTGAGTGGAGGTCGGAGGTGATCCAGGTGTGGAGCGCTAGCACGGAGCTAGTGCTAGCTTGTGACCATGAGCCAGGTGTCTGTGGAAGGAGCGTTAACGTGTACCCCAGAAGTATCCACGGGATGATAACATAACCACAGCATCAGTAGTCCGACCACACCGGGATGGAAAGATCCCGGGAGGACGGGCAGAAGGACTCGAGCTGGCAGAGGTAGGCTATAGCAAGGAGAGACTGCAGGAAGGCCACCCCGGTGGCGGGCGACGAAACTGTGCCAAGAGTAAGCCCCGGGAGTCCTGAGGCAGTGAGCCGATACTTTCTGCAAAATCTTTCCACTGAATGAGGTGTAAAAATACTGGGTACCATACTTCAGCTGCAGTCATAAATCCAACTCTTAATCTTGCGTAGGGCACCAAAATGGCGAGAGCCAGCCCTGACACAGATGGAGGATAGAAGCACAGTTTCCCCGTCACTGTTCTAACTTTGTTATGACTGGCTCCAAGGCCGCAACAAAACAGGATAGTTGACGCATGATTAAACACAGCAGTTCAGTTTATTTCTGGTAACACCAGTTAAATGTACAATGGAGTGTGGAAGTGTATGTCACTGGTGTGGGAGAGTGCTTGTATGTGATGCAGAACAAAATAAAACAGCAGCAGCGTGCAGATCCAGAGGAAGAGAGAGAGCGAGGACTTGAACCTGCTGGCTTAAATCAGCTGCAGATCCAGGCACAGGTTCTCCCAATCAGCCATCCACTGCAACCTGCAACGCACAGACACAGCCACACCCACTACACAGGACACAGCCGAGGGCTGAGGGCCGTAACAAAACTGATGAATGTCAATATTCATATGAAGAGATGTTTTGTAGTTGTAGAATGACACAACAGACTTGATGCAGTGATGTAACAGTATGAACGTACTGTGTGTTTGAATACAGCTGCAGTTCAGACAACAAGCAGCAGCAGCACCACATCCAGCACAACGCAGCCTGGCGCCGGTGAGTTCTGTTCAGTGTATGTTACCGTGGGCATCGTCTACATTACAGACATCATGAGATATTTTTTTTTGAACAAGGTCTTTTTTTATTTTCAAATATAACAAACAAAGAAAATACAATTCACACATTGGACAATCAAGTCTAGATCCTGTCCATACAAACAAACCTCCCAATGCCCCCCACCCACCTGTACTGGACAAAGCAGAATTCAATCCATTCAGACATCAACATACACACAGACAAAGATAAAAAATAAATAAATAAATAAATAAATAAAAAAAAAATAAAAAAAAATAATAAAAAAATAAAAAAAATAAAAAAATACAGGTACACATAAACACTTGGGTTACATACATATGTTAATAGCTGCCGTGTCTTCAACAAAGGAAATAAATGGCTGCCAGATGGCATAAAATTTCCTGGTAGTCCCTCTTACAGTATATCTAATTTTTTCTAAATGAACATGCCTCATGACCTCCCTAATCCACTGGCCATAAGTCGGGGGAAAGCATCCTTCCATTTAAACAGGATAAGTCTCCTGGCCAACAGAGAGCAGAAGGCCATCATGCCTAGGTGGTTCCCAGAGAAAGTGACACCCACCGGAGCCACACCAAACAATGAGATCAAGGGAGATGGGTGCACCGTTTTCCCACATATTTCAGAGAATGCCTCAAAGATAGAATGCCAAAAACCACTTAACGTAGGGCACGACCAAAACATGTGCAGTAATGTGGCAGGGGCTTGTCTACATCGGTCACATGTGGGGTCAATACCCGTCTTAATCCTAGACAATCTATCTTTGGTCCAGTGAAGACGATGAACTATTTTGAATTGAACCACAGTGTGTCTGAGGCATATAGAGGAAGAATAAATTCGCTGAATAATTTTTTGCCATAAATCCTCTGGAATCATTTCATCTAGGTCAGTTTCCCACTTTAACCTCAGGCTATCCAAACTGTTCATGTTATGTGTATTGAGTAATGTATAAACTCTGCCTATAATTTTTTTCATGTTAACTTTACATTTTAAAATAGTTTCAAGCAGAGATTCAGGAGGGCTCAGTGGGAAACAGTTGGAGTTGGAAGCCACAAAGCCTCTAAGTTGCAAATACCTGTAGAAGAGTGATTTGTGAAGACCATATTTCTGTTTTAACTGTGCAAAAGAGGCAAACTTGTTTTCAATGTAGAGGTCAGACAGTGCACCCACTCCACTCCTTACCCACACATTAAACGCTTCATCCATCATTGACGGAGCAAACATATGATTCTTTATCAATGGTGCAGCCAGTGAAAGGTCAGTGAACTTAAAGGCCCTTCTAAACTGGTTCCAGATTTTAATTGAATGGATAACAACTGGATTAGTGGTGAAGACTGAAATAGGCTGTTCCAAAGGTAATTTGGAACATAATAGAGCTGCTGGGGAAGAAGATCCGATGGATGCCCTCTCCAACCCTGTCCATTCAGCAACATCCGAACCATCATCTCTCAACCAGTACAGCAAAGCTCTTATATTGGCAGCCCAGTGGTAATACATAAAATTTGGAAGAGCCATACCACCCATCGAGCGAGGACTCTGTAAGATATTTTTATTAATCCTGGGCTGCTTTTTATGCCAAATAAATGATGAAATCTGACTGTTCAAATTGGAGAAAAAAGATTTTGTTAGAAAAATAGGGAGACACTGAAATAAATATAAAAACTTAGGGAGAACGTTCATCTTAATCGTATTGATCCTACCCCCTAAGGAGAGAGGGAGGGGATCCCAAAGCTCCAAATCTCGTTTGAGATTACTTAAGAGAGGATGATAATTAGCCTTATAGAGATCTTTGTGCTTACGTGTGACCCAAATACCTAAATATTTTATTTTGTTAGGACTAAATTTAAAAGGGGTCGTCCCAAAGTATGATCTGTCTACAGAGGAGATAGGCATAAGTTCGCTTTTCTCAAAATTGACTTTATAGCCAGAAAAATTTCCGAACTTTGTGAGTAGAGTCGATAATTCAGGAAGGCTTGAAAGGGGGTCCGATATAAATAATAACATGTCATCGGCATATAGTGAGACTTTATGCTCCAAACCTGCCCGGTGTATCCCCGCGATGGTGTGGCACTGCCTCAAGGCTAATGCAAGTGGCTCAAGTGCAACAGCAAACAAAAGTGGTGACAGAGGGCACCCCTGTCTCGTACCCCGCTTCAGCTCAAAATAGGTGGATAAATTATTATTGGTGCGAACTGCAGCCATCGGGAGTGTGTATAGGAGTCTAATCCAGGAGATGAATTTAGGGCCAAAATTAAACGCCTCCAACGTCCTGAAGAGATAGTCCCACTCCACCCGATCAAACGCTTTTTCAGCATCGAGTGAAAGCATCACTTCAATGTTCCCAGGATCGGGCGGAGAGGGACAATAAAGGATATTAAATAAACGCCTGATATTAAAAAATGAATAGCGATTTTTAATAAATCCTGTCTGGTCGGATGATATAATAGAAGGGATAATGTTTTCAAGACGGCGCGCCAAAATCTTGGCAAGAATCTTTGCGTCTGTATTCAGCAGCGAAACAGGGCGGTATGAGCTACAATTGAGGGGATTTCTATCCTTCTTAAGTAATAAAGAAATGACTGCTTGACGCATAGTTAGGGGCAAGGAATTGGTGACTAATGATTCTTCAAACACTGACAATAACAAAGGAGCTAGCTGGTTGGAAAACTTTTTGAAAAATTCATTTGGGAAACCGTCTGGCCCAGGAGATTTGCCACTTTGCATGGCACCAATTGCTGACACTATCTCCTGAACTGAAAAATCCCTTTCCAGTTCAGCCGAGAGTTCTACACTTACAGAAGGTATTTTCAGGGATTTAAAAAAGTCCTCTAGGACAGAGGGATTGGTGGGCACATCTGAAGTATATAATAATTGGTAGAATTTCTTAAAACAGGAATTGATTTTCTCATTGTCAGTGCACTTTATACCACATTCATCATTAACCACTGGGATGGTTTGGTTAGCGGTTCTTTGGCGCAGCTGGTGAGCAAGCGCTCGGCCAGACTTTTCCCCATGCTCATAATGACCATGTCTTAATTTGGAAATCAGGTATTCAGCCTGTCTGGTAGACAGGAGATCAAACTCTGTCTGTAATGACATGCGTTTTTTGAGTGTGTCTGCTGATGGGGAATGGCTATGCAGCCTGTCTAATTCTAATATCTCATCTGTTAATTTTTTGATACGCTCAGTGCTAGTCCTTTTTTTATTTGCACAGTATGAAATAACTTGACCCCTTAAAAAAGCCTTTAACGACTCCCAGACAGTAGATGACGACATCCCTGGGGTTTGATTGATGTCAAGAAACATTTTAATTTCAGATGATATGAACTTAGTAAACTCGTCTTCTGACAGGAGCAAGGGGTTAAGCCGCCATTGACGGTATGAAGATTGTGTATCGGGGATGGACATTTTCATGCTTATCGGACCATGATCCGAGATGACTATAGCCCCGTAGTCACATTCTTTTGTCAAATGCAGAATTCTTTTATCCAGGAAAAAATAATCGATACGCGAATATGTCTTGTGAACCGGGGAATAGAAAGAGTATGCCCTGGAGTTGGGGTTGCGAAACCGCCACACATCCGCTATACCGTAGGTCTTCAGAAAGAGTTGAATAGCTTTTGCTGACTTCGACAGGGATGTACTCCTAGTGATACTCCTATCTAAGAGAGGAGAGAGTGCACAGTTTATGTCGCCACCAAGTATAAGATGATGTGAAGACATATCTGGTAAATGAGAGAAAAAAGTTGTGAAAAAAGTAGGGTCATCCCAGTTCGGAGCATAAATACAAGCCAAAATCACTGGGAGCGAATATAATTTTCCTACCACGATCACATATCGCCCAGCAGAATCAGCCTGCACATGAGATGCCGTGAATTGTACACCTCTACCTATCATAATTGCAACACCCCGAGCCTTTGAGCAGAAATTGGACTGAAACACTTGGCCAGCCCATCCCCTAACAAGACGAGAACTATCACAGGATCGTATATGGGTCTCTTGTAAGAATGCAATATCCACTCTAAGCTGTTTTAAGTGTGAGAATATCTTTTTAAATTTCACTGGATGATTGAGTGATTTAACATTCCAACTTATGAAATTAGCAGGGCAACCATCATAACCCCTGATGTTATTCATATTGGCCATCTTGTGTACACAGAGAAATGAGAACCAAAAATGAAACCCAAGGACACAAAAACACAAACATAAGCAACAAAAAAAGTCTGGTGGAGTAGATTCAATACGTACATAGGTCCAGTAGTTGCCCACCCCCTCTCACCTACCCGAACAAGGTGATAACGACAACCCTCAGAAAAAGAAAATCCACACATTATGTGCTTGTAGTTGGGAGAACTATAAAACTAAACGCTCGGGCTCCCGTCGAGCCTCAACCACAAATAAAGTAGGAAATAGTAAAGTGCAAAGTAATATATTTGAAGCTATGCATAATGCACTTGGATAATGATTCTTGGGACAAAATGTATTAGGCTACACATGTGGTGTAACAAGACTATACAGCCTTACTTCTTTAATTAACATGCCATGTCATCACGTGTGATGCCAGCAAATAACCAACTCTGGCCGACCACACTGACCCACCATAGTAATACCGTTACTAGTAAGAAAGCGGAACATTATGTAAAGAACGTAAACACTGTGTTACAACATTGTACCTGAAGACATCTGGCACTGTGGCACATAGTCAACATACCCGTGGGTCAACAAAGGCATATTCAGCCGAGAAGCTCAGTCTCATGGACTTCCTCCAGTCTCCGTGGATGGGATGATATTTTTTTTGACATAAGTCATAGCTTTGTCCGGGTCAGTAAACTCCCTGACCTCCCCTCTGAACGTGACTCGGAATCTCGCTGGAAACAGAATCCCGTACCGGACTCCCTCTTGATCGCGAAGTAACTTCCTCACCTCTGTAAAAGCAGCCCGAGCTTTAGCCACAGCTGTCGTGTAGTCCGGGAAGATGGTGATCGATCCCCGTTGAAACGGAGTTGTCCCCGGGAGCGGGCACGTCGCAGTATCTGGACACACTCTTGGTAGTAATGCAACTTAGCAACGATGGCTCGAGGTTTCCCGCCCGGCTTCTTCGGACCTAGGCTCCGGTGCGCCCGGTCGACTAGCGGCTCTTTATCCAACTGTAGCACCTCAGTTAGCAGCTTTGATACCGATGTAGTCGTGCTGGAGTCGGGAGTCTCAGGTACACCGATGATCCTTATGTTGCATCTCCTCGACCGCCCTTCCAAATCCTCACACTTCGCTTTCAGTTCTGCAATTTCGGTCTTCATCCCACTCACCGTTTCCTGTAAAGTAACCACTTCGTCGGACCATGCTGATAGCCCCCCCTCCACCTCTCTGATGCTAACTTTAGCCTGGTCGATCTCACGCTTCAGCGCTGCGGTGCTGTTAATTATCTCCGTTTTCACCTCCTTCAGCTCGTTCTTGAGGAAATTAAAATCGTCAGCGAGGGCATTTTTAATTTCTGACTTCAGCACCGTTGAAATGTCCGCTTTCAGAGAGAGAAGGATTTCTGACTTCAAGCCTTCAACGTTCATCTTGTCCGAGGCAGGTGAAGGCGGAGTTGCCTTAGCTGAGATCATGGCAGTACTCTGGTCCCGGGAGGTGTTGGGCCTTGTGTTGGAAGATCCAGAAAACTTAAATTTATTCAGCCTCGTTTCCATCTGGGCATCGCTGTATACTAGTTTCACTGTCCGCTTGAGTTTAGAAACAGTTTACTGTAGCATGATATGGATTACACTTTACTTTTTTCGTTTAAAATAGAGGTATAACGGGAGCTCGCGTCGAACACAGCTTACTCCATTGCCATCCCCCTAGCGGCCCCCGACATCATGAGATATTTGACTTCAGCTCAGTCATGAATCCAACTCCTAATCTTGCTTAGGGCACCAAAATGGCGAGAGCCAGCCCTGACACAGACGGAGCACAGAAGCACAGTTTCCCCGTCACTGTTCAAACTGATGAATGTCAATATTCATATGAAGAGGCTGAAACAACTATTAGGTTACAGATGCACTGAATTGGAAGACAGATTTATTTTCTTCTCTGCTTGTTACAACAAATTATAATACATTTAATAAAAATGAATATAAATAATCATCATTTTGTGTGTCAACAAAAGGCCTCCACATTGGCACTGCCTTCATATTTAACAAAATGAAACTTGACAAATTATACAATTAAAAACTTATTACACGGTCAACTTAATATCTCAGTCTCCACATTTGAATCAGTGTGATAGATACTGAAGTAGCCTAGTAGTTGTATCAACGTCTGTATGTAATCAAGAGCTGACGGTCAAATCAAATAAAGAAAGAACATTTAAAAACCATTTCAACAATATTTATTGTCACCTAACATTTAATTATACAGATATACAATACTGTAGATATGTATTAGTTTCTGCTCTCTTTAAGGCAAAGAAGGGCTGCGTTTAAAAATAAAATGGTGAAAATAAATACAATAGCTTTTTTATAACTTGTGCATCTTAAAATAAAGAACTTAATTTTTGAAAAATAACATTTCTGAGTTCAGGAGTCCAGTCAATGCTAAAGTTGGGTCAATAACAAAGACGTACATTGAGCAATCTTCTTTTCTTTCGACTTTCTCTGTATTCCTCTTGTTTCTTGCATCTGCTTTATGTTGTCCCTGCCACAGTGGAAGTGGTGCGTCTTGGACAGACTTGCCCATCTTAAATACTCAACCAAGCCATTTTCACCATACTCCTCCTACTTTAAAGAGAAAGGGAGGTAACAGATAGCACTTATGCATTCAATTAGCATGTGATGAGTGGCCAATAGGACGGCAATGGGTTCCCTTCATGAAGGTCTTTGCCACATAGTTGCCCCAGCTGCAGCAATGAAGATTTAAAGTGAAACTTGAAATTGCAGTGGTCAACAACACTAGCCCTACAAATAGCACTTACAGCATTCACAGATCATATCAATGCTTGTGTCTTTTGTTATCTTGGAGACAAACTATTTAACTGGTCACATGCAAATTATGTGAATTAAGATTCTCTGTCGTTGCTTGGTGAAATTTCTGATGAATTCACAAGCAAGGCAACCCAAAAGAGAAGCACTTATGTACACAAAAATCATTAGTGTCTCCATTTGAGGTGATCTTAATGTCATACCAATGGTGAAACTTTAAGATGCAGGGGTCAGCATAACTACCCCAACAAAAAGCACTTACTGCAACAAGAACCAAAGTCAGTGTTTTTGTTAGGGTAATAATATTGACCAGATCTGGGCCAAGGGGAGAAAAAACACATGTGTTACACAAATTGTACCATTTACATTATAGCAAATGATCAGGCATCGCTGGCTGGGTGAGTTCTTTCATATAATCAGGAAGAATAGGTCAACAAAAATACCCCAACAAGTAGCACTTACAGCATTCAGACTTCAGATCAATACTTGTATTTGGGTAATCTTGGTGAAAAAATATTTGGCTGGTTATGTGAAAAGTTGTAGTTTGTTAGTGAAATGTCTGATAAATTCACAATCAAGGCAACCCCAAAGAGAAGCACTTATGTACACAAAAATCATTAGTGTCTCCATTTGAGGTGATCTTAATGTGATACCAATGGTGAAACTTTAAGATGCAGGGGTCAGCATAACTACCCCAACAAAAAGCACTTACTGCAACAAGAACCAAAGTCAGTGTTTTTGTTAGGGTAATAATATTGACCAGATCTGGCCCAAGGGGAGAAAAAACACATGTATTACACAAATTGTACAATTTACATTATAGCAAATGATCAGGCATCGCTGGCTGGGTGAGTTCTTTCATAGAATCAGGAAGATTAGGTCAACAAAAATACCCCAACAAGTAGCACTTACAGCATTCAGACTTCAGATCAGTGCTAATGTTTAGGTAATCTTGGTGAAAAAATATTTGGCTGGTTATGTGAAAAGTTGTAGTTTTTTAGTGAATTGTCTGATGAATTGACAATCAAGGCAACCCCAAAGAGAAGCACTTATGTAAACAAAAATCATTAGTGTCTCCATTTGAGGTGGTCTTAGTCTGATTCCACCGTTATACCTGATGTTCTCATATGCAGTTGTTGCATTTGTCAAATGCATTTGTCAAATACAACCGCCCCAACAAATAGCACTTACTGAGTTCAGGAGTCCAGTCAATGCTAAAGTTGGGTCAATAACAAAGACGTACATTGAGCAATCTTCTTTTCTTTCGACTTTCTCTGTATTCCTCTTGTTTCTTGCATCTGCTTTATGTCGTCCCTGCCTCAGTGGAAGTGGTGCCTCTTGGACAGACTTGCCCATCTTAAATACTCAACCAAGCCATTTTCACCATACTCCTCCTACTTTAAAGAGAAAGGGAGGTAACAGATAGCACTTATGCATTCAAATAGCATGTGATGAGTGGCCAATAGGACGGCAATGGGTTCCCTTCATGAAGGTCTTTGCCACATAGTTGCCCCAGCTGCAGCAATGAAGATTTAAAGTGAAACTTGAAATTGCAGTGGTCAACAACACTAGCCCTACAAATAGCACTTACAGCATTCACAGATCATATCAATGCTTGTGTCTTTTGTTATCTTGGAGACAAACTATTTAACTGGTCACATGCAAATTATGTGAATTAAGATTCTCAGTAGTTGCTTGGTGAAATTTCTGATGAATTCACAAGCAAGGCAACCCCAAAGAGAAGCACTTATGTACACAAAAATCATTAGTGTCTCCATTTGAGGTGATACCAATGGTGAAACTTTAAGATGCAGGGGTCAGCATAACTACCCCAACAAAAAGCACTTACTGCAACAAGAACCAAAGTCAGTGTTTTTGTTAGGGTAATAATATTGACCAGATCTGGCCCAAGGGGAGAAAAAACACATGTATTACACAAATTGTACAATTTACATTATAGCAAATGATCAGGCATCGCTGGCTGGGTGAGTTCTTTCATATAATCAGGAAGATTAGGTCAACAAAAATACCCCAACAAGTAGCACTTACAGCATTCAGACTTCAGATCAGTGCTAATGTTTAGGTAATCTTGGTGAAAAAATATTTGGCTGGTTATGTGAAAAGTTGTAGTTTTTTAGTGAAATGTCTGATGAATTGACAATCAAGGCAACCCCAAAGAGAAGCACTTATGTAAACAAAAATCATTAGTGTCTCCATTTGAGGTGGTCTTCGTCTGATTCCACCGTTATACCTGATGTTCTCATATGCAGTTGTTGCATTTGTCAAATGCATTTGTCAAATACAACCGCCCCAACAAATAGCACTTAGCGCAATGCTAAAGTTGGGTCAATAACAAAGACGTACATTGAGCAATCTTCTTTTCTTTCGACTTTCTCTGTATTCCTCTTGTTTCTTGCATCTGCTTTATGTCGTCCCTGCCTCAGTGGAAGTGGTGCCTCTTGGACAGACTTGCCCATCTTAAATACTCAACCAAGCAATTTTCACCATACTCCTCCTACTTTAAAGGGAAAGGGAGATAACAGATAGCACTTATGCATTCAATTAGCATGTGATGAGTGGCCAATCGGACGGCAATGGGTTCCCTTCATGAAGGTCTTTGCCACATAGTTGCCCCAGCTGCGGCAATGAAGATTTAAAGTGAAACTTGAAATTGCAGTGGTCAACAACACTAGCCCTACAAATAGCACTTACAGCATTCACAGATCATAGCAATGCTTGTGTCTTTTGTTATCTTGGAGACAAACTATTTAACTGGTCACATGCAAATTATGTGAATTAAGATTCTCGGTAGTTGCTTGGTGAAATTTCTGATGAATTCACAAGCAAGGCAACCCCAAAGAGAAGCACTTATGTACACAAAAATCATTAGTGTCTCCATTTGAGGTGATACCAATGGTGAAACTTTAAGATGCAGGGGTCAGCATAACTACCCCAACAAAAAGCACTTACTGCAACAAGAACCAAAGTCAGTGTTTTTGTTAGGGTAATAATATTGACCAGATCTGGCCCAAGGGGAGAAAAAACACATGTATTACACAAATTGTACCATTTACATTATAGCAAATGATCAGGCATCGCTGGCTGGGTGAGTTCTTTCATATAATCAGGAAGATTAGGTCAACAAAAATACCCCAACAAGTAGCACTTACAGCATTCAGACTTCAGATCAGTGCTAATGTTTAGGTAATCTTGGTGAAAAAATATTTGGCTGGTTATGTGAAAAGTTGTAGTTTTTTAGTGAAATGTCTGATGAATTGACAATCAAGGCAACCCCAAAGAGAAGCACTTATGTAAACAAAAATCATTAGTGTCTCCATTTGAGGTGGTCTTAGTCTGATTCCACCGTTATACCTGATGTTCTCATATGCAGTTGGTGCATTTGTCAAATGCATTTGTCAAATACAACCGCCCCAACAAATAGCACTTACTGAGTTCAGGAGTCCAGTCAATGCTAAAGTTGGGTCAATAACAAAGACGTACATTGAGCAATCTTCTTTTCTTTCGACTTTCTCTGTATTCCTCTTGTTTCTTGCATCTCCTTTATGTCGTCCCTGCCACAGTGGAAGTGGTGCCTCTTGGACAGTCTTGCCCATCTTAAATACTCAACCAAGCCATTTTCACCATACTCCTCCTACTTTAAAGAGAAAGGGAGGTAACAGATAGCACTTATGCATTCAATTAGCATGTGATGAGTGGCCAATCGGACGGCAATGGGTTCCCTTCATGAAGGTCTTTGCCACATAGTTGCCCCAGCTGCAGCAATGAAGATTTAAAGTGAAACTTGAAATTGCAGTGGTCAACAACACTAGCCCTACAAATAGCACTTAGAGCATTCACAAATCAGATCAATGCTTGTGTCTTTTGTTATCTTGGAGACAAACTATTTAACTGGTCACATGCAAATTATGTGAATTAAGATTCTCGGTAGTTGCTTGGTGAAATTTCTGATGAATTCACAAGCAAGGCAACCCCAAAGAGAAGCACTTATGTACACAAAAATCATTAGTGTCTCCATTTGAGGTGATCTTAATGTGATACCAATGGTGAAACTTTAAGATGCAGGGGTCAGCATAACTACCCCAACAAAAAGCACTTACTGTCAGTGTTTTTGTTAGGGTAATAATATTGACCAGATCTGGCCCAAGGGGAGAAAAAAAACACATGTATTACACAAATTGTACCATTTACATTACACCAAATGATCAGGCATTGCTGGCTGGTTGAATTCTTTCATAGAATCAGGAAGACTAGGTCAACAAAAATACCCCAACAAGTATCACTTATCTTGGAGACAAACTATTTAACTGGTCACATGCAAATTATGTGAATTAAGATTCTCGGTAGTTGCTTGGTGAAATTTCTGATGAATTCACAATCAAGGCAACCCCAAAGAGAAGCACTTATGTACACAAAAATCATTAGTGTCTCCATTTGAGGTGATCCTAATGTGATACCAATGGTGAAACTTTAAGATGCAGGGGTCAGCATAACTACCCCAACAAAAAGCACTTACTGCAACAAGAACCAAAGTCAGTGTTTTTGTTAGGGTAATAATATTGACCAGATCTGGCCCAAGGCGAGAAAAAACACATGTATTACACAAATTGTACAATTTACATTATAGCAAATGATCAGGCATCGCTGGCTGGGTGAGTTCTTTCATATAATCAGGAAGATTAGGTCAACAAAAATACCCCAACAAAAGCACTTACTGCAACAAGAACCAAAGTCAGTGTTTTTGTTAGGGTAATAATATTGACCAGAGCTGGACCAAGGGGAGAAAAAACACATGTATTACTTAAATTGTAACATTTGCATCATGCAAATTGATCAGGCATCGCTGGCTGGGTGAGTTCTTTCATATAATCAGGAAGATTAGGTCCACAAAAATACCCCAACAAGTAGCACTTACAGCATTCAGACTTCAGATAAGTGCTAATGTTTAGGTAATCTTGTTGAAAAAATATTTGGCTGGTTATGTGAAAAGTTGTAGTTTTTTAGTGAAATGTCTGATGAATTGACAATCAAGGCAACCCCAAAGAGAAGCACTTATGTAAACAAAAATCATTAGTGTCTCCATTTGAGGTGGTCTTCGTCTGATTCCACCGTTATACCTGATGTTCTCATATGCAGTTGTTGCATTTGTCAAATGCATTTGTCAAATACAACCGCCCCAACAAATAGCACTTAGCGCAATGCTAAAGTTGGGTCAATAACAAAGACGTACATTGAGCAATCTTCTTTTCTTTCGACTTTCTCTGTATTCCTCTTGTTTCTTGCATCTCCTTTATGTCGTCCCTGCCTCAGTGGAAGTGGTGCCTCTTGGACAGTCTTGCCCATCTTAAATACTCAACCAAGCCATTTTCACCATACTCCTCCTACTTTAAAGAGAA
>CM077792.1:32369091-32432647 GCA_039737535.1 Lagodon rhomboides | reverse complement strand
TCTGTTTTGAGGTTTATCGTGCTTTTAATGTAAAATGTAGATCTAAAAACAATCAGATGTACTTTAGATGTTCATCTGATCACACAGAAATGTGATGTTTCAACAGTCTCACGTTGTTGCTCTGTTGTCTCTGCAGGGCTGAGTGCCGTCTCATCACAGGCCCGTCGTCAGTACCATTTTGTTTATGACCAGAAGAACATGACTGAAGCTCAGAAGTACTGCAGAGAAAAACACACTGACCTGGCAACTATAGACAACATGGAGGACGTGAAGATCCTGAACGACACAGTCGACAGAAGCAAAGGGTCCACTGTGAGTTCACTGATGTCTTTCTTTAAATGACACGCAGGTTGAAAGTTTTGCACGTCCACATTGGTGTAAAGTCAGTAGAAACATTTTGAAGTAACATTTTGAGGTACTGTACTTGTACTTGAGTATTTCCATTTAATGCCACTCTGTACTTCTACTCCACGACTCCTCAGAAGGACGTTGTGAGCAGCACTTTAATCTTGTGTCTGATGAAGGTGCAGCTTGAATTTAAACGACTCCTACCTCTACCTCTAGAAAACGCCTCATATTTATGTGTTTATAATATGAGATGTACTCGTAGACTAAATGTCTACATATGTCTGTATATGGACACAACGCTCATTCCAAACAAGCTGGGACGTTGTGTAAAATACAAATTAAACAGAATCGGGGAATGTGATCATTTGTTGATCCTTTTGGACATAAACTCAATTTAAAACAGTACAAAGACAATTTATTCATTTCATGTTCAGCGTCACTGATTTTTGTAAATATATGCCTATTCTGAAGCAACGCCTTTCAGACAAATTGGGACGGGGCAACAAAAGACTGAAAGTTGTTGTGTTGGAACCTTCCACAGGTGAACAGGTTCATCGCTAACAGGTGATAGTATCATAATCAGGTATGAAAGGGGCGTCCTCGAAAGGCTCAGTCGTTCACAAGCGAGGACGGGGCGAGGTCGTCAAACACATGATTGTATAGATGATTTTACTACATGAGCTCAGGAACAGCAGGACTGAAGTCAGTTCTTTGTAAATGTTTGCGTTCTGTCTTTATTCTACACAGCGTCCCAACTCTTTTAGAATCGGGCTGTAAAGTGTTTTAATATAAATTCCCTCGTTGTGTTTCACCAGACTGAGTGTCCCTGTTGAGCTGCAGTGGATGGAAACAGAAGCAGTGAATGTTGTATTAGAAAGCCTGTTGATTTGTGTCACTCAGACTGGTGAAGCC
Source organism: Lagodon rhomboides (assembly GCA_039737535.1). NCBI lineage: Eukaryota > Metazoa > Chordata > Actinopteri > Spariformes > Sparidae > Lagodon > Lagodon rhomboides. Next base: position 32,431,387 of record CM077792.1, on the reverse strand, counting down.
TCAGATTAACTTTTGAGTGTATATTGTGTTGCCGTGTAATAAATGTGAGGATCAAGAAACATACATTAAACTGTTGCTTTCAGTTCTTCTGGATCGGGCTGTATGATGACGTGAACAGCTGGAGGTGGTCACTGTCAAACACCAGTTTCTACAAAGACGGGGAGATCGAGTTCAGACTGTGGGGGACTGGAGAACCAGACAACTATAACAGTAGACAGCACTGCACAGCGATGTATAATGGACGATGGAACGACTATCCTTGTATAGATCGCTTTAGGTCGGTCTGCATGGATTTCAGAGGTGAGAATATTAAGCAGTGAAGTTTAAAACATACCAGTTCAGTTTGTTGAGCTCTCTCTCATTATTTGGGCTGATACAGGATCAGTCAGTCAAACTTTATTTACAGCACCTTCCATCAAAGTCAGTACAATTCAAAGAGCTTTACAGACGACTTACAAGCCAATAAGGCAGCAATTAATATTGATGATTCGACAGCGATCAGATGAGAATGAGAACAAGAACATTGTCGGTGATGAATGACTTGTTTGGTCGAGCAGATAGAAGAGCGTTGTAATAGTCCATCCTGCTGGATTTAAAACACGCTTCAGTCTCTGAGTCACTCAGACGGAGACGTGGCCGCAATTCAGCTGTTTCAGATAATAAAACTCAGATCTGGCTACACACCCCGCATGAAAGCAACTGAGTACATGTACTCTATTACTACAGTACTTTATTTACTATGTAACTTATAACTCCACTGGATCTCAGAGGAAGAATGATGTATTTTTGACTTGACTTCATTTACTCAGCAGCTGTAGTTACGTGTTACTGCTCAGATTAATATAAACATTAAAAAACATATGAGAAGCTTATAAAATACAACACGTTGTTATATATTGAACTAGTTCCCAACCTTTGTGTTTCTTTTTGCTGGTGACCTCCAACACAAAGCTCTGTCTACTTGAGCTTCTTGTCATGTTTCACATGTTCATGTGTTGTTGGTTCCACCAAAGAAACATTTCCCCACTAAACTTCTCACATGGTGACGTCCAAAGAAGTCAAATGATCCAATGTTTTATGTAAAAGCAAATATTGGAGGAAAGTTAAAGAAAAGAAAAGCTGGAAACAGATTTGTGTATCAGAAGGTTTTTCTTTTCTTTCCTCTCCATCAACCATGTGACGAGCCCTCAGATGTATCTGGTGACCCTTCAGAGGGGCCCGTATGTTTGTGTTTCATACATCTGAGGAAATATTCACATGTAGACAGAATAATGTGTGAATCTATTAGATGTAGATTTTAAGGATGTGATTATTAATGGGGAGAGACGGTGAAGAAATACTCAGTAACATTTATTAAGATGATCATGTCTTCCATTTTTATTTGACAAAGTCATTAATTCAGTGGATTTATGATGCTGTGAATTCTGCCACAGACACGACATGGATGTAAACTGTATGTTATAGTTCCTCTGCACAGCACTGTGCTCTGTTTTCAGGGCTCAATGTCACGTTTGTCTACATCTCGACTCACATGACCTGGACTGAGGCCCAGAGCTACTGCAGAGAACACCACACAGACCTGGCCAGTGTGAGGAACACGGCAGAGAACCACAAGGTGAAGGACTTGTTAAGTGTAGGACATGTGGCCTGGATCGGCCTTTTCAGAGACTCCTGGAAGTGGTCGGATGGAAGTAACTCCTCATTTAGGTACTGGGCTCCAGGTGAACCTAATAACTATGGTGGGAATCAGGCTTGTGTGGTGGCAGACTTGGGCAAAGATGGAAAATGGTGGGATGCTCCCTGTGACCAGAACATACCGTTCGTCTGCTACGGCCCACGTGAGTGTTAACTTTTGATGAACTAATATTTATATTTCGATTTTGGTTTAATTTAACATCAAATCAATGATAATGTAACAAAAACAACACAAAACATAAAGTCATGGACAGAAAATAAAATGTAAACACTCCTGATGTTTATCATTGACATGAAATTATTTGTGAAGTTATCAAACAGATGCCACAGACGGAGGACAGAAGCACAGTTTCCCCGTCACTGTTCAAACTGATGAATGTCAATATTCATATGAACATATTTTTCTCACAGTCCCTACGACTACAAAGCAAGTGATCAAAGTGCGTCTGGTGAGAAAGGACTCCTCTCTGGATCTCAACGACCCTGCTGTGTTGGAACAAATGTTGAAGGAGGTAAATCATGTTGGACTTTTCTAATTTTATACACAAACAGAACAAATTCAAATCAGATCAGACTTTATTGATCCCCGAGGGAAAACTCAGCAGAACAAGAAACAGTGTGAAGAGGTAGGAAACAGATGGACATGACGTGACCTGAGCATCGTGTAGGAAGCTGTGCACGTACATATGTGCAGGATTAAAGAGTGTAGTCGTGCCACTCTGCAGGCCGGACTGAGGCAGAACTGGGACTCGTTCAGAGTCGACGCTCAGCACAAACTTTACTATCAGTTTTAGAAAAGCCAGAGCCTTTACAACAGAAGAAAGAGGAGGAGAGAGTCAGAGAGGACAACAGGCCGACAGGTCGACGCCGTCTTAGGGAACAAAACATGTGAATGTGTAAATGTGATGCAGAGTGCTGCTAAAATAGAGGAAAATCTAAAGAACAATGCAGAATGTAATATCTCTCTGTGAGTGATGATGCTGAGGAGTTTTTATCAGTATCAACAGAGGCTGAAGGACCAGGGGGTGAAAGGAGACGTCAAACTGAGCTGGAGGAAGCAGTCAGACGGAAAGGTCTTCCACAAGGAGGAGGAGGAGACAAAGAAGAAGACGAACTGTCCAAAGAAGGACGAGCTTTAAAGGGGCACTACGTAGTTTTGGAGAAGAAATTCAAACTCATCATTTTAATGTTTACAATATTAATGAGGTAATAATACAAACATCAGTGAGTCAACAAGCTGTTCTCAGAGGAGAATAAGGTCCCAGAACACTGTTTGAAGCTAGAGAGGTGGCAGGGTCCGCCACATATAAACAGAGTCAAACAGTATAAACTGTGTTTTCCTTTAAGGTCAGTTTGTTTATTCAGTTTATTCAGTCATGAAAACAAAGAGAGTTTGTTTATTTAGTTTGTTTAGGCAGAAAGAAAAATCAGCCAATGAGGATCTTTCTCTGCTCGTTAACATTTCTTCACCAAAACTACAGAATGCTCCTTTAAAGTTGAATCCCTGTGATTCTTCCTCAAAGTCCTCATGTAATGTGTCAGAATAGACCTGCAACATGTGGATGAATCGATCAGTCACATTAACTATTTTAATCATCAGTTAATCCTTTTAGTTATTAGTCAACTAACCAAACCAAATATACTCTGGTTCTAGCTTCTTAAATGTGACGATTTGATGTTTTCTTTTCATATATGATCATAAACTTAATATCTTTGTGTGTCAGACTGTTGGTCGATTATAACAAGACATTTAAAGTGATGTCATTGGGCTGTGGGAACTTATAACAGACTTTATTCACTCTATGAAATACTGTGTGATGAGATAAAATACTGTGTGATGAGATAAAATACTGTGTGATCAGATAAAATACTGTGTGATGCAGATAAAATACTGTGTGAGCAGATAAAATACTGTGTAATCAGATAAAATACTGTGTGAGCAGATAAAATACTGTGTAATCAGATAAAATACTGTGTGATCAGATAAAATACTGTGTGATCAGATAAAATACTGTGTAATCAGATAAAATACTGTGTGATCAGATAAATGACTGCAGGTCAGATAAGATAAGAATCGACTGGAGGAAACTGCAGTGAAGAAAACATTAAAAAGATGAACTTTAATGTTTGAAGAATGTTTAAAATCTGTTTTCATGAGAAAAGAAAGTCTTTGTTCATTTCAGAGTGATATTCAGCAGCTCACCTTTCAGTCTGTTGAGCCAATCTGTGTGTATTTACAGCAGCAGCCTCTGGTGGGTTGATTCAGAATGACTTTGATGTTGTTGCTCCAGCTAACAGGAGCTAACTGGCTAAATTAGCACTGGTTCAGTTTGCTAGTTGAAGTGAGGCGGGCACATGTGATTGGCTGATAGATGACGGGGGCGGTGACATCACCACTGTCAATGAAATGTGGAAAATGACAGAATGAAATAAAGTGTGTCCTTATAAAAAGTGTGAAATTAAATAAAGTGTGGTTTGAGAAAATGTCAGGAACAATTCAGAGTTTTTTTAAAGTCTCTTATGAAATGAAAATAATATCCAGTTTATGTTTTTATGAACGTAATGATGAATGAACATTTCATAATGAGCTGAGCTCGATCATTTGTTCACTTATTAAATTGGGTTCATTGATGAACATATTCACCTCCCATAACAGCCTCTGTGATCTGCAGCCCTCTTCTAGATTTACAGTACGCAGAGGTGGAATGTAACTTAGTACATTTACTCAACTACTTTACTTGAGTACAAATTAGAGGTACTTGTATTTAGTTTGAGTCTTTGCATTTTATGCTACTTGATACTTGTACTCCATTACATCTCAGAAGCAAATACTCTCAGCTTTATTTACTAGTTACTTTGCATATCACACACCTGAAAACCTCGTATCTCCAGATGTGTTGCTGGTGAATGTTTGTGATAAACTGAAGGATGAAGTGTTCCTTCATGTGTTCAGAGAATTCTCCTCCTTCTTAATCTAAATTAAGTCTTTAAAAACCCTCTTGGATTGGCTGCTGAATGCCTCGTCACACAGCTGACAACAGGCTGCTTTTTTGCCTTTTTACAGACACGTGGTTCTCACAGGACAGCCACAGTACAAACATATGATGATCTGCTGCAGATTAAACCAGCCAACAGTGTGTAAAGGAGTTAAAATGAGCTCAACATTAAAGACATGAATGCAGCAGAAATATTAATCCACAAACATCAGAGAGAAAAACACTGACAGGGAACATTTTACTGCACTGTGACTACTTTTACTTTTCAAACTCACGGTAGTCATTTCTTCCTTTTTTTAGTGAGAGAGGGAGAAAAGAGGAAGAAAAACAACATATATAAATATATACATAGACATACACATAGAAACACGTATATAAGGCCTGGGATGATTATAGTCATATTCAGTCTTACCGCTTCAGTACAATAATCATAATAATCTTAATATTGATGATATAAAAGTAGTATTTTATAAAAATGTTTACATACTGTTACTTAAGTTAGAATGTCTGACTTTTACCTCAGTAAAGGATCTGAATACTTCTTCCGCCGACTGCGTTTGGTCCTGTTTGTTGCCATTACGGTTTTGTTGAGTGTCATTATCTCCGATAGCCCGTAAAGGCAACATAGGCGACGTCATCACGTCCTGCTGTTACCATGGACACGGCGTCAGCGCATCAAGTTGGAGCCGTTCAACAGGACGTTAGTTAGCCGAACAGAAAAGAAGAGATTCTCCCAAACTAAGTCACTTTCTGTCGGACTGGGTGAGTAAAACTTGGAGCTCCTCAAAGGAATATTTGAACAGTTTTGTCAGAGTTTCACCGTCACTCGTGTTTGTCCTATTTTAACGAAGATAGCTCAGCGTTCGGTAATGTAACGCTAGCTAACGTTAGCACGATTAACGTCGATCTGCCGCTAATTTCACCGAAAAGGTTGGACGGCGAGACACTACAGGTGAATAGGGTAATTTTTTTAAATAATAGGTATCACCATGAAACTTTCTCAGTTGATCACTTATGATTAGATGAGAAAAAAATATATTGCAAGTTTATTGTATTTTAATGTTTGAATATGCAAATGAGGCATTATCTAATTAAATATGCGCTCATTTGCATATATTTTAAAAAACAAAATCTGATCATGGGATAAAGCCAGGTTAAAAATTCCTTTTTCCTTTTGTTGACATATTAGATGGGAAAAAAATTACAGAGGGATTTATGGATATCTACTTTTGTTATCCTGTAAATCAGAAAATACTGTCAGTAGCCTTAAAAAATCGATTTTTGCCATGTTTTTTGGGATAAAATGTTACATAAATCAGGCTAGGAATAATATATTTACAAATCCCTCTGTAAATGTCTTCATAATATAGCTGGGTGCAAGACTGGAAAGTTTAGTGTATATAGGTGCAACTGAAGTGGAGATTTTTTACTTGGAGTATGAGAAAAAACTCATTTTGAGAAAATGGCATTTAAAGATTTATATTCGAAAATCCACACATTTCTATTAGAAAAGCATTGCTAGCAAATTTGTGTGTCTGTTTATGTTGTTGTCTCCAGTTCTCTGCAATGGAAGACCTTATATACCTGTTGTGTTAATAAATTATCCATTTTCATGTATTTGGGATGTTGTATATTGTTATTACCAAGGACCTGACTAGTTATTTTAGTCAGAAATCTAACAAAATGTGATTAAATATACACATTGATGTATAATTAGGATATTTTCTTTATGCTAGTTTGAAAGATTACATGTTCAGGGAGTGAACTGGCTCAAAATCTCAAAATTGACCACTGCAGGAAAAATCGATGTTTTTGCCTGCAGTGTCTCACCTTAAATGTTTGTTTTTTCCAGCCTGACTTGATAAACAGAATTTGTATGTAATGGGACAGTTTCATTCCATTTAACAGCCCGAATATTATGTTTTTATCTATTATCTTTAATTTTAGTTGAATACAATACAATACGTAATTGAAAGAGTTTATTTTGCTAGCTACTGAGTACAAGTGATGAAATAAAGCGGCAACGAATCTAAATGTAGGAGCGACTTAGAAATAAAATACACACAAAGCACTCATTTAAAAGTTACAAAAGACTAATCGACTAATCGTCGTTAATAACCAATTAAAAAAGTATTAACAGACAATCAGAGATGGGAACAAATCCATCAGAAAGAAACAATAAAACATTCTTCTGTATCAGATATATAAACTTTTATAATATATAAAACAAAAAGACGTCCTAAATTGTTATTATTACATTTGAGTAGAGATGCACAATCTGGATTTTATTTTCTGCCAGTGATGAATAATTATTGATATTTACCTGCTTCTCATGACCAGATGCTGACTGTCTGCCGGTGACAGGACAGTAAGGATTCATCATGAGCTGCTCGTCCAGATGTGCAAAGATGTTAACATCTGTGTTTCTGACTGGGTGTTTCGTGCGCATGTATAAGCTTTATTTAATACTTCTATAAAAGATGGAGACTGTTCGGGAGTCAGACAGTGAAGAGCAGGTCAGAAGTGGAGAGACGCGGGACGAGGAGGATGATGACCAGCAGCTGGAGGAGACGCTCTGTAACGTTTCAGCTCCTCGGGAGCGTCTGAGTGAAAAGTTAGTGTTTGTGCCCACAAATTACAAATCATCTCAAGGAAACTGAATCGAACGCAACTGGATTTGGTTTTTGTCTTTGAAGACGTTTCACCTCTCATCCAAGAGGCTTCATCAAATGATGATAACTATGACCTGGATGAATGAGAATATTCACAGGCAAATTACAAATCAGTTTTAGTATTAGGTCACATAAGAGCATGATTTTGACATTTCTTGACAAAAATGATTAATTCAAGAACAAAATTAAGTAATTAAGTTACGAGCTGGTACACTGACCTCACTAATTAAGTTGAGTTTGAGGAAAATTGTCTCATTAGGTCCGACCACCAAACACCGTGTGGTGGAATCTTCTTCAAATTCTTTTGAGGGCAGTTATAAATGATACAGGCTGATGTATACGCTCACAAAAATCTTATTGACAATACAAACTGATGATCTTGTTGAAATGTGCGATGATGAGTATGTGACCTGGAGAACATAATCTGTCGCTGTCTTCACCTGCTGTCCTTCACCTGCTGTCCTTCACCTGCTGTCCTTCACCTGCTGTCCTGCACCTGCTGTCCTTCACCTGCTGTCCTTCACCTGCTGTCCTTCACCTGCTGTCCTTCACCTGCTGTCCTTCACCTGCTGTCCTGCACCTGCTGTCCTTCACCTGCTGTCCTTCACCTGCTGTCCTTCACCTGCTGTCCTTCACCTGCTGTCCCTCACCTGCTGTCCTTCACCTGCTGTCCTTCACCTGCTGTCCCTCACCTGCTGTCCTTCACCTGCTGTCCTTCACCTGCTGTCCTTCACCTGCTGTCCCTCACCTGCTGTCCTTCACCTGCTGAACTTCACCTGCTGTCCTTCACCTGCTGAACTTCACCTGCTGTCCTTCACCTGCTGTCCTTCACCTGCTGTCCTTCACCTGCTGTCCTTCACCTGCTGTCCTTCACCTGCTGACCTTCACCTGCTGTCCTTCACCTGCTGTCCTTCACCTGCTGTCCTTCACCTGCTGTCCTTCACCTGCTGTCCTGCACCTGCTGTCCTTCACCTGCTGTCCTTCACCTGCTGAACTTCACCTGCTGTCCTTCACCTGCTGTCCTTCACCTGCTGTCCTTCACCTGCTGTCCTGCACCTGCTGTCCTTCACCTGCTGTCCTTCACCTGCTGTCCTGCACCTGCTGTCCTTCACCTGCTGTCCTTCACCTGCTGTCCTGCACCTGCTGTCCTTCACCTGCTGTCCTTCACCTGCTGTCCTTCACCTGCTGTCCCTCACCTGCTGTCCTTCACCTGCTGTCCTGCACCTGCTGTCCTTCACCTGCTGTCCTTCACCTGCTGTCCTTCACCTGCTGTCCTTCACCTGCTGTCCTTCACCTGCTGTCCTTCACCTGCTGTCCTGCACCTGCTGTCCTTCACCTGCTGTCCTTCACCTGCTGTCCTTCACCTGCTGTCCCTCACCTGCTGTCCTTCACCTGCTGTCCTTCACCTGCTGTCCTTCACCTGCTGTCCTTCACCTGCTGTCCTTCACCTGCTGTCCTTCACCTGCTGTCCTTCACCAGCCTGAACTTGGAGGCAGACGATCTGTGTCCTGAGTCTTACAGGGTTAACTCCCCCGACGAGATTCGACTGTTAGCCATCGTAGAGAACTTCCAGCGTCAGTTCTCACACTTGTATCCTGAACGCAAACCACTGCTGCTCTGCCCTGTCAACGAATGTGGTGTTAAGGTAACACCAACTATCCGATTTAACGTACTCGACGTGTTTGTTGCCTCCCGTCTTCTTTGTTCTTTTACTATCTCTCAAAAAGAGAAATACTTCATCAAACAGCCTGTATAGTGGATCTCTGTCTAATACCTGTGTCTATGTTTCTCACATTCAGAAGTTTGTGTCAATGACTCTTCGGCCCACACCGACAGCCTACCCCGAGCTTTTCACCTGGGAGGGCTGTGCCTCCTTTGTGGCTGACTTCTTGTCTCTGGACCTTTTGGAGCCGCCTGTGGACGTGGTCAGAAAGCCAACATTTGTGCCACATTCATATCATGTTAGAGCAAAGCTGTCCACATCAACGTTCAAGTCCTAATTATGTCTGGGAAACTTTTTTTTTCTGAAAGCTCTGCTACAGAGCCCGAGTGATAAAATGAGTGGAGTGCTCCTTTAAAATAATATATTAATATGTGCAAGGATTAAACCTTTAGGTAGTTTATTAATACTAGTCATCTTAGTTGATGGTAAATAAATCAGAGATTATCATAATATGTATAATCAATTTTAGCATCTTGTACCATAAGTTGTTTTGTCATTATCAAATAGACTAGGTCAGACTTCTTAGTCCAGCACACAGACACACATCATGTGCACAAATCCTACACTCACAAAAAAATAAAATAAATAAAATTGAACTTTAAAGCTCATTAGGCCAGTGACTGACTTTGACCAGCCCTGGGGATAATGATCAGTTTGTCATACTTCAAGCTCGCTTTATCACCTCTCTCTCTGGCAGCTTTCAACTTCGGCCACAGCTCTTTCCTCCTCTGTTGCACAGCTTCAGAGAAATCTTCGTTAAGGTAGATCTTAGTGCCCTTTAATTTCTTGGCAGAGGAAAGAATCAGCTCTCTGTCTTTAATGCGAAGAAGTTTGACAACAGTTTTCCTTGGCCTTCCCCCCTCATGGTACTGACCGAGTCTCTGGGCACGCTCAATGTCCATATTTGTTCCATCTAAGCCCAAGTCTTTAGAAAGCATTTGTCGTACCTTTTTCTCTGATTCACTCCAATTCTCTCCTTTCTCATCAGCAATGCCATCGATTAAAATGTTTGTTCTCCTGCTCAGGTTGTCAATGTAGTCCATCTTGATAAGCATTGCATCCAATTCCTGCTTGGAAGTAGTTATGGTTGACTCAACTGCCTTTAACTTTGCCTCAATCTCAGTGCATCCCATCTTGTCCTCTTCAAACTTTGCTTGGGTGAATTCCAAGCTGGTCTTCAGCTCCTGTACATCTCTGATAACGCCATCCAATCTTTTGTTAGCTCCGTCCATGATCAGCTGAGCAAAACATTTGAAGTTGTCCTGCTGCTGCAGTAGCATTTCCTTATAAAACTCTCTCTGCTGCTCCATTAACTGGGAGAGTACACTCATTGTAACCACAGCATCCTCCTCACAAGGGGATGTTTTAGCATTTTTAGGAGGCATGATGTCTCTTACCAGGATGAACCGGAAGTTGATAGAAGTTGAAAAATGACGATGGTGACAGATCTGTAGGCCCAAAAGCCCATTAACTTGGGCTGCGGCCACAAGCACAGCAAATGGATGAGATATCGTCCACAATGTTGAGACAAAGTATAAATAAAAAGCAGCTTGAGTCAGGACTGGATTTTGAGTGATGGTGTGTGTTGCTGTTCTAGCCCCGGTACCTGTTCTCCTCCACCTCGGTGCTGCAGACTCAGAGAGCCACGTGTTTTGAATCTGCCACCCTTCTGTGCAGCCTGCTGCTCGGCGCTCACTACGACGCCTACTGTGTCAGCGGCTACGCTGTCAAAGAGATGTGCCTGCTCGACCAGAGCCTGCAGCAGTGCCCCCTGCTGGACACGGAGGTCAGGGTGAGTGCTTCTCCTGGTGCAGTGCATGTTCCTGCATACCTGCTGTGTGTACAGTTAACGGCTTCCTCACACAGCCAGCAGTCGGATGGATCTTTGGCTCACAGATATTAATGTGTCTGCTTGGTTGTGCTGTGAATTTTCTGTTTGCAGACCGTGATCTCAGAGCTTCAGCGGCAGGAGAATCGATACACAGTGAAACCTCTGAGGGAGCTGAGGAGTAACTTTGTGACACAACAAGAGAAGAAGAAACAGGACGCTGAAGCTGCTTTGCTTCAGAAACAGAAAATACAGCAGGTAGAAGTTAAAGCTGAGTTTAACTGTGGGAACAGAACACAGAAGAGTCTTAACGGGCCTGTTCAGACTTTGTATAAAGATCCATCCTGAGTGATCCGATCACAAGTGAACAGTCCATCATGATCGGATCACATCCACCTGCTCAATATGCAAATGAACAGGAGCAGCACTGGGCTAGCGTGGGGAAGCAGAGCATCGTCGTGCTAAACAGCACAAGACAGCACGACATATTTTAGCCACCTTAAAGAAGACACACCGAAATAATACATAACCGTTTCAGTGTACACTGTATTTTGAACATCTGAAGTGCAGCTGTGGCTGCCGCACACTTTATTACACCGCAGATCAGCTGTGAATTTCAGTGGCTGTCTGACAGCGAAGTAAAGCACCAAAAATGTTCAAATTACTGCACACTGAAACGGATATATGTATTCTTTGTAGGTGTTCCTTCTTTTAGGTTGCTAAAATACGTCTTGCTGTCGGTGCTGACGGTCGTCTACTGCAGGAACACACTGACTGGAGAGAAGTACCTCAAACAACCACACATAAAAACAAAACAACAACAACTATCCCTTTAAAGGCCATATACATCCTTCAAGTAAACACACAGTAAGTAGAGGTGGAACGGTTCACAAAATCCACGGTTCGGTTCGGTTCAGTTGTTTTTTTTTGTTCTATTTTTTTTACACTAAAAAATGAATCAGATCTTTAGCCTAATAATTACATTTTTTTTAAAAAAATCAGACATAAGGACATGTCATGCAATCATGCAAAAACTGAAATAATGAAGCAGCTTGATAAGGGATTAAGCACATCATTGTAACAATCTTAAATTAAAGTGAAGTGAGATTTTGAAACAGCAAGAGGAAAGATATTGCTGCATTTACACGTTTATATATTTATTTGGCAAAAAGATTAATAATTGTTTGCCTTCTTCTGCAATGAAAATGCACTAAATCACTAAAATACAACAGCAATCACTGAACTGACTATTAATTAATTAACTATCTCTGACAAACATTGTATCCTATAAAGTAAAAAGAGGAACTCTTGGATTAGTGCAAACAAAATACTTTAACTTTCCTATTTTTATGGCCACATTACAGGAAAGGGCATCAACATCAACACGTACCTCATGACCTAATGTTGATGTGAAGTTGTGATAGGCTACATGAGCTGCGTATTGTGTTTTATTTTGAAAGGGGGCGGAAGTGTATAACGTTGATTCTGTGTCGGATTTCCTGTCTGGTGTTTAGCAACGACTCCGTGAAAAACTAGAAGTGCTACAGACTGACAGCGCTGCAGAGCGGAGAGCCGCTGCTGTGACGTCACGCGGCGCCCGGTGCGGATGGTCTCATTGATTAGAGTGGCAGCGATCAGCTCCGGTGACCGCGGCGCTGCCATTAGGCGGCCGTTACGTCCCCGGTGGAAATTACGCACGTTGCGCGTCATAAACCGAACGGTGCACACGCGCCCCGAACCGTGACAAGCGTACCGAACGGGACGGATTTTTTGGATGAACCGTTCCACCCCTAACAGTAACCCCTTTCACACAGGAGATAGACGCATTATCTCCGCAGCGGCGGTTCGGCAATTCTCCGCCCATAGCGATTCACACAGAGGAAGCAGCTCCGCATTAAAGACGAACCGACGTGAATTCACACAGAAATCCGGCGCTGCGGCTCCTAAAGAGGCGTGACGGTTCACGTCATGATGATGACGTCGGTGTGTTTTCAAGGTGTTTCCCCGGTGTCCTCCTGTCAATCTAAACCCACGGACAGTTTATAATCATATGGATGCTGTTATGATGTGTCGTGATTGAGATCCTGACCCACCAAACATCCTGGGAAGTGACGAAGTTACGTTTTTCGCGCTAAATTACATAATTAGCCTACATCACCATCAGTAAACTGGACGCTGTCTGACTCGTGGGGACGGAGGCTGTCTTCCGGGGGAAAGTTCACTGAAGTCTCTGTCTGGAGGGCTGACCGTCGTGGTGATTTATTTTCATCACAAACACTCCGTGAGTTTAAGTTTTTTGCCGCTGACAGACGCTGTTTTTTGGGCAGAAACGTGTCGGTCAGACAGACGGGAGGACAGACAGGAGGACAGACAGGAGGACAGACGCTTCTCCGCTCATATCTGCGGGATTCTTTTCCTCATATAAGTTGCCAGAGACAGTTACAGTTGCTACGTTACTGTTGTTTGGTCCTGTAACGTTGCTTTGTGGGACATTTCTCTGTATTAAGTTGAGTGAAGGACCTGTGTAGTTAACTGACCCTCCGATCGACACGCCCTCGATACGCGCCGCCGGCTTATCCGTTCACACTGGTTCGGCTCGCCAATATTGCGGCCCTGACACTACCTCCAGAGGCGTATCAGCGCCGGAGCGAAATTGCACCCCTCGCCGCATCGGAGAGATTCACACTGGGACGGATGCGGAGAATTGGCGCACAGAAGCCGCATCCAAACGCCAGTGTGAAAGGGGTTACTAAGTGAAGTTTTAGGTTAAAGATGGCAAATCAAAATATTGTTCCTGTAATAAAAACCTTGTCAATCAGTTTGAGGCTGATAGCAGCGATCTCTGACAAATCATGACAACACAACTTAGAATCTCTGAAATAAAGCTAAAGATCGAACCCCCTGTGACCTTTGACCTCTCGCTTGTCTTCATGAACAGGGGCCTGAGCAGCGACCTGCTGACCCCCTGCGAGGACTGCGGGTGCACTGTTGGGTGCTGGTGCTGTCAGGGAGTCGGAGCATCCGGGAGAACTTCTTCATCGACCCGCTGACCGGGAACAGCTACAGAACTGATGACGACAACTTCCTGGGCGTCGAGAGCGTGTGGAACAATCTCAGCTACTATGTTAACATGCAGGACTGCAGGAGCGGCTGCGCTGTGAGTCGACCACATAATGTCAGACAGTAGATCCGGATACAAGAGAGAGGAGACAGACAATAAGAATAAATACACAGACGAGACTAAATGTGTTTCCTGTGTGTGTGTGTGTGTGTGTGTGTGTGTGTGTGTGTGTGTGTGTGTAGGACATGCTGTTTGACCTGGAAGACTTACAGATGTGGGAGCCGGTCTTGTGCGGTGCGACCAGCAAGAAGCAGCTGATTCTCGAGGTGGCGAAGAAGAAGGAGAGCAAGCTGATGAGCAGAATCAGCCGTGATGAGGAGGTGTGTTCTTCTGTGTGTTCTTCTGTGTGTACGTGTTTACGTTTTTACATACGTGATATTTGACTTGAACCCAAGACTCAGAGGCAAAGCAAGTGGGATTCAAAGCAGAGGACGCAGCAGGCGGACAGTTTAAAGCACCGTTAAGGAGAACGCTGTTGTAGGGCGCCATTGTTTTCCCCAAACTATTAAAAACACCAATGAGCCACACTGTTGTCATCACCATGAACACACACGGGAGTCTATTTAGACTCAACTCCACACACACCGTCCTTCTGACACAAACACACTACAGCACCAAATGTGGATTAATCCGCCCCAGGAATGCACTGTTTCTTCCTGTTTGAGTAACATTTGTGAAAAACATGTTTGTGAGGACTTTAACAACTTTAGTTGAAACCAGCAGGCTTGTAGTTGAGGACAGGAAGTGAGAGAGTATTGATAGATGAGCCTACAGATTATTGGTTTGGATCTGCACATGGCATTTGTTGTTCAAAAAAATGTCGAATAACAACATCAAAACTTTGCAAGGTTTTTCCTTGGTTGGTCCTTTTCTAAAAGTCTAAAAGTCTCCAGCTACCTGCATTTCTCCCTCGTACTTTTCCCCCCTGTAAGAAAGAGGATCCGGAGTAGGAAGAAAGAAAATAATGTCACAGTTTACTGGAGTTACAGCAAATAAAAGACTTGCATTGACGCTGAAACGTTATTTTGCTGCTCAACACTGTGTTTTTGTTTGCTGTGAAGGAGGAGGTGCAGCCCCGAGCTTTCGAGATGCCGAGATCCTGGGTCAGTTACATGACTATCTCAAAGAAAGGTGCAGTGAGTTTTTTGTCATCATCAGAAGACGTCAGGAACAAATTAACATGAACATCAAAGCATCAAGACAAAATCATTAATACCTTAAAGGGATAGTTCAGAATTTTGGACATAAGACCTATTTTCCAAGTCAACCGGTGTGTTTGAGATGTCTGGAGACGTTTTCAAGACATTTCATTCAGGTCCTCCTAGTCGCCGAGTTCGCTGTGCTATGGCTAGCGCAAGTCAACGGATCTTATTAGCATGGCATTAAAAACACGACTCCACAGTGCACCCGAGGCAAATCAACTGTAACACCAGACTATCGATGTACATATGTGTGTTGATAGAATATTTGAAATAAAACCAACCTTGCATTTTTAAGGATTTATGTCTCAGCAGCAGCAGCGTGTCATACGTCCTAGTAGGCAGCGGCGGACTGATATCACCTAGCACTTATAAGTTACCGGATGCGAGAGGACGCTGGCGTCAATATCGCCGCTTCTCAATCCGTAGCAGAGCTGCTTTTTTCTGTTGGAAAAGAGAAAGCTGAGTTGTCCGTACAAACTCTGGGGCTGTGCTGCTAACTCTGAAGGCTGCACACCTGAACAACTGGCTCCGTGGACTCACCTTTCTCCGCTGATCAGCTGTTAGTCTAGCAACGCTAACTTTCAAACCTACATACTCAATACTCTGTGGGCTCCATCATTGCTCCGCTGGTCCTCCCTCCACCACAACCTCAGGGTTATTCACCGCCTGGCTTCTCTGTCGCTCTCCTCTGCCGCTGTGGTCTCCCCCGGCTCGCCGTGATGTTGGATGGTCGCTGCTCCGCCGTTGCTGGCGGAGCTGAGAACCGGGAGCAAAGTAAAATTCCGCTGCTGCTGAGAAACTAGTCCCTCAAAAAAATGGATGATTCATGTGATGCGAGGTTAGTTTTGTTTCAAATATTATTCTATCAACACACATATGTACATCGATAGTCTGCCGTTACAATTGATTTGCCTCGGCTGCACTGTGGAGTCGGTATGAGTGTTTTTAATGGCATGCTAATAAGATCCGTTGACTTGCGCTAGCCATAGCACAGCGAACTCGGCGACTAGGAGAACCTGAATGAAATGTCTTGAAAACGTCTCCAGACGTCTCAAACACACTGGTTGACTTGGAAAATAGACCTTATGTCCAAAATTCTGAACTATCCCTTTAAAGGTGCAACATGTAAGAACTGGCCACCTGTTGAGCTCCAAAGAAACTAACTGCTGCTTACTGTATTCTGTTTATGACTGTAGCTACTGTTAGCTTGTTAGCTCAGTTAGCTGTGCAGCTCGCTGGAGATTTGACATCTTTGACATAATGTCAGAACTGTTTTTTCTTCACATTCTGTTTCCGTCATTCTGTAAAATTCTTGCATATTGCACCTTTAATGCATCAGTGTACAGCACACAGTGCAGCAGAGTAGGAATATAAGGACATAGATCAGCGCCAGTCTCGAACATGCCACCTGTCGCTTGCCTCTCCTGTACCTCAGACCTGGAGAACAGCTGGCCGGGAGGACAGAAGGTGATCGGCTACAGGAAAGCGAAGCTGGAGAAGTTTGCGCCGTACCTGAAGCCAGATGGCCTCGTCACACGTCTGACTACGTACAAAGACCTGGATTGTGAGTGTAAAAGAGACACTTTGACTTTGATAAGAAAATGATTCAGTGTTCTTTCTGTCATTGTGAGGCGAGGCGAGCGGCTTTTCTGGTGTTTTTACTGTTCACCCTGCTCATCAAAAGGTTTTAAAATGTCTTAGTTTGTACAAAAGAGCACAGAACCTGTATGAATGTAGGTTTTGTCAGTGGAGTCTGTTAGTATGTACAGTAGGGCTGTCAAAACTGCTCCAAAATGACGTTCGAATATTCCCTCTAAAAAAACCACACAGGTTCGAACCATTCGAATATCTGTATTTGCGCATTATGTCAATAACAGGAGGACAAACTAATACAACGAGACATAACTACTTGTATAGGTAGTTTTATTTCAGTTTTAACATGTCTTTGAAAACGTACCTACACATTACAAAATAAGTAAATGAACTATTGGCCTGTGTTGCTCGCGGTGGGATGCTAAGCTAACTGTAGCTAACACAGCTAGCACACAACTTTATCTTGAGGCTCCGCATTTTTGCCGTCTACTGACCAAAATCCGAAGTGTTTCCAAACGGGCCTCTTCAGGTTGCTCTGAGTCCAAACCTCTCTCTCTGCTGCCGAGCTGGGCTCTGAACTTTCTGCCATTTCGTTTTTCTCTCTGCCATCTGCAGCATCTGCCTCGTTTCTGTCGCGTCTCACGTTCAGCAGTGACGCTGAGCGCGTGCGACTCCTGTGACCTCTGACCCGTCATGCATTGCGCCCGCTCGCAAAGCAGCGCTGATGTGTTGTTTCCACAGTCGAATATTAATTATCACAATCGAATCTCCGTTTTTTTAAATATTCGAATATATATTCGAATTTAGAATATCCGTTGACAGGCCCAATGTACAGTTGTGTTCAGGGTCAGGTTTTTTTTTTACCCCGATCCCAATCTGAGTCATTAAATATTTAGTATCTACCGATCCGATACTTAGCCCTAACTAACATTTTCCTAGATAAAACAGCTGCATGAAGAAAAAAATTACCTGCATCCAAGCTGTTCCTTAATAGGTTTTTTTTTTATTTGTTGAAACAAATACTTTCATGTGGCTCTTTCTTATTCTGCCTGCTGTTGCAACACTGGCCTCCCACCTTCCTTGTGTTAGCAGGTGAGTCGTGTGCAGCCAGCTGAAGTGTGTGCAGCCCACGATCGGTACCTCCACATCATCCATCGCTTTTTACATATTCCCTGCGTTGTCACGTAAAATGACGTGGACCCGTTGCTCGTCTATTTCACACGCATCTCCTCGATTGCCTGTTTTACGTTCTCTGCTTAATAAGACCCACGAATCTTGTGAGCCTGTAGTACCGCACGTTGTAACTCAAAAGTGGAATCAATGTAAAGTAATGCCGAGATGGTCGGGCACACCGGGGATCCAATAAGTCAGGATGATGAAGAAAACCCTGATCCTCTACCTCGGAGACGGCTGGTTATCCAGAGCGATGAATTCGATGACCTTCTCTGTGATATTTCTGGCCATGTCGCTGTCTCGAGGATGTTCCTCTTTCCTTTTGAACGTGTCCGCAAGTGTTTGTTGCTCCGGTGCCTTCGTTGCTCGAGTGAACTCGTTGTATTCCTTTGAGTTTTTGTTTTTTATGTGGCGTATCAAATTTGTAGTATTAAATGCAGCTCACTCTTCGCATAAGGCGACACGACCCCTTCAAGTATTTTGATGTATTCAAACTGATCATGGATCAGTTTGAATACATGAAAACACTTGAAGGGGTCATGTCGCCTTATGCTGAAGAGGAAATGCCCTTGAAACGGTTGTTTCAACAAGACAACGACCCCAAACACACCAATAAGCAGCATCTTGGTTCCAGACCAACAAGATTAACGTTATGGAGCGGGCAGGCCAATCCCCGGAGCTTAATCCAATAGAAAACTTGTGGGGTGACATCAAAGATGCTGTTTCTGAGGCAAAACCAAGAAATCCAGAGGAATTGTGGAATGTAGTCCCGTCGTCCTGGGCTGGAATATCTGTTCACAGGTGCCAGAAGCTGGTCGACAGTAGTTATACAACTAAATATTAGTTCGGTGATTCACAGGAAAGCTAAATCTTCAAGCATTTCTCAGGTTATACAGTAAATGTTTGGCCTTATATTCCCTTTTTCTTCACTTTCTGTGAAGTAAAAACACATTCGATAAATGTTTCTTCACGTTTTGATGTGGAACAGAATGAGCTTTTTAAAACACACTGCTGTTATTTTGAACACAACTGTAACGTGTGTGTGTGTGTGTGTGTGTGTGTGTGTGTGTGTGTGTGTGTGTGTGTGTGTGTGTGTGTGTTGAAGGCACTGAGGTCCTCACAGTGAAGGAGTGGTATCAGACACAGGAACGACCACCTGGAGCGGAGGGAGGTCAACAAGGTCGACAGCGTCACCACTGAACGCTTCGGCAGAGGACGACGTTTCCACCTCTTATGTAAATCTGCTTCCTGTTGCTGTCCAGTTAAAGGCCCCACACAGCGGGTCCGACGTCGGACGTCTGAAGCGTTAGGAGAGAGTCGGACGAGTTCGGGAGCTGCTCTGTTCGGTGTGTTCAGCTGCATCTGATCCGACTGAACGTGTTCAGTCGGCCGTCTGAGGTTGGACGCCGTCGGATACTCTGATTGGTTGTTAGCTAGCTGTTCAGTGATCATTCTGATTGGCGGTGTGCCAGCGAATCAGCGCGGCGTGTGGGAGGGGCGGCGGAAGTGACGATGGTAAACAAACCACATGAACAGAGACGGCACAGAGTTACAAACAACACTTCACCGTTCGTTATTTTGGGGATAAACCAGCGTATGTTTGGAAGCCATGGCTGTGTGGACCGAGGACTTTGAGGAGCAGCTGGCTGCCCTGGTGGAAGAGAGACCACCGTAATACGACATCACGCAAGTAATGCTGAGCTAACGCTGTGTGTGCTTTGTTCTGATAAGCTACGGTCCGCACTCCGTTCCGTCATTTCCTGTTTTTATGTTTTGGGTGACTGGCACGAGACTAGCGCCACCCGATGTTTAGGAGACTTATTGCATTTCACGCAGGCGCAGAACGTATACGCTGCTGTGTAGCCGGGGCGGTGTGTTTCAATGCAACTTTTCTTCCTAACGGATCCGACGG
Organism: Lagodon rhomboides; assembly: GCA_039737535.1. Taxonomy (NCBI): domain Eukaryota; kingdom Metazoa; phylum Chordata; class Actinopteri; order Spariformes; family Sparidae; genus Lagodon; species Lagodon rhomboides. Next base: position 32,411,472 of record CM077792.1, on the reverse strand, counting down.
AGTGGTCGGAGAAGGAAGTCGGAAGGAAGTCGGATAAGGAAGACGTCGGACCCGGTGTGTGGGGGCCTTAAAACCTCACGTCACCAAAGACACAATTTAACTGACATGTAGCACGACGACAACAACAACAGCCCCGGAAATCTCAGAGCTGATCGCCCACACTCGCTGTCAGGAGGGTCACAGTGTCATTAGATGTTAATGCAGGAGAAGACACCTTCATAAGATTCATAAGAGTGGATCATGACACACACACACACACACACACACACACACACACGGCTCCGTGCTGTGGGTTTGAGATCTGTTTAAGTTTCAGGTTAAAAGTATTTTCTGCACTTCTCCTGTTTATGGTCGTGTGATGTCACATCATCTGAAGTTTAAAACAACAAAACATTTGGCCTCCTCCAGAAGGTAAACAGGAAGTGACGTTTCAGACATGTCCATCAGGTTTAGAATATAAAGTGCTGCGGGGAAAAACACTGAGGAACGCTGATGTCTTGGAAAAAGATGCAAATGAATTAGACACGATGAGCTACGACGTGTGGAGTTTGTAAATGTCTGACCTTTGGCGCCTCCTAGTGTTGTTGTGAGGATATAAGACTGATATAAACTGTGACTTCATGAAACACAGAACCAAGATTTACTAAACTCTCAGCCTCAGTCAAGAAGAGACGCTGTAAAGGGTGAATGTGAGGAGCACAGTGAGGAGGATCCGGAGGGCTCGGAGTGGAGTCAGTCTCCTGAGTGATGCTGTGTTTGTGTTGCTCAGTCCACAGATACACAGACGCCAAGCGCGAGATGGAGTTCAGCTGCGCTCGTGTCGACAATCTGGTGCGGAGGGTGGAGTCGCCGGGTGAGATGATTGAGATCTTTGAGGGTCGGGACGACTTCCTCTACTGCCGGCACGTCGTCTTTGACCGGCACGTCCAGTTTTCAGAGCCCGATGTGGACACCGGTCCAGATACCCGGCCTCTGCAGGTGAAAACATGCAAACCAGAAACGAAAAAGGTCCACACTGGAGCCATTTTACTGTCAAATGAACACTGAAGTTTGACTTTTGCTCAGGATAGTTGAGAGCCACTTAAAGCTGCAGTCTGGAGTCCTGAGAAAGAAACTGGACTTAGCAGAACATTTGAATGACACAGCTCCCAGGTCAGTCCTTCTTCCTCTCTGCCGCTGCAGCCCTGCCTTCAGAGCCCCTCCCACAGAGGAGCCTGCCGTGCACGAGCAGGCCTGTAACCACGGTAACAGAGGAAGCCAGATAACCAAGATGGCGCATTCAACCACTTCAGAGAGTCCTAAACTCTGAGTTGATCTACTCTGAGATAGAAAACTCTGAGTTTCCGGTTCCAGAACAGCGGATTTGAGTTAGTTTAATCAACTCGGAGTAGTTTCACCTGGAGTTAAGCGTGTGCACCACAACTATAAAAAGCCAGTGTCAATGGAGCCCCGATTCGACGAGTCACCATGGCAACGGGGAAGCGGAGGGCTACGTTTTTCACCAACCTCGAATTGGATTTAACTAACTCAAATCCGCTGTTCTGGAACCGGAAACTCAGAGTTTTCTAGCTCAGAGTAGATCAACTCAGAGTTTAGGATTAGACTCAGAGTTTGTTGAACCCGCTTTGTGAAACGGGCCCCTGGTCCCGACCAGGTTAGGTTCATGGAGTCTGTTACTACGGTAACTGACGAGAGCTTAAGTTACCTCTCTCTCTGAAACAGGCTAGAGTTACCCCTCTTTCTCTGGTTTGAGTTACCTCCCTTTGTGAAAAGGACCTCTGAACACAAACTAAAGTTATAACCGCCCGGTCACGTGAAAGGCACTTTTGCTAACCAGTAGCCACAAAGACAAAGCTAAACACAGGAGTTAGCATACAAGCTAACAAGCTAGATTTACCAACAAGCTACGTAGCTCGACTGTAACATCGGCCATCTTAGCCTTGTGGTTAAAACACAGAGTGAAACATATATCGAGCAGCGGTCCTTACTCGTCCAGCAGAAAAGCGGCAAACTCTGCGTCGCTCTTGAGTCCTAACAAATCCCGCAGCTCCTCCACCTCTGAAATGACTCCGATATTCATCCTTGTTTTCTCTCTGGCTCGGTCCAATTCTTTGTTTTTACACTGCTTTGAGATCTGGTGTGGATCACCAGCAGAGGCAGACCTGAGGGGTTTCCTTCAGTTTGTATTTTTTGAAACAGGATGCCTATGTGCATTGTGCGTGTGTGTGTGTGTGTGTGTGTGTGTGTGTGTGTGCAAACAGAAAGTGGTGGAGCGTTTCCACAGGAACACGTCCAAACCGGCCCACGAAGATGTGGCCGAGCGAGTGTTCCTGTTGGCTCAAAGACGGATCGAGGTGACCTATCACTTAGAGGAACACAGATGTATCCCTTCAAAGAGGAGCTTCATCAAACCGCGAGAGTCAACGGAAAAAAGAAGGCTGAGGACTTCACACCTGACATGGTCTCCAGCTTCCAGGTAGAGACAATAACAGCCGATCCACAGCTGCCTCTAGAATCACACTCTCCCATAATAACTACATTTGTGTCTGTGTGTCGGTGCTCAGGTGGATCCGTCTGAAAAGCCTCTTAACACCTTGATTCTGTACGGGCTGCTGGTGGAGCTGATGAAGGACGAGGAGACGGTGGTTCTTCAAATCCGAGGGTCTCAGAAAGAGGTAACCATGTCCTCAGTATCACCCGTCCCGCTTCACAGGTCAGGTATTTATGGCACATCTACAAACGGCCAAGCAAAACATTTTATTCTTCACATGTTCGACCTGACGTCGGACACATTGCTCATGTTCTTCAGAGAAGTTTTACTCAGTGTTGTTATTCTGCAAAACGTGTGTGATACAGATTTTTTAAATACATTTAAATGTGTTTGTGTGAAATCTTTAATATCTCCAGAAACTACAGGAGATGTATTGTAATAGAAACAAAAAGAGGTGCATCAGACAATATGTAATAGATGGATCAAGTGACATTTCTTTAAAAAAATAAAGGAAACCATTTACTTCAGCATCCCCAAGTAAAGTAGACTAATGGTTTTAATTTGTTAAAACTTTTAAGCTCATACAACTTGAATGCAGTTTAATCTACTTTACCTGGTGATTCTGACTGATTTCCAGCAAAGTCAACTTTTAGAATTTACAGCGTGTTGTGAATTACGTTACACACACCTCAGCTTACATGATGTGTGTGTGTGTGTGCAGTTTGTATATCAATCAAACTTTATTTATACAGCACCTGTCAAACAAATTCAAAATGCTCTACAAGTGAAAAACGTAGCATAAAAACAGGTTCAGAGACTAATAGTGTCCTATTTCTGTTTGTGATTCTGTGATTTCCTGTTTTACTTTGAGGTTTCACCCTCGTGTGTCATGTGTAGCTTTTCCTCCCTCTGTGTGATCTCCCGCCCTGTTTCTGTGTCCACCTGTGTTCACCTGTGTTCACCTGTGTTCACCTGTGTGCTGCTTGTCCGGCAGCAGTGTGTGGACACAGTCTCTGTGCTCCCTGTTGTCTTCGTCAGTTCCTGAGTTTTGGGTCGTGGTTCCCTTCTTAGTTTGCACTTCATTTTAACTTTTGTGTTGCTACTCTGTATTTTCTGAATTTACACGTCTTGATTGTTTTTGGATTATTCGGTTTTTGGATTTTCAGCTTTCGTTTAAAAAAAAAATAAAACTCACTTTTTGTTCCCGATCCTTCCTGCCTCCTGATCGTCCTTACTATTTTTGCCAAACCTGATACTAATGGGCATGAATTGCAATAAAATGAAAAGTTGGAATAATTAAAGATAAAGAATAAAAAATAATGATAGATAAAATAAAATAAAAAATTTATTATTAAAGTTCTATGTAAAATATAGTAAAAAATAATATATATGAATAATATGGAATAATGGCTGATTGTAGTGACTGTAATGCAGTCAGGCATCTACTGGAGACTGAATTAGAGGCCTTCTCTTAGAGTTAAGAACAATTACATGTTGTAAAAATAATCATAAATGTGAAAACTTCTTCCAACACTTGTGTGAGCAGGTGAGAGACACTGTGGCCTGCAGAGATCAGGAGGAGAGAGACGTTCAGCTTCACTTCTCACCATGGACGACAACAGGAGCTGCCAAGGCCCGCGGTCAGAGGCAGGAAATGGTAGGACCAACACACACACACACACACACACACACACACACACACAAAACAACACACGTGACTTGGTTTTGTTGTTGTGCAGCCCACCAACAAAAACTTTGTTGCATGAAAACAATCAGCTCCACAATTTGACAGCCACAATGTTGAGGACAGTCACTCACCTGTCTGTCTGTCCAACTTCGTCCTACACCTACGTTTTATTTTAAAAAATGTCAGGAAACCAAGAAAAGTAGATTATTAAATTTAAGTTGTACGAGCTGCTTAAAAATATTAGTCCACTTTACCTGATCAGTTTCCTCGATCTTTTAAAGTGAAGTCACTTTGCACCTTTTTCCTAACACACTTAATATTGTTTTATTTTATTGTTGCTTTTTTAAATTTTAAATTTTTTTCACCTTAAACAATGCAAACTTCAGGACAATCAGACACAGCTTTAGGAAACAATCACGTCAGAAAGTGTCCAGAAGTCAGACTTCTCCTGAATATCGTAAAAGTGAAAGTCAAAAAGTACTTGAGTAAAAGTCTGAAAGTACCTGATATTAAATGTACTTAAGTATAAAAAATAGTTTTAGAGAAGAAATTTAACTTCAAGTAAATTACACATATATTTACATGTATGTATAAACTGTATACTACGAGTTGATCAGTCACGTCGCTGCATGTCGGTAACATCTTTCACCATTTTTCTGCCGTTGCAGGAGCGTCTGGCTGCCGAGGAGCAGAGGTGGCTGCAGGAGAAGGAGAAGGACATCCTGGCTCCCTTCCTGATCCGGCTGGGAAACGCAGAGACTCTGAGCGCCGACGACGCCAAGCAGCTCCACCAGGACTGCTTGGCCGAGTTTAAACAGAGACTGGTGGAGCACGCCAACCTCATTCAGGAACGCTGCGAAAAGGTGAGGTTGCTCATGAGTTCTGTCATCACTCTTTCTGCTGCAGGGACTTAATGAAGTGGAACATGTCGCCATCGTCACAGGTTCTGCTTCCACCCGCTCGGTAGACGAGCTCCTGGAGCTAACTTTGTGCGCTGCTTGAACATTTATTACCTCCGTGTGATGTTTTGGGTCCAGGCCCTTCTTCAGATACCTGAAGCTGGCAGAGCAGGTCAACCAAACGCCACATGAATGTTCATGGGAGCATTTTCTAGAGTGCAGGCTCCATTTGTCCCCTGTGGTTCTGTGCAGCACCTGGTGCTCAGTGTGTTTGGACATGTGTTCTCAGGAGGATCGTTTGTAACTTTGCAACTACACAACACAAGACAAACAGAAAGCACCACTTTACTGTAACATCTGTACGGAGCAGGAAGACCAATCCTTCAGATGAGAAGAACAGGGCAGATCCTGTAGTTTCCTGTAGTTTCAGAGTGTCTGCATGAGAACCAGCTCAGACCAGGACATAGACGCCTTAAAGACACGTTCTGTGTTATTACATGTGCACACATAGACAGGCCAGAGTGTGGCTAATGCTAATGCTAATATGTCCACGCAAACCTGTTCAGGAGACTCAGGAGCTGCAGGAGAAACAGCGGTGGTATCAGAAGAACCAGCTCAACATGACGAAGCAGCAGGAGGAAGAGTACCAGACCTACTGCTCCGAGAAAACCCTCCAGATAAACGTCGCCAAGAAACGGCTCAGAATGTACTCACACACACACACACACACACACACACACACACACACACACACACACACACGGATCGTCCTACTCAGAGTATTAGTAACTTTTTCACCATTGATGTTTAATGCATTATCAGTCGGACGGGGTTCTGTTCAGTCTAGATGAACTGTTCTGTCTCCTCTTCAGACCTGCCGCACAGTTTAGTGTTTTCGTACGTATGTCAGGGTTTTCATTGGCTTGTTTGTGATCGGAGCCTTATTAGATACAAACATGCAGATGAAAGGTTTGGATATTGATTCAAATTGTACTCAGAACTCAATTATGATGTTAAAAGTAGCTGCGTAGATAACATGGTGTAATGCACGCGCAAGTACGAGTAAAATTACAGATTTAAAAATGACTTGATGACAGTAATTTGAGTTGATGTAATTAGTTACTTCCACCCCGGTTGTGTGTGTTTGTTCCAGGCACAAGGAGGCAGCTCCTCAGAAGTACCGTGTTCTTGATCAGAAGCTGAAACGAGACCCTCGACTGTCCCCTCACCTGCTCAGCTGAGCTCGACACCGGCCCTCTAAAAAATCCTTGATTGATTTAGAAAACGCTCTTTTTCTTTTCTTTGCCCCTCACAGTCAGGACGAGGCAGGTGTGTGTCTTTTAAAACTCTGACCTGGTGATTCTGATTTCTTCCTTTCTTAAGATTATAATTAACCTTTTTGAATGGAAAATGTATTAATTGTATGAATATGAATATGTATATATGTAGAGATTATTAAACATGATGAAATATTATAAAATTGTGTGTTTGATGAACTTTAACAATGAACTGTGACACCACTGAGTGTTGTAACTCTCTCAAATGTGAATGTATGAACCTTATTGTTTGTATTTTGTTTGTATTTCGCTTCTCTGCTGTCACCGTCTGTAATGTTGGATGGAAATCTCTCATATCTCCATAATATATTTCAACTGCCAGTTTTGTCCCCTCGAGTGACAGTCGGTAGCACAAAGTCACAGTGATTCAGTGAATATCCTGAATGTAACCTGGTGTAGATCAGATTATGTCTGCAGCCTGATGATGTAGCTCAGTTAAAGGAGAGCCAGCTTCATGATGCAGAAGACTCTGGCTTCAGATGGGAATTACTGTAAACAAACATTGTGATTAGGTTTACATCATTCTGTATTTAAAAACTGTAGTCCCATTTTTACTAATGGATCTGTAATCGAATCACATCTTTTCCTTGTAAAAAACGTCTTTTTGTATCCTAATAATGGTCAAAGGTTTTAATTAAGTCTGACTTTGTTTAAATTGATTCAGGTCCAGATCCTGCTGTCCTTTTCTACAAGTGTATTTATTAATGGCTTGTTATTGATCTGTAAATAATCGGTAATGTTTAAAGAGGCACACAGTGGAGAAGAGATTCAACATTCAACAGAGACACATGAGCGTTTTATTTTGACATTTCTGCTCATTAAATATGATGAAGCTGTAGAGACGATCCTCCAATCGCCGGGCAGATAAACACAAGCCAGCTGAATGTATCCGCCCGCGCATGCGCTCTGCGATCATCACACTATGAAGAGTGCAGTGCTGAAGTAGCGCGAGAGGTAAACAAGCTTTTGTGATATAATTCAGACATTTAACGCTCAGATTTACATTTGAGGAGCGGAGACGGTTTGATAAAAGTGTCCGCTTCCGTCACAGTTCATTCGGTGACATGAAACTTCAACCCGCAGGCAGCTGTCACTGTGACTTCAGACTGAGCTAGTTCACCTCGGCAGAGGCTAACAGTTAGCTGTGTTAGCTTATCTATTCTCTGTCAATGGAGAAAACGTACAAGTCCGTTTAACTGCGCGGGCTCAATGAACAAGTTCCAACATTTGGCTGTCTCCGTTCCGCTGCAGGTGAAGTTCACGAGCGTGTGATTTTGAAGCGTTTTGCGTTTCGTCTGAAGCCACTGCCTGATGCTCTTTGAAGCTAGCACTAACACAGATAGCGTTAGCATTTTAGCCACTGTCAAATACCTTAGTGGCTGCCGAGGGGCGTGGCTTTGTTTCGATTGATAGCAGAAGCACCCAATGAAAGTTCTGAACGGGCGACCTCGTCCACGTGTCGACCAATCAGCTCCTTTCACAGCGGAAGCTGACAGATCACAAGCAGAAACGTCCAAAAAACATTTTCTTTCATTGATTACACATCACACGTTTCATTAATGACGATTTAATGAGCTCAGCTAATATCTCGTGAATCATTTTCGGTTAAAAGTGTGTGGAAAAACTGAATTAAAAAGTTTGACTGCAGCCGTTATGTGACGTCTCGTATGTATGAGGTCATCACGCAATGTACAGCTGACGTAGCCTCCAAAGTTACTGAAACAGCTCGTTTTCATGCCGTTACAAAGCTGAAATATCTGCGTTGTTTTCATTCATTTTCATTACGTTTAAAATCTTCAACAAGACGACGAAAATCTCTGACGATGCGAGCTCTCGCGAGACATAACAGCTGTTCTTAGTCGCGTGTACATTAATGACAGATGATTGTGATGTAACAGCGATGTGCTGGAAGTTTATGTCCTGTTGAAGTCTGTAACTGCCAATATTAAGAAAGATATCGCTGAAATCGAAATTCCGTTTTCAGTTTGTGTGCACATGAAGTTTAAACATTCATAATCATTTATTTTACCAATGAAAAAGAAATGGAACCTCAAACAAATAGAATAATAAACATTTAAGTGTCAAAATTAGAATATGCAGAACAATGCTTTCTTCTGGCCACAGTTTGCATCGTGAGAGAACTAAAACAAGGAGGTGATGCGTTGTTAGTGTCTCTATATTTATTGTCATAATGTGTGTATGTATTTATTGGCTGTACAAGAACACTCATGTGAAATTCTTTTGCTGAGAGACTGCGCTACAGAAATGGTAAAAATAAATTAAAAAATAAATGCATATGTAAGAAACGGCCATGGCTCTATGGAATTGATTTGAGGGTGGACAGAGGAAGGCCTCGCTGCAGAGCAGCAGATGCGTCTCTGGTACTTAGAATAAAGAGCAGCGTGTTTTGATCTATTCTGCACGTTTGAGTGTTTACGCCAACTCAAACCAACATAGCAGTGATGTAAAGTGAAGCTACGTTTGATGACTGTAGCCGTGTGTCCATTAAATGTCAAGCGAATTGGGCTACATAAAGCGTAGTTTGGTCAGAGGATGACATGATGTAGGCTACGTGACTATGTCATGCATGGATGAAGTAAACAAACCAGGAGACAAAATGGAGAGAGGTCTTTAGTAATTACTTACAGACATGTTTTTGCGCTTCACCTCTGATTCCCAAGAGATAAAAACCACCTCAAGCGAGCGTACAAACTTGTATTGAAATTATAGGACATATCTTTCATTTTGCCATTTCCACAAACACTTCTAATGCGATGTTCTTCAAAATGCTTCATGGAAACACGGCTAATGTTTGACAGATGAATGTTGACGATAAAGCTCTTACTTAAATACACAAGGATGACTGCTGTTGCTCACTTTTAGGCAGTTTTCAGTGTTCAGAATCAGTTTTTAATCCAACTTTGGCTCTGATGCAGCATTTAATGTGCAAAGTCATTAGTAACTAAGGTTATTTAGAAATATAGCAGAGTCAAAGTAGAATATTTGCCTCCAAAATGAAGTTGAGTGGAAGTACAAAGTAGCCGCAAGAGGAAAATTGTCGCGTACATGATTTGATTTCGAACAATGAAACTCTTCGTTAGGTTCCAACAAACAGTGTGATCGTTTAAAAGGTGCAAATTATTGTCCATCAGCTGTCGTGTAAACTCTGCAGTGTGAAACGTATTTGTGAGAAAGTTACCTGGAGATTTTACTGCAGTGATTTATGACTAATAGTGAACGTGTGGAGTAACTTTGTCTCTCGTTTCTGTCAGATGAAGACTCCTCCGGACAGGTCAGGAATCATCTTTGAGGTCGGAGCTCAGCTAGAAGCCCGAGACCGCCACAAGAACTGGTCTGGACCGCACACACACACACACACACACAGAATTTGTATTATTTATTGTTTAAAATGTTTTCCCAGTCACTGTACATCTCATGGTGTTGTTATCCCGTCAGGTACGCAGCCACGATCGAGAAAATCGACTATGACAAAGAGCGGGTTCTGATCCACTACCGTCAGTGGAGCCGTCGGCATGACGAGTGGTTTCACTGGAGCTCGCCGTACCTGCGGCCGCTGGAGCGAGTCAGCCTGAGGAGGCAGGGCCTGAATGCAGCGTGTCCACAACCGGTACGACACACAATCTGTGTGTGTTGTCTCTGTTGGACTAACACGCGTCCTGGCTAAATTTGAACGAGGTCGATTTTTAACCGTCTTGATATCTTTGGGTCTTTGCTCCTCTTCATCAGGTGTCTTTCTCTTTATCTCAGGTGTTTGTGTCCGGTATGAAGGTTCTGGCCTGTTGGACAGACTGTCGCTTCTACCCGGCTAAAATCCTCCGAGTCAACCGGGACGGTGAGGCTCAGTGTCGCCTGTTACACCTGATGCTGAAATGTGAAACACTGATTAGTTAATGATCTGTTGAGTTTGTCGTTCCATCCGCTAGAAACTTGAAACCAGGTGTGTGTGTGTGTGTGTGTGTGTGTGTGTGTGTGTGTGTGTGTGTGTGTGTGTGTGTGTGTGTGTGTGTGTGTGTGTGTGTGTGTCTCAGACTCCTACACAGTGCGTTTCTATGACGGCGTGGTTCTGACTGTGAAGCCCACCAAGGTCAAACCTTTCCACGAAGTGAGTGATACTCAACTCCCATTGGTCCTCATCTTACTGGCTTAACCAATCACAACTCTTCTGATCTTAATTGTTTTGTGTGTGTGTGTGTGTGTTTGTTGTGTGGTGACACAGAGGTCCAGATCTGAGGGGAGCGCGGTGGGAAGCGAGGGATGGGAGGAAGGCGAGAGCGAGGAGGACGACGGTGGAGAGAGGCAGGAGGAGGAGGAGGAGGAGGAGAAGAAGGAGGAAGAGGAGGAGAAAATGGAGGAGAAGGTGACATCAGAGGAGAAGGAAGGAGCTGAGGAGGAGGAGGAGGAGAGGAAGAGGAAAGCAGAACCTTCATCCTCCCACCCACCAGCGAAGAAGAAACCGGATGACGGTAAGTTACAGCAGCACCCACGGGTCCTTCAGCAGTGAGGAAATGCTTTGTAGGTTCCTTAAAGAAACAGTTCACCCAAAAGTGAAAACTCAATCCTCTCCTCCCTCGATGCTGATGGAAAGTCGGGTGAAGTCTCGTAGTCCACAGAGCTGCTAAACAACTGAAGTAGCTGGAGACTTGATTTAAAACGGAGAAACAACCAGAGGAACTTCACCTGACCTTCCATCAACGTGGAGCGAGGAGATGATGGCTGGATTTTCACTTTTTGGGGTGAAATGTTCCTTTAAACCTACTTTGTGTACAGAACTTGATGGTTTTCAGACGCAGAGCTGTAAAGCTTTACTGTCTGACACGACTGCAGACTGATGTTAATGAACGTCTCGTCTCCCAGGTAGAGGAGGTGGAGCTCAGAATGAACCAATCACAGCGGACTGCTCCCAGTCAGCTCCTCCTAACCCCGCCCACATTGACAGAGGTAAACAGCTGAGAGTTTTCAGACACCGCAGCTTCGTAACTCTCACGGCCTGAACTGCAAAGCTCTCAGATTGTTGCCTGAAGGTTTTTACAGTAAAGTAACAACAACAATAGTAATTCATTACAACGACTTGTTCATGTTTTAACATTGATTTAATTAACAAAACATGATCCTACAAGTATTTCTAAAACCACTTATCCGTCTCAAGAGGAGTCAGTCAGTCAAGGAGGAGTTTTTTTGTTCACGTTCAACCTGATAAAGACATTTGTGGCTGATCTGTCAACATAAGCTGGATCGACTCGTTCAGTGACGTTTACGTGAAAAACAACACGCTCGCCTTATATTTGGGTCGATACGATATTCAGATTGCTGTAATTGATGTTTATATTTCAGTCGCTGATGGTGCTCATGTAACAGCTCTGTCTTTTGTCCCTTCTCTGTCTCAGACGTCCTGTTGGAGCGTCAGGCCCACCTGCCCACCACACACAAGTTCAGCCGAGAACCACGTAAGAGCACTCGCACACCTCACAAGCTCCACAGACCCAGATACTCACAGATATCGTTTTAACTGAGGGCTGAAGTAAAACACAATGCAGCTGTCCCTCAGTGAGGCAAGTCAACCTTAAAGAGGCACTAAACCCGAGAGGTTTGGCTAAAGTGTCTCTGTCCTGGAAACTCAAAAAATCCACATGGGCAGGACTGGCAGGGCGTAGATGAACGGCCATTCACTCCTACGTGTTGCCTCCTGCAGCTGCAGCCCCTCACCAGCTCACATATTCACATAATACACACACTCCAGCCCCTTTCAGATAGAAAAGGTGGCACATGTGCAGCAAGGTAAAGGCTGCAATGTGCCTCCTTGTCTGTCTAAAAGGGAGGTGTAATATTCCTCCTTTTCCAAACAGCCTCCACTTTTCCTCCTCTGGTCGGCGTCAACATGTGACGTGACGTGAAGCAGGAAGTTGGGCGTGAAGAGAAGCAGGGCAGTTTCTGCTTTTCTCCCAAAATCCTCTTCCCGTTTAACATTGGGGCTTATGGGGCAGTTGCTGGAGTTTGTGTCGGTTAGACGCAGATAATTCAAAAACCGTACATCCTCCCGATAAAGTGGACACGTTGCCAGACAGAAGACAAGTGTGGCTACGTTCTTGGAAAATATCACTATTGTAGTGTGAAATCTGTGGCTAGGATCGTCATCTAAAGAAACATTTTCGGAGAGTTTTTTTCAGGCTCCCCCACTCTGCCAGTTGGTGCTGCGCGAACATTCCGCAATACACACACATTGAAAATCCTGAATTTTTTCGAAATCACTCACGATCAATTAAGGGTCACCGTTCAAAAACTAAACATCGTAGAAAGAAAGTTCAAATACAACTCAAATAGATGAGACTTGTGCCTACATTTTAAAGTTTGAATGGTGTCTCTAGGTCAAAGTCTGCCAGAGCAGGAGATGTTTGAAAAACCTCGATGATTTTGAGACTTTTTTGACCCCGTCCCATTCATTCCTTATGGGAAGTTTTTCAGCAGTTTTTCTTCAAAATAAGAGCTTTACATTGCACCCCATCGGAGTTTAGAACTGGGTTCTTAGCGGGGGGCTTTTAGTTTGAAAGTAGCGACCGCTATTAGCTCGCCGCTACAACAACAAGCGGACAACCAAGACAGCTACAGAGAGCGAGGAGACGCTAGCATCTCCCGGATCTCAGCGGCTTTCCAGCTGCTCATCTTGGTGGATGAAGTGACGAACTGACTGCTGTGATCAGCTGTTTCCTGGTTTTAAAACTCCCGGCTGTGGGTGCGCAGCAGTGCACGTCATCCACACCTCCGCCCATCTCAGCATTTGCCACCACATTGCCGCCTCGGATTTACAGCAATGGAGGCGCAAATAAGTGTAACGTTACCCTCCGAGGGGCAGAACTGGTGGAACAAAACAGACCACCAATTTGCCGCCTTCAAATAACACTCTGACTGGTTTAATTAAGTGTTACGCCAAAAACACACCTATGACTAATTCAGAGACTAAATACAATACACTTTGCGGCCAGATTTACGCCGATTGACTTGCAGAAGTGAGTTGCTCTTGCACCATGGACTTGCTTTAGGTGGTTTGAATAGGACCTTGCAGCTGTCTAAAATTGGCGGAAATGTTGCCGTAACCATAACCAAAACGATGATGACCAGACATTATGTTTGACAGTGTGTAACACGCTGCTCACACTCGCCTCCTCTCTCAGTCTACAGGGTGATAAAGAACCAGCCTCCTCCCATCCTCTCCATCGAGCTGGACCACAACCCCTTCAAGTGTCCGGCGGCGGGCTGCACCAAGTCGTTCAGGAAGGCCAGTCTGCTGCACTACCACATCAAGTACTACCACTCCGACCAGCAGCTGGACGAGCGAGGCGGCGAGCAGGAGGCGCCGAGGTGGGTTGATGGTTCAAATCCCACAGCAGGAGCTTCACAGTTGGCTGGAGGAGAGTTGTTTTCTAACACTGAGTGGGGTTGTTGTAGGAGGAAGCGGTCGTCGTCCAAGGGGAGCGACTTTGTGTCGGACGTGAAGAGCGAGGAGCAGAGCAACACCTGTCACCGTGACGACAGGGAGCACGGTGCCATGGAGACAGGTACGACACCTACACACACACAGACTCACATACTCACTGTTTGTTTGAGAGTGTTGACTGATACTGCGCGACCACGACGATCACTCCGAGATCAGTGGCTCGTCTTTAAGTGTGACATAAGTTTACCTAGTAACAGTCAGCTCCACTACTGCCTGTCTCACCCGTCTGACCTGCCTGTCTGCAAGAAGAGCTGAGGAAGGACGGAGGCGGAGAAACAACCGGAGGACAGGACAGAAAGGAGAGGAAGAACTTCCTGAGGGTCAAGCTCAAGAAAAAGAAGAAGAAGAAGAAGAAGAAGAAAAGTCAGTCAGGTGAGAGTCAGTGTTCAGTGTTTGAGACGATTATACGAGTCATCGCTTCTTAAATTATAAACAGGAAAAGCAGATAGAAATACAGGAAGCAGGTCGTTCAAACCAGTAAGGTACCGATAAAAAGTATCTGATGTAAAGTTTCCTTCAACTATTTTGGTAATCGATCAATCAGTTTGAGTAATATTTTAAGTTTAAGTTAAAAGTCTCCATCTTCTGAAATGTGATTAGTTTCTGGTTTCTTTCCTCGTCTGTGATAAAAATCTTGTTGACAAAAACAAGACATTCAGTGAGATCTTGGGCTCTTTGGAAACACTGATCGACATTTTCACCTGACATTTTTTTAGACCAAACAACAAATCGCTAAACAGATAAATCATCAATAACATAATAACCAATAACCAGGTCTGATCTGTTACCACAACACACATGAATAAGCTGCTGACGTGTTTTCAGTCCTCAGAAATATAATCTGACTTTATTTAAATTTCACTGGAAGTTTGTTGAATAACAGACTGAGAACAGACTGTGATGCTGAAGACTTGACGATTAGTTTAGTCTCATTTTTAGTAAAACCAGGTTTAAAATTAAACTCTGCTCATCAAAGCAAAGTTTATGTCTCTAAACTAAAGTTAAACAGAGTTTAATCCATGTGGAGGTGTTACCCAAATTAAAACAGATAGATCAATGAAACTGTCTGACGTCCCCTTTTCGAAAGGGAGGGAGGGGAAAAAAGGGAAAAAAGAAAATTATATCTCTATGATTAAGGTCATCTTTTTATTACTATTATTATTTTTCCATTGCTGGTATTGTGCCATATCTTAACTAAATATTTTATTGTTTAGGGATTAAATAAATAGGAAGAAAAGGATAGAAGAAAAAAGAAGGAAAAGGGAGGGGAAAAAAAGCACTACAGAGTTAATAATACAGTATTAGACATGTGGCTACCAAATGTCAACTATTTGGGTTTTGTTTTTGTCTTTTCGGTCTTAAAAAAGAAAAGAAAAAGAAAATCAAATTTGTAAGATTATGGTTGTCTTTTATTTTCATTTATTTATTTATCAAAGTAAAGTGTCAGTGCAGGAACAGCGCTATTTTCAAATAAAAAACAGTGAGAAAATAAATAAAAATCAACTAGAAATAAAGAACAAGAACAGAATGTAATGACTAACAGTCTGCCTTAGATGTACTGGCGATAGTGCTTCCTGAAGCACTCAATGTGAGTTGGAGTTTGTTGAACCTGGTCACGGTAATTATTAGTCTCGGTAACAAGATGCGCCCAAAGTTCCTCCGTAAAAATCTGATCAAATGCCTGCAGCGGTGTGGCGTCTGCAGGCAAATCCACTTTCCCCCCTGCTGTGCGACTGAAAACACTACGCTGATTACTGTGGTAGTTGTCAGTCTTCCACTCACTTTCAAACCCTTCAAACTCGTCGTCGTTATCATCGTCGTTGTCCTCAAACATCTGCCTCAACCATAACTCCCGGTCGATTCGGGTCAAAGCCCTCCTCAGTGATTATGTCAGCGAGGCTGTCTTCTTCTTCGAAGCCGAGAAACTCCTCGAAATCGCTGCCTTCCGAAGAAAGACGTACCTGCGTTCCCGGCTTTAATGGTAGAATTACGCAAAAGTGCCCCCGGTTTTAATGGTAGAAATGCGGCAATGCTTTCCCGGCCTGAATGGGTTAAAGTTTGGTGCAACTGAATTTGAGATTAAAACAGGATTTAATCAGGTGTGAAAGTTCATCCTTGTTGGTGCTGCTGCAGCTTTTAACCGTGTTGGAAGCAGACGAACTACAAAAACTAACGTCCTGTTGTTTTTAGGACGCCTGTTCACTTTGACTGAACCCTCCCGTGCCTCAGAGTCAGAGAGCTGCAGCTGGTTAATCCGTGTATTCGTGGTCGTGTTAGAATAATGTCTCTGCGTTTGGTTGAGTCCTGACTGTGCCGTCTCTTTCTCCTCTCAGGATTCGGCAGCAGTGACGATGAGAACTCGGACAAACCTCCGATCGCTCTGAAGCTGTCCTCTGAACACCACGACACACTCACACAAAGTGGGAACTCACACACACATTTACACACACGTAGCCACAAAAAACTGAGGAAGCACAATCCTGTGTGTGTGTGACAAATCAGAATAAATGTAGATTGTTAATCCTTGAATGTGAGGCTCGTCTCTGACTCCGCCCCTTCTCCCTCTCAGTGGACGACGGCAGCGACTGGTCGACGCTCACAGCGGAGAGCGGAGAGGACACGCCCTCGTGGTCTGTTGCTATGGAGACAGAGGAGTGTGAGGTGGTGAGGTGTGTGTGCGAGGTGGACGAGGAGAACGACTTCATGATCCAGGTGAGACACACACACACACACACACACACACACACACACTATACCTGAGCCGATACGAGATATTATTGAATATCTCATTACATTTCTGGCCTGCGAAGCTCAGAATTTAAATGTGTTGGAACAATGCACCTTTTTTATGTTTTTAGTAGTTAAGTAGGCTTTCAGTTTGATTCTCATGAATACCATCTTGCTTAAACAGCCTGGGTTAGAACGTTTCTGTACCGAAACCCTGAACTGTCATGAGTCAAACGTGTTATTATTATATTAAAAAAGACTTGTAAGACTCTCAAACAACATTTGTTATTTGTGGTAGTTACATTATTTATCTCGGGATCAACAAATAGGCTTGAGCTGGTTATCATGGGGAACATGGAGGAAGTAATACATTTGTCACATGGCCTTTTAGTGCTGCCATATTTTTTGTGACAGACGTAACTGGTGTTAGCCGCCGGTGGAATAGATCTGCTCTAAAGTTTAGAGGGAAGGGAACCAGCGACGCTGATCTGTTACGTTTGCTTTTCATTCTTTGCCCTAAAAGATTTACAACAAGTTAATTATAATATAATTTTGCTGGGACTTGATGGTGTCTTGTGATGAGGTGACTGGCTCCGCCCCCTCTTGTTTCTGCAAAGAGAAAGATGTGGTGTTAAAATATTACTTTGGTGAAAGTGAAAGTTCCCCCATACAAACAGTCTCTGAGTAAAAGTATTAAAGTATAATAGATAATTAAAAAAGGAAACATACATTTATCATACTGTTGGTTGATTGATTATCAGATCTGATATTCAGCGTATTTCTGATTATTGGAATTAATATTTTTTTGTTTTGTTTTTAATCTGGTTTGTGAATAAGTTATTTTCCACACGCACTCATTCGTCTCTGATTCAGCATGAGATCTGAGAAGTCACTCCAGTTATTAAATGAATGTAGTGAGCAATGTTTGCCTCCAAAATGTGACTGGATGGAAGTATAAAGTAGCAGAAAATGTAAATACCTGAGTAAAGTACAAGTACCTCAACGTTGTACTTTAAGGGGCAGTTTGTAGTTTTGGAGAAGAAATTTCAACTCAGAAATATTTATCTTTTCCATCAGTGAGTCAACAAGCTGTTCTCAGAGGAGAATAAGGTCCCAGAACACTGTTTGAAGCTAGAGAGGTGGCAGGGTCCGCCACATATAAACACAGTAGAACAGTATAAACTGTGTTTTCCTTTAAGGTCAGTTTGTTTATTCAGTCATGAAAACAAAGAGAGTTTGATTATTTAGTTCGTTTAGGCAGAAAAAATCAGATCTTTCTCTCTTATTTCCAGTTTAACACGTAACACTGTTGTGACGTAATGAGTTTTCGTCTACGTCACGTCTGATGAACTGTTACACACCTGGGGTTTGTGTTTACTACGGTGGTGTTACACTCAGAAACTGTAGGGGGCGCCAGATCACAAAAATACCACTTTCTGTGTAATGTTGCTGTAGTGTTGTTCCTGCTAGTAATGAAGTAATCCGAAGATATTTAACTCCTTCCTGTGTGTGTGTGTGTGTGTGTGTGTCTGTAGTGTGAGTCGTGTTTGTGTTGGCAGCACGGCACCTGTATGGGTTTATACGAAGACAACGTCCCACACAACTACATCTGCTACTACTGCAGACACACCGCAGGTACCACCGCTCACTGTGTGTGTGTGTGTGTGTGTGTGTGTGTGTGTGTGTGTGATTGATCATTTAATTGACTTTTTCATGTTTATTGCATCAATATGTGAAGTAACGAGAGAAACAGATTCATTATTAACTGAAGTTTATTGACTGTGTCAGGATGCAGCACAGCTTCTCCTTCACCAGCAGCCCACTGAACTAACCATCCGCTCGTTTAATGTCGTTAAAGACCCAAAATTAACGATGTATGTGGACTATTCAGAAGCAGATTATTTAAACAGTGTTTGCATGGAGATGATTCTGTCCCAAGCTGTGAAAGGATCCTCTGTCGTCCCGTCCCTGCTCCCCAGGTCCGATCAGTAAAGTGGTCTCAGTGGTTTAAAGGCCCCCACACACCGGGTCCGACGACTTCCTTATCCGACTTCCTTCTCCGACCACTCCGTCGGATCCGTTCGGTAGAAAAGTCACATTGAAACACACCGCCCCGGCTACACAGCAGCGTATACGTTCTGCGCCTGCGTGAAATGCAATAAGTCTCCTAAACATCGGGTGGCGCTAGTCTCGTGCCAGTCACCCAAAACATAAAAACAGGAAATGACAGAACGGAGTGCGGACCGTAGCTTATCAGAACAAAGCACACACAGTGTTAGCTCGGCATTACTTGCGTGATGTCGTATTACGGTGGTCTCTCTTCCACCAGGGCAGCCAGCTGCTCCTCAAAGTCCTCGGTCCACACAGCCATGGCTTCCAAACATACGCTGGTTTATCCCCAAAATAACGAGCGGTGAAGTGTTGTTTGTAACTCTGTGCCGTCTCTGTTTATGTGGTTTGTTTACCATCGTCACTTCCGCCGCCCCTCCCACACGCCGCGCTGATTCGCTGGCACACCGCCAATCAGAATGGTCACTGAACAGCTGGCTAACAACCAATCAGAGTATCCGACGGCGTCCAACCTCAGACGGCCGACTTCGCATGTTCAGTCGGATCAGACGCAGCTGAACACACCGAACAGAGCAGCTCCCGAACTCGTCCGACTCTCTCCGAACGCTTCAGACGTCCGACGTCTGAGCCGGTGTGTGGGGGCCCTTTAGGAAACTTAATTGTGTCTTCTCTCATCCTGTTGTCATGTGTAACACTCACGCTCAGGTTGGAGGCGGGCTCAGCGCTTCCTGTCAGAACCTGACTTGCTGATATCCGGTCACATGTTCGGCCTGTCGTGCATGAAGGAGAACTACTCGGAGGTCAACGCCTCCAAGATCTCACACACCAGCCGTCTGCTGGCGCACACACACGGCCTCAATCAGGTCCTCAGCGGGCTGCAGCTGCAGATCAGCCTGTTACAGTGAGTACTGTCTCTGCATCAGTGTCTCTGTTTACGTCCAGACAGACGTACGTTCAGTCTGTGTGTCGTCTGTCCACGCAGCTCTCCATCACACCCCGACCTGCAGCTGTGGAGGTTGCCATGGAGACGAGAGGAGGGGTCACGGCTGACGTCCAGCCCGAGAGGAGACACTCCCCTCTGTTACGTCAGCAGCGAGCACTGCTACCAGAAGCCCGGAGCATCTTGGGAAAAGTCAGAGGAGAGAGATCCGGAGAGGCAGAAGGCTGCAGTGAAGGAGGAGCAGGACGCCGAGCAGGAGGTGAAACCAGGGAGCAGATCAGCTGCACCTCACAGTCGAGTTAATCACATTATATTCAGTGTGTTACACTTCTGACCTCACCATCTCTCATCTCTCCACTTCTAAAACGTATCGGAAGAAATGTTGATGCCAGGATTAACCCATTCAGGCCTGAGACGGCTGGAAAAACTGCCTGTAAAACCTGCGGGCGATTTCAGAAAACCCCCTAAAACCTGAAGATTTTCTGGAAATTCAACAGCTACTAAATGATTGATTTCTCAGCCTCTGTAGCAGATAGAAACAAAATTCAAAAAGTATTTGAGAGCTCACACCTGTGGCTTTCCTCAGACATTGAGTTTATTTAGATAAAGTGAACACACAAATTGTCAGTGTCAAAGTAAAGTGTCAGTGCAGGAACAGCGCTATTTTCAAATAAAAAACAGTGAGAAAATAAATAAAAATCATCTAGAAAATAAAAACAGGAACAGAATGTAATGACTAACAGTCGGCCTTAGATGTACCGGCGATAGTGCTTCCTGAAGCGCTCAATGTGAGTTGGAGTTTGTTGAACCTGGTCACGGTAATTATTAGTCTCGGTAACAAGACGCGCCCAAAGTTCCTCCGTAAAAATCTGATTAAATCTGCAGGCAGATCGACTTTCCCCCTGCTGTGCGATTGAAAACACTACACCGATTACTGTGGTAGTTGTCAGTCTTCCACTCACTTTCAAAACTCGTCGTCGTTATCATCGTCGTTGTCCTCAAACATCTGCCTCAACCATAACTCCCGGTCGATTGGGTCAAAGCCCTCCTCAGTAATGATGTCAGAGAGGCTGTCTTCTTCGAAGCCGAGAAACTCCTCGAAATCGCTGCCTTCCGAAGAAAGACGTACCCGCTTTCCTGGCTTTAATGGTAGAAATGCGGCAATGCTTTCCCGGCCTGAATGGGTTAATGTGTAGTCTTCTGACAGTCATTCTCAAGCTTTGTTAAGCTCGACGCCGTGCTGCGTCTGAACACAGTGAATGAAGGAAAGTGCATGAATCATCTGAAGGAGAAAAGTGTGACTCGACAGTTTCTGTCAAACAGGTGACCTGAGGATGGAAAGGATGCGTGAAGTCAATAGTTGTGTTGTTAAAGAAAAATTTAGTCTCTTTGCAGCACTGAGCTCCTGCTGTTGCTATGAGACCACCCGAAACCAGAGTGAGGCTCATTCTCTTAATGTGGAACTATTTTTACCTGCTGGTGCTGCAGAGAGAGAACAGTGTGTGAACGAGCAAAAAAAACACATAATGGTGAATTTAGTGATTCTTTCTCTTTTCATTCCCTCCGTTTCTTCACTTCTTCCTCCTGCAGAGCCAGTTCGGTAGCTCTACCATCAGTTGCTCGACACTCGAGGTGGATTTATGAGATTCTGATTCTGTTTTATGCAGGAAATCAAACTTGAGGATGTGAAAGAGAAACCATCCGATGCCACAACAGAGACAAACGTCGTGAGGCGCTCGGACGCGACCTGCGTAAAGAAGGAGAGCTGCGCACACGCTCAGACACACACGCAGGAGCCTCGGCCGGCGTCGGTGGCCGAGTGTCAGCTGAACCTGCTGGAGCACATCGAGTCTCTCCACCACCAGATCAGCGCCAGGATGGACCACATAGAGCGAGAGCTGGACGGTACACACACACACACACACACACACACACACACACACACACACACACACACACACAGCAACTTCTAGTTATTTACAGTAGAACAGCTGTTTTTAAAGATCCTCACTGTGTTCAGGCCTCTCGGCGGCAGTTAACAGGCCTCCCAGTTTGATCCGTCAGAGAGGGATCGATGCAGATTCTGACCTGATTAAGCGGTTCAGCCCGACATGACAAGTTGTTGTGATCTATAATGATAGAATTGACTGACCTCATGTTACTTCTCATCCAACCTCAGGATGCTGTGTGAAACAAAAAATAAAACAGAATGAGATGAAGAGCTCGTCCTTTTTGACGTAAACTCAAACAGGACAAAGACAATTTATTGTCTGACTTCCTCAACTTCATAGATTTTTGTAAATAAATGCTTAATGTGAATAGAGTGGTGTTAGCATGTTAGCTCCTCCTGTCCCAGGAAAAAGAAATGAGTCACAGTGACGTCACCAGAACCTTTTCGGAACACTTGAAAAAACGATGCTGGAGCTCAGATAAAACCGACTCTAACTGTTTTTATTCTGGGCAGTAAGCCACCAATCTGCCGTCCTTTTGGCGGCTCGCTCCGCAGATTTAGACAGAAGGCGGTAAACTGGTGGTCTGTTTTGTTCCACCAGTTTTGCCCCTCGGAGGGTAACGTTACACTTATTTGCGCCTCCATTGCTGTAAATCCGAGGCGGCAATGTGGTGGCAAATGCTGAGATGGGCGGAGGTGTGGATGACGTGCACTGCTGTGCACCCACAGCCGGGAGTTTTAAAACCAGGAAACAGCTGATCACAGCAGTCAGTTCGTCACTTCATCCACCAAGATGAGCAGCTGGAAAGCCGCTGAGATCCGGGAGATGCTAGCGTCTCCTCGCTCTCTGTAGCTGTCTTGGTTGTCCGCTTGTTGTTGTAGCGGCGAGCTAATAGCGGTCGCTACTTTCAAATTAAAAGCCCCCCGCTAAGAACCCAGTTCTAAACTCCGATGGGGTGCAATGTAAAGCTCTTATTTTGAAGAAAAACTGCGAAAAATGTCCCATAAGGAATGAATGGGACGGGGTCAAAAAAGTCGCAAAATCATCAACGTTTTTCAAACATCTCCTGCTCTGGCAGACTTTGACCTAGAGACACCATTCAAACTTTAAAATGTAGGCACAAGTCTTATCTATTTGAGTTGTATTTGAAGTTTCTTTCTACGATGTTTAGTTTTTGAACGGTGACCCTTAATTGATCGTGAGTGATTTCGAAAATTCAGAAAAATTCAGGATTTTCAATGAGTGTGTATTGCGGAATGTTCGCGCAGCACCAACTGGCAGAGTGGGGGAGCCTGAAAAAAACTCTCCGAAAATGTTTCTTTAGATGACGATCCTAGCCACAGATTTCACACTACAATAGTGATATTTTCCAAGAACGTAGCCACACTTGTCTTCTGTCTGGCAACGTGTCCACTTTATCGGGAGGATGTACGGTTTTTGAATGATCTGCGTCTAACCGACACAAACTCCAGCAACTGCCCCATAAGCCCCAATGTTAAACGGGAAGAGGATTTTGGGAGAAAAGCAGAAACTGCCCTGCTTCTCTTCACGCCCAACTTCCTGCTTCACGTCACGTCACATGTTGACGCCTACCAGAGGAGGAAAAGTGGAGGCTGTTTGGAAAAGGAGGAATATTACACCTCCCTTTTAGACAGACAAGGAGGCACATTGCAGCCTTTTCTATCTGAAAGGGGCTTATGTGGCCACAGGGCCAGAGTTACTGTTCTAACAGAATTATCTCTCTCTCTCTCTCTCTCTCTCTCTCTCTCTCTCTCTCTCTCTCTCTCTCTCTCTCTCCCTCTCCCTCTCTCTCTCTCCCTCTCCCTCTCTCTCTCCCTCTCTCTCTCTCTCTCTCTCTCTCTCTCTCTCTCTCTCTCTCTCTCTCTCTCTCTCTCTCTCTCTCTCTCTCTCTCTCTCCAGTATTAGAGTCCTGGTTGGACCACTCCGGCGAGCTTGAGCCTCCCGACCCTTTGTCCCGCCTCCCGCAGCTCAAACAGCGAATCAGGCGGCTGCTGCGCGACCTGTGCACTGTGAGGCACCTGTCGGTGTGGCGCTGACACTGTTCACCTGTTTGACTCTGACCCTTGACCTTCGACCCTGCGAGTCCCCACGAGTCCCCATCAGCCAACACAGACTGACAGCCGGGCGGAGCACGAGAGGAGAGAACGAGTCGTAGAGCGACACTCTAGAAACTGTGGTTTGTTTACACTCAGTCACGGGACGGCGCCCCCTCTAGTGGAGAAAAGGTGCACTGCAACCCGACGAGGCCGACGCCATTCTTTTATAAACTGACTGAAGAGGTGATTTTCTTTGCTAAATTTCACACAGTTACCAGAACATTTCCCAAACCGCCTCCAGCAGGACTCCACACGGTGTTTGATGATGGCCGCTTGGTTTGGATTTGGTTTTTGATGATGGCCGCTTGGTTTGGATTTGGTTTTTGATGAGCTGCTGTCATCCGTGTTGTCAGGACACAATAACGTTTGTTTGGATTGTTAACATTTGTGACCGAAGCGACTCGGAGCAGCAGTTTACAGCCGAGTTTAGACTGAACGTGACCAGATATCTTCTTCTGCTGCGTGACAACATCGAAACGTACCGGCTTACAAACACACACTGACAGGATTTGGATAGTTTTTTTGAAGATTTGAGAATTTTGTTAAAAGATTTCCATAGTGATGCTTTTATAAGTTTGATATTTCTCAAGGCAGAGATTTTGTAACTTTACTACAATTAGTCCTGATTGTAATAATCCCTTTAAACGAGGGTCAACACATTATGTGAGGCAGAAAACGTCGAGCAAAGTTCATTTGTGCGTCTTTGTCAGCCGAGTTAGCATTAGTTAGCATAGCTCGTTGGGCCGTTTACTCCCTTATAGCAGTTTGTTCTGAGCATTGTTCATTTCATTCAATGAAAAGGTAATAAAGAGCTAACCAGCTTGCTGCCCTCTATCGTCAGTTAACAAGCCAGTTAGCTCAGCCGCTAATCTGACAGAAAGTTCGCTCAGTTAGTTTAGAAGTCGTCTGTTAAACTGTGTTTCTGTCGCCGGTCGGTTTGTGCACCAACAGAAGCTTTGATGAAACTGGATGGTGACACACAGCTGATAATCTAAACTGGCTCAGAGTTGTGTGTCTGTGTTCAGACTGATCTTTGCTCCTGCACGAGAAAATCTGAATGGATTTTGCAGCAGTTTTAAAGCGTTGCTGTGACCGGGTCGTCCAAACAGGACAGGAAACATCATTTACACACAGACGGATATATTAAGGATTTATAAGAGACACTATGCTTTGAAGTAATTCCCTCAGTTTTCTCTGCCTTTCCTCTTTTTTGACTTTTCTTTATAAGGTTTTATTGTGAATTCTTCTACTTTTCTAAATTTATATCAATGGTTTTAATTTCTTTCTGACTTTACAAAGGAAAATGTCAATGATTCCTCTCACAAACAATATTTTTAATAAGCGTGGAAGTTCATTCTTGACGTCTGGGAACAGCATCAGTATATATGTGACATTTCAGCCGCCTCTCTCTGGCTTCTTTAACAACCAGCCGGCTCGTATTAGTTGTTTCATGTTCTGTTTCTTTCAGATGAATCTCGGCACACTGAACAAAATCTCTTCTGTACATAGAGTTCATTCATGACAGACGGAGCGTCCTGCTGCACTCGTATTCTCAGTATTCCTTATCGCAGCCTGTTTTCAGAAACTTTCCTCTGTTGTGACACAAAATCTGTTTTAAAATGTAAATATGTCAAATCGAATGTTTTATACACTTGTACAAGAAACTAACTGTATAAAGCTGTAGATTTATTTTGATAGAGAGACCGGCTGTGATTGGCTGGCCGGTGGGTTTTCCTCACAGTGTTTGTTAGAAGAACGCAGAGCTTCTGTTGCTTCTCCTCTAAAACTTCATTTGTTTCGATGCCGTTTGATTTCCAGTTCAGTTGAAGGGAATTCACCTCCAGACGATGTGTTCAGGCGCTCCTCGACTGCTCGGACATGTCCAATCTGAGTTTAAGCAAATTATTTGAACACTTGGGTTGATAAGGACAGCGAGTTCACTGCACATCAAAGCTTCGAGGTCAAAAGTCAAAGATTTCTTTTTTACTTTCGTACTTTGTTTAAAGTACGAAGAAAAAACTAAAGTTTTCTGACTTTGATTAAAATGCTAAAATTCCAGCCGATGTCGATGGGCCACATTTTTGGTAAAACTTTGCTCGGCAACACAAACATCTGGTGAAATCCAAACCCCCCGAGCAGAACCACAGCCACCTCAAAACACTTTGACTAGCTGCCGACCTAAAACTGTAAGATTTTGTGAATAATACAAAAATAAATATTAAAAAAACTGAAACGATCGTTGTTTTGTTTCTATGTTCTGTAAGTTTTCTCTCCCGATGATATAAAGTCCTCCTCTCCTCCTCCTGATGATATAAAGTCCTCCTCTCCTCCTCCCGATGATATAAAGTCCTCCTCTCCTCCTGATGATATAAAGTCCTCCTCTCCTCCTCCTGATGATATAAAGTCCTCCTCTCCTCCTCCTGATGATATAAAGTCCTCCTCTCCTCCTCCTGATGATATAAAGTCCTCCTCTCCTCCCGATGATATAAAGTCCTCCTCTCCTCCTCCCGATGATATAAAGTCCTCCTCTCCTCCCGATGATATAAAGTCCTCCTCTCCTCCTGATGATATAAAGTCCTCCTCTCCTCCTCCTGATGATATAAAGTCCTCCTCTCCTCCTCCCGATGATATAAAGTCCTCCTCTCCTCCTCCCGATGATATAAAGTCCTCCTCTCCTCCCGATGATATAAAGTCCTCCTCTCCTCCTCCCGATGATATAAAGTCCTCCTCTCCTCCTCCCGATGATATAAAGTCCTCCTCTCCTCCCGATGATATAAAGTCCTCCTCTCCTCCTCCCGATGATATAAAGTCCTCCTCTCCTCCTCCCGATGATATAAAGTCCTCCTCTCCTCCTCCCGATGATATAAAGTCCTCCTCTCCTCCTCCCGATGATATAAAGTCCTCCTCTCCTCCTCCCGATGATATAAAGTCCTCCTCTCCTCCTCCCGATGATATAAAGTCCTCCTCTCCTCCTCCTGATGATATAAAGTCCTCCTCTCCTCCTCCCGATGATATAAAGTCCTCCTCCTCCTCCCGATGATATAAAGTCCTCCTCTCCTCCTCCCGATGATATAAAGTCCTCCTCTCCTCCCGATGATATAAAGTCCTCCTCTCCTCCTCCTGATGATATAAAGTCCTCCTCTCCTCCTCCCGATGATATAAAGTCCTCCTCTCCTCCTCCTGATGATATAAAGTCCTCCTCTCCTCCTCCGATGATATAAAGTCCTCCTCTCCTCCTCCCGATGATATAAAGTCCTCCTCTCCTCCTCCTGATGATATAAAGTCCTCCTCTCCTCCTCCTGATGATATAAAGTCCTCCTCTCCTCCTGTATGATATAAAGTCCTCCTCTCCTCCTCCTGATGATATAAAGTCCTCCTCTCCTCCTCCTGATGATATAAAGTCCTCCTCTCCTCCTCCTGATGATATAAAGTCCTCCTCTCCTCCTCCTGATGATATAAAGTATTATATATATATATACTTTATATCACGATCAGACTAATGATTCGTTTTGCTGGTAGATTTATCATGAAAGAAAAGAGGACGTCAGACTCGAGCTTCATGTATCTGATGGAGAATATGAATGACTCCATGAAGCAGACGGGTCGACAGCAGGCAGTGGAGACCTGCATGTGTTCATGAATATACAGAAGTGATCTGAAGTGAAGCAGTTCAACCATCTAACTGTCATCAGCAACATTATTTACTGATAGAGAGAAGTTACTCATCGTTACATTTTCACTGAAAACGTGAAATTTGCATTTTTTCACATCTGAAAGAAATGTCACATGAACACTGGAGATGTTCGCAGCTGATTTGCTTTTTCATGTGTAAAAATGACAATTTCACATGTGAATAAAATTTTAACATGTTCAAGGAAAATGTCACATTGAAACCAATTGTTTGTTTTCATGTAAACGATTTCACATGTGAGCTAAAATTTTAGCAAGGAAAAATGTCACATGAACATTAAACATTAGAAATGTACATTTCCACATGTAGAAAACAAAACTTGGCACTTGGATTATTCTCTTCACATGTGAATTCTACAATTTCATTTGTGATTGACTTTTTTCACTTATTCACATGTTGATGAGAATCTCCACGAGAAGTTTGCTTCCTCACATGTGAAGTAAAATTTTAACTTGTTAATGACAAATAAAATGTCACGTGAACAGGACATTTTCACATGAAGATTTCCAACAAATGTAAACTTTCACATGTAACTTTCCCGTCACGTACAGATTCATACACAATTTGCTTTTTTCCACCTGTGGAATAGGTGTACTAGTTGTTTCATGAAGCTACAGGCATCAGTTGTTTTAGGAATGACACTATATATTTGTGAGGCGTATTTAAAGACTTGCATCTTCCAACGGGCTCAACACTGAACGCCACAGACAGGATGTCAGAAAGCATTCAGTGATAAACATTTCCTTCACTTGAACCCAGAAGATGCCGGACTGCCAGGAGCCTCGCAGGTCGGATGGACGAGGAGTTTATAAAGAGACGTGCAGTCACATATTTCTTGTTAATGTTATTCATCACCAGTTTGTGATGCATGTCGCTGATACCATGTGACAGCTGCACATATGTTCCTGTGATGAACGTCTCCCTGTGGAGCCGGACAGGAAGCTGTTTTAAAGAGCTCGTCCTCTGACGGATGTGTTCACGGTCGGTCCTGTGTTTCTGTACCGTACGCAGGCCGGGTCCAGTCGGCCAGATGGTCTCGCTGTTTGTACACAGACCACCAGGACACTCCCTTATGCCACTGTGTGTGTGTGTGTGTGTGTGTGTGTGTGTGTGTGTGTGTGTGTGTGTGTTACAGTAACCCCTCCCCCTGCAGAACTGTCCACTGAACCAAAGCCCAGATATGGATTTTCCAGCTCTTGTAGCCATGAAAGCGCTGTGCCTGTAGGGCTGGAAGCTCTGCTCAGTCCACCAGTCTGACTTTGGTCCAGAGTGAAATATCAACCAAGATCAGACGGATGAGACACAAACATTCTTAATCCCCAGAGGATGAACCCTAAGAACTAGTAAACCCCTCGACTTTGCATCTGGTTCCTCCAACAGATCAAAAATATTTACTAGTTAAACACAAAGATCTTCATGAGCTCATCTCTTTGTTTTTCATGACTGAACAAACACAATTTATACTGTTTTACTGTGTTTATATGTGGCGGACCCTGCCACCTCTCTAGCTTGTTCTACAGTGTTCTGGGACTTTATTCTCCTCTGAGAACAGTTTGTTTATTCACTGATGGAATCAGTTTGTTTCATTAATATTGTAAAATATTAAAATTCTCAGTTTGAGTTTCTTCTCCAAAACGACACAATGCCCCTTTAACTTCTTATTAAATTTGCAGTTTGTATCATTCCAAGTCCTGTAATCGAGTTCACACGGCCAGACGACACCACTGATTTGTTTTTAAAATGGAAACACGGCCAGGACTGTTTCTTTTCTCTTCCTGCCAGAAAAACTAGAATTCAAACGGTTCCATCTGGCTTCATCACGAGTTAACGTGGCATCACTCCTACATTCATGTGGCAACTACAAACTGAACCAAAGTTGTTGAGCAGAGGAGGCAGAGGGGAACAAAAAGGAAAGACGAACTGTGGTTCATTTACACTCCAGGTGTAGAAACCTTCATGCAGTCCAGCAGCCACACGGACACATCGCAGCTCCATCCTCCTCCTTCTCTTAACACTCTTCACATACTTTATTTAAGGTATCACATCTTCTGTCGGTGACATTTGTTAATGTGGTTTTGAGGAGACGATCCCTCCTCTGAGACTCTTCCTGAGGCTTCTTCCATCTTTTTTTTCCTGTTAAAGGTTTTTCCTCACTCGAGTCGAGGCTCTGAGGACAGAGGATGACGCTCGCTGCACATGTGATTGTGATTTTGGATTATATAAATACAACTGATTTGATTTGACCTGACACCTGCGAGATGTTTTCAGCTTAAAGGGGCACTACGTAGTTTTGGAGAAGAAATTCAAACTCAGAATTTTAACATTTACAATATTAATGAGGTGATAATACAAAGTGAGAAATATTCACTTACAATTCCTGAATAAAGAAGCTGCTCAAAGTAAAACAGGTTGTCCTTTGAGCTCAGTTTGTTTATTCAGTCATGAAAACAAAGACTTTTGTTTGTAACCACTTCATTAAATAAAAACGTTCCCCTTGTAGCACTACTGTATCTGTACATGATGGATTTTAAAAACAAATGTCGGTGGTGTTGGGGGGCCTGAGGGGCTGACCCAGATATTCAGGAGGCCAGAACTCCCAGCTCCACCCCTGGACACTGACTGTGGTCCAAACAATAATTCAGTTTTTTTGTATTTCAGTCACACAAACTGAAACAGGAGATCACAGTGAAGACCAGTGTCGCCAAGTCCGCTTGTTGTTTTCTTGATAAGTGGCGGACAGATATTGGTCGTCGTGGGTTGCAGTGTTCTGCGTTTGTTTTAAAGTGCAGTCGCTCATCTGGGCTTGCTGCCCATGCATTGAATAAAGTTTGAGTGAGCTCTTTATAAGCAGTCGGTTCTGATATTATTAACATTGCTTGTTTATCCTGTTGCAGGATCTGTCCATATACATACACACACACACACACATACAGACATAGAAATACAGATTATTTAAAACCAAATATGTCCTGCAAAATATAATTGAATTGATCAAACATTATCTTATGTATTATAGCTCATATATTGGTTTTCTTTTGTCTTCTATAAACATGTAATATTCCCATAATTCATTATACATGTTTTAATGATTTAAGAATGTATTCTCCAGCATCCGCTTTACCCTCACCACACACACACACACATAAATACATACATGTATATAAAGCATATACCCACTTCACCCTCTGCAAACACAAATATATAAAGTAATAATAAATAATTAAGTAAATGAACGAGTACAAAAACCATCATAATCCGAGTGAATTTTAAAACCTCTGCATCCCTGAACCTTGTGAAAATCATGTTTTTGTACATTTTTTATTGAATCTGTTCCATAGTTTTACACCAAGAACTGATCCAGAACTGACCCCGCCCCTCTCTATCACATATACATACTTATTTTAAAATAACTGTATGAAATATATAATAACATATATCTCTGAGGTTGCCTGTGTTGAGCTTGTCCTACAGCTGACACCTGTTGCTCTGCTGTCTGACCTCGTGACCCGCCGCTCAATCAACGACCTGTTGTTTACGTTGACGTAGCCCCGCCCCCCCTAACCGTCCGCGTGCTGCTGACAGCGAGTCCAGTCTGACGAGAGGAGGCTCGCGATCAGCTCCGCTCCGCCGTTACCGCAGTAACCAGCCAACCAGTCGGATTAAAGCGGTCACTCCATTAGCTTCCGGAGCTAACGGCTGTCGGTGAGTAGCTAACGTTCGGCTCAGTAGCTTCGTTAACGTCCGCTACTAACTAACTAACTGCCTAACTAACCTGGTTAACGGCTAGTTAGTTCGAAAAGCCAGCTCGCGGTTAAGTGTGCTACCAGGCTAACGGTCGTGTTAACGGTAACGAGTATGGGAACCAAGTTAGCTCGGAGAAAAAACGAGGTTCTCGTCGCGTCCTTGTGAGGCTCTCTTCTATGGCGATGGTGTGTTTGGTTACAGGTGTGTGTGTGTGTGTGTGTCACTACCGAGGTCTCCCATAGTAACGGTTGCTAAGCCCCCAGCTGTCTGTCTGGGGCTTATGTTGGCATCCGGGCTCATTAATTAGACTCATTAATTACATTCATCAACCGTTAGCTCGTCAGCAGAGACCGTGTGTGTGTGTGTGTGTGTGTGTGTGTGTGTGTGTGTGTGTGTGTGTGTGGGCGGACAGCAGAGACAGCAGCAGCGGTACACTCGGTACAACACGGACAACCCAGCCTCGGATCAGAGCTTCAAGTATCGATCAGCGTCACTGTCGATCTGTTCGGTCAGATAAATGACGTGAATCTGAGAAATGTCAAAAATGTCTAATCTGTTCAAATCGTAGTGTTCAGTTTCTGTCAGTTTGATCTCTAGATGAAGATCAATATCTCAGATGTGAGCCATGGCCTGATTTTGATCATATTTAGGTCAACATGACTAGAAACCTGGTTACATGAGCTGCCACATGTGGTATTTTCATGGCCGATACTACCAGCGTTGGTAAAGTTACTTTTATTTTAAAGTAATATATTACGTTATAATATTACTAGTATATGTATAGTAATGTATTTCTTATCACACTATTTTTAGTCACTCTCAAGACAGCCTATATAGAACAATGAAATAGATCTGTTTAAATAAACAAATGTGCTTGGACACAGTGATGAGCAGGCAGACAGAGGATCAGTCTGATACATTATGAGATAAGAATAAATATCT
Source organism: Lagodon rhomboides (assembly GCA_039737535.1). Taxonomy (NCBI): domain Eukaryota; kingdom Metazoa; phylum Chordata; class Actinopteri; order Spariformes; family Sparidae; genus Lagodon; species Lagodon rhomboides. The sequence goes on along the minus strand of CM077792.1, from coordinate 32,379,365 downwards.
TTAATTGTAGGCTCAGTCGTATGAAACACAACAGACCTAAACCTTCGATAATTTAGCCTATAATGACCTGACAAGACAAACATCTCTTCTTCTATGCCTTTTTATTTTAGTCGACAGAACATTAATACATGGTGCGATTCAAGAATGTAAATTAAAGTGCGCTCGGAGCATCAGGCTTCATCATCAGGCTCATGTCGGTCACACAGACGCTGAACAAAGAGCCTTTAGGCTCGGCTATATTAAACACACACAGATGTCTGTAACGTAGGTTGTAACGCATTGACATAACTGTAGCAATACATTCCTGAAATGTTATCTGTAACGTTTTATATTACTCTGTTACCGCTAAATTGAATATATAAGTGTAACGTACTACTTTTGTAATGTGTTGCTTTTGTAAAATATCACCCCAACACTGGATACTGATACCAATTATTAGAAATCTTGGTGTCAAAATTTCAAATAACCAGTGCTGAAATAAACCTAAATACAATTATTCAAGTACTATTCTATTCTTCTCTTTCAGGCACTTTACTGCTACTTTATACTTCCACTCCACTACATTTATTTGATAACGCTAGGTACTAGCTTGCAGATTCAGATCATTCAGTTTTTAAAGGCTGTTAATTGTGGCGTGTTGCTAATCGTACATTGTTGTAGGTGGGACATTGAGTGAGAGGATGCTGCATCAGAGCCAAAGTAGAACATTTTTAAATTAGTTTATTTTATCAGCAATCTGACAGAAAAATCACCAAAAAACGATAATTGACCAGTGCCGATAGACGGTCTTACCCCTACCAAGTATGCCCGATCATTGTCATTGTCCAGTTTAATGAGGGCCGACTGTGACTCAGGGGTAGAGTCAGCGTCTTGTTATCGGAAGGGCGCTGGTTCGATTCCCCTGGTCTGCATGTCGAAGTGTCCTTGGGCAAGATACTGAACCCCAAAAACTGCTCCTGGTGTGCTGGTCGGCACCTTGCATGGCAGCCACCACCATCAGTGAATGAATGTATGTATGAATTACTGTAAGCTGATGAATTACTGTGGATGTTGTGGCATGTGAACGCCTGGTCCATGTTTCTGATCATCCTCTGCCTGTTATGTATCTGCTCGTTAATAAAATAAATAATCAGATCAATGAATGAGTGATGGCCTACACACTGAGATAAGAGTCTGACATCGTCCATGCAGAGCTATTTAATTGTCTAACTACTAACTACAGTTGAGTATTGTACAATTTAAAGGTACTTAGCTTGAGTATTTCTACATTCTCCTTCTTTGTATTTCCTCTCCACTACATTTATTTGATAACATTAGTTGCTAATTATTTTCCGGATTTAGAATATTCAGTGTTGATAGACTATTACTTGTGATGATCAGATAGTGTTATGTGCTGGATCACAGCAGTCAAACAAAATAAAAGCACAGATAAAGACAATCAAAAAAATGTTGAATTTCTGGCCTGATAATCGATCTCTCTAGTTTTCTGGTTGTCTGGACTCAGTGCATTTAACTAAACGACGTGTGGCTTCAATAATCTCCAGTAATAGTAAACAACAGCAAAAATACAATTTGTGACTGATGATGAAATACAGTTATGTACAATTGATGTTGGATTTCATTCCATCAGTGCGTCTCACGGTCTGTTGCTGGTTGGTGCAGCTTCACAGTCAGTCAAAGAGTTAGTTATCTGTTTGGGTCGGAGCCAGATAGCCCACAGGAAGCCCAGCATCCATCCAAACCACTCTGCTGAAACACTGTTACCCAACCTGTCTGCCCACACACACACACACACACACACACACACACACACACACACACACACACACACACACAGGCACACAACCCGATGGCCTCCTGCCAGTGAGAGATCACTGGCTGTTTCCATTAGATTCACACAGTTGGATAACACAGTTTGGCAGACCTCACAGGTAGCGACCCAGAGAAAGACAGACAGACAGATAGAGAGACAGTTTAAAACAATATCATCTTATTTTTGACTCAGATAATCTGTTGTCAGTGTGGCTGGGCTGCTGTCAGGTACCACACAGTTAAATTCATGATTGTATCAGCAGAAACTAGTCATGAACATTTTGATTGTAAACCAACGTCTACACACTGTTGTTCCAAGCAAACCTGGGTCACATGTGTCTGATGGAACAGAATCAATACAGCCACACTTTTCTCAACAGTCTATTTTTTTTAGTTCTTATGTGTGTAACTACGTTGAATGTGTATTGGACTCTTAAGGACTGCCAGAATGCATGATGTTCCTGCAGTACTGTCCCTGAACGCATCCTGTACGACGCTGACTGAAGCTGCTGCAGTGACATGGATACAATACCTTGAAAAACATCGATATTCGATATCCTATTCAATACTACGGGGGAAAATTGCCACAATATTCCAAAAATATATATAATAAAAATCAGATTTGTATTAAAAGATAAATATAATAATGTGTACTGGGTGTTAAGCACAGCAGCATCTAATGCCGCTTTTCCACCAGAATTAGCAGGTCTACACAGGTTTTTTTAAACAAAAAATCGCCTATTGACCCTATTCCCACTTCCTGTAGGCAAGGCTGTGATTTTTATCTGAAGCGTTATGTCGTACATCGCGCACATCACAATTCACGTCACAATAGACGGCACTCCAAATTCCTTCCTTATTTATGCACCACCACCGGATGTTGGATAACCCGTCATCACCTCACACTGCAGGAAATACATCCAAATTTAGCGTGTTCACCGAGGTCTTACGTTAAGATCAAAGCTGAGCTGAGCCGCGCCGAGGCGATAAAAATCCAAGAAAAGCCTGATCTTAGCGGGTTTAATTGGGACTTTTGATCAGTGGAAAAGGGCTATTAGTTTATTTACTTGTGGAGGAGATGGGACTATGTAGGCATTACAGAGAGAACGAAAGAAACACAGCTAGTTGAAATGGTTTCAAATATACAGAGGTGGTATTTTATCGATATTTGACAACACTACTGCTTCCTGCATTTTCTACTGGCAGGAAAAACCCAACTTCCTTTTGATGAGACATTTGTTAGGATCTAAAAATAGACTTTTCATATGTGCACATATGGAGCATATCATGATAGGCCAGTATCATCCAACCAACACTATCAGTGGGCTGGACTCTAATAATGTCAGCTATATTTAACTGATTTCTTATCTACATAGACTCTCAAATTCACAAAATTGCATCATTAACTGTAATAAAGCCTTTAACACCAGTGAACATTTAAACTGTAGCATCACATTAGCAGAGCCAAAATCCCAGACAGGTAGGCAGATCCTGACCTGTGATGTTTTAATAGCATCATCTAAGTGACTCTGTCTAACACTCTGTCTTTCTGTCTCCTTGTTTGTGTCTCTGTTAATCCGTGTCCTGTCAGGTCGATTGCCAGTAAAGCGTCCCTATGATGGAGGAGCTTCACGACGTCCAGCTGACTGAGATCAAACCGCTCCTGACAGGACAGGTGAGGAGGTGATAAGCCGGGTCACAGCCTGCGCTCACATGCTGCTGACAAAGCTGGATGTGATACTGATACTGATGAACAGGTCAAACTTCCTGCAGCCTGAAGAGCAGATTTTAAAAATGTCTTTTTAACACAGATCTGCAGTTGTTTTCCATATATCTGATACCACATGACTCGAGGAATATTCAACAAAAGTTCTGTCTGATAAAAGTTTAATTATATCCTGGATACTTGAAATAATTTCATAACAATGGTGATTAAATATTTTCTCTGTGTCTCTTCAGAATGGGAGAAATCTCCAAGACTTTGACTGTCAGGTAAGTTCAGCACCGACACATCAGACCTTCACAATCGACAAACCTTTTCTTCTCCTTTGAAGCGCTGCAACTTAATAAACTTAAAAAAGAGTACGAATCAGAATTGTAGTCTCCATTTTGATGAGTTTCATATTTCAATATCCTGTCTTTTTAAAATTGAATTAAAAATATCTGTGATAATTTAAGTCGGTGTTTGACTGAGGCTGAGAATTAATCTACAGTGATAAATGAATACAGACACTAGAGGTACAACAGGTCCTGTAGTTTATGGTAACATTGGTATAAATGTGAATATGATACAACATTTTTCAGATCCTGATAGTCACAACAGTGTGACGTGTCATAACTACGTGACAGCAAAACACTTCAGTCATGGAAAGTAACTAAGCACTTGTACTTTATGTAAGTGTTTCCATTTATTTGCTAACTTAAGTTACTCGTTATGCTGCAGATTCAGGTTATTAATACAAAAAATTATTAGGAAATTCACAAGCTAACCAGCAGCATTGATGGATTGAACCTGAGTACTGTCTGTACAAGTACAATTTTGAGGTACTTGCACTTTACTTGAGTGCTACCTTAGACTTATATTGATCTCTTTACTCTACTATATTTATTTAATAACTAAAGTTACTCGTTACTTCACAGATTACATGTAATCTTATTCCATCATTAGACTGTCTGACCACAAGACGAGTTACATCAGAACCTGATTCAGCTGACGTTATAATCATTGATTGATCATCACATTGTTTGCTTTTTGGTAAATCCTCGGAGCAGCTCGTTACAAAGGCTGCAGAGAAATATGTTTTTAAAGGTTAGGAAACAGAGAGACAAAGGGCTCAAACAATCATATTCATGAGATGTGTGAGGAAAACTGACGTAAGCTGTTTGACCGTCAGCTCCACGCACACATATCGATCAGCAGGACTCGTGGGACTGACGTCAGTACAGCATGTCAGTTTGCATCAATGCCTCTGATCAGAGCTATTTTAAATTGGAGCAGCTCTGCCTCCCTGTCTGCTCCTCTAAATCACCCTGTCAATTCAGTCAACTGAAAAACACCAGGTCATTCAGCAGCAGAGTTTAGATTTCCATAATGTTTGGAGCTTTTTCTCAGAAGGCTTCTCAAAAAAATCCTTCGTATGTGAAACTATGGTTATGTGTTCAGTGTCTAACAGCTCCTTCTTGTTCCATTACGCCCACAGACTGAATAAAACTGCTTTCAGGCACGTTTAAAACTGGTCTGCTGTCAACAAATGCTGAACATCACCACTGTATTACTCTGTAGACACATTTATGATGAACTAGAACGGTGCTAACTGAACACATTGCATTTCCTGTGACTAGACTACTTCAAAATAAAAGTCAGCTTGTGTTTCACCAGTTAGATGCTTTAATGTGAAGCTGCAGCTGTAGGAAATAATAAATAAACACAGCGCTCTACAGATAATGTCTTTTCTTGTCACTGTCTTATTAGCAGTGGTGAAAAGAGTACTGAAAATCTGTACTCAAGTAACAGTTATGTGACTTAAATATTACTGAATGACAAGTAAAACTACTGTTATTAAAATAATACTTTAGTAAAAGTACAGGGTATTCTTCTCAAACACTACTCAGAGTAGGAGTTCATTTTTACCTGTTGATTTTGAATGCATTATTAATAACAGACATTTAGTCAAAGAGGTTTCTGTTCCGTCTAAATGAACTTCTGCTCAGTGTTCGTGGTCTTCTCTTCAAACCTGGACCTGCTGCACAGTTTTGTGTTTTCTGTCCGGATGTCAGGCAAACCCTAAATTAACTCTTTCAAATGTAAAAAAAATCCACTTTGCACTTCAAAAAGAAATAGATGAGTTATACGTGTCTGAAACTAATTGTACTGAAACTAATTTCAGTGCTGTAAATTATCACCATCACATATCAGGCAGTCTGAACTGTGAGGGAGAAAACATTTAATTAAAACGCAGCGTGCAAATCTCAAATGACTCAGCTGTAATTAGTGATTCATGTTTTATGATTTTTTTTGTAATTGGTTGTGAGACTGATGGAACGAGCAGAAGAGAGGAAGATAAAGAGAGGAGGGAAGGAGGAAGGAATGATAAAGGTTGGACAAAGGGCAACAAGTGATTGGCTGATTAGAGCTTAAGACCTTCCTGCTCTTAGCCAATGACTACAGAGATTATTCCCCTTGATCTAATCACAGGCTGAAGGACGACGGCCCTGCTGTCCTCCGTCTCTTTCTTCTGTCCGTCTCTTCTCTTTTATATTAACTCTTTCCTACTCTGTTGATGAATCCTTCTGTCTTCTCTCTTCCTCTGACAACACTCTCCTGTCCTCCTCCTCTGTCAGGATGTCTGACTCTCTGGAATTGCATCAGATCTCCTGTTCTTTAGGAGTTGGGGTGGTGAGTTAGCCAGTTAGCCGTTCGTTAGCCTGCTCTGCTGAGTCACACTTTGCCAGCTTCTAGCTTCCAGGAGTCAGCCTTTTAGCCAATCAGGTAGAGTTAGCCTGCTCATCTCGCTGTTAGCTGGCAGGCAGAAAAGTGCTGTACCTGCTGACCTGTATGTGCTCTGTCGCAGTTGTATGATGAAGTGACAACAACCAGTCACGTTTTATTCATAACGCTTTCCATAAATGTACAGAGAAAGACACAAGAGGCCAAATGAGAAAATCAGCACAACTTAAAAACAGGAAAATCAAACGTAAGATCTTATAAAGAAGAAGAAGAAGAAGAAGAAGAAGAGATTGATTTGGTTAAAAATCTGATTAAATTCATGAAAATGTTTATTAAAGATATTTTAAAGGTGCACAGTGTAGTAGAAGAAGAAAACACAATCCTTAAAACACAGTTTGAAGCAAGTAAAACATTACGAAATTGTGTTGTCCTTTAAATAAAATGTTTGTTTATTCAGTTTATTCAGTCATCAAATATATCAGTGAAAATCTTTTTCTCTTCTGATTAAAATTTCTAACCCAAACTACATAGTGCCTTTTTAAGGAAGAGAAGGACAAAACAAAGGACAGTGCACAAGACTGTGATGTTCTTAGATTAATCTCCATCCAGTCTTTACAGAGACTCAGAGATGATGATGTGTCAGCATCCTCAGCTGCTTCGATGAGCAGCATGAATACAATCTGAAGTCCTGGTTTGGGAATAGTCAGCAGATCAGCTGCAGATGTTCTGTGGTTCTTACAGCCAGCAGTTTGAAACTCATACAGTGGATTAGAAATGAAGACAAACATCCACAGGTACAGAGTTTGGTGACAAACCGTCTATGTGCACATGGATACGAGGAAGCATTAATAGAGTGTGTCGGGTGTTTCATTAATGAGATTATCTAACGACACCTCAGCCCGTTTGAAGTCATTCATCATCTGTCAGTCCATGTTTCTGCCTCTAACAACATGAATGTGTACACTGGGGTCCAAAAGTCTGAGACCGTTGGAAACATTGAAAATCTTTACTAATAACAAATAATCAGAAAATTTAGGGATCTAAAGTGAAACTGTCAAATTCTGGCAAAGAGGGGTTTCCTCAGCACCAAGGTTTACAGCAGTGCTTTACTGAAACTGGATCATTTGTATCCACAGCAAAGTGACCACACCATCAGAAGATCAATACGTCAAGTGTCTTCACAGATGCAGAAGTTACTAAAGAATCAATCAGCAGTTGGATTCTAAACCACTTCTCAGGAGGGAAACGAGGGCTCAGAAATACAATAAAAAAAAGTCTTTCCTGATGAATCCCAGCGATGGATTAGTGTCAGTAACAGAAGGGTGTCTGTCAGGAGACAGACAGGAGACAGAAGGACACCACAGTGAAACACGGTGCTGGAAGATGTTTTCAGACTCCAATCTGACCGAGGAGAAGCACCGCTCCATCCTTCAGAGACACGCTCCACCCTCTGGTTTGATCTGTGTGGAGAAGGATTCACCCTGCAGCAGGACGATGAGCCCAGACACCTCAAAGACCAGAAGGACCAGAGAGACCGAGGAGTCCTGACTGTCCTGGACCGTCCTCCACAGTCACCTGACCTCAACACCAGTCAACATTAAGAAGCTTTGTGTCATTTGTGATTAGAAATATATATTACGTTCAAAACAAATGCAGGATAGAATCATCTCAGCTGGTGGTCTCAGACTCCACCGTGTATTTTCTACACAGCCTCTGATTGGTGACTGTTTTCATGAAATCATATCATTCCACATTCTGAGTCCTGAACAGATCCAGCTGAACCGCGTCCTGAAATTATCAATTGGTGCATTCATGTGCACGCTGTACTGTTCTCTCGTGCACATTCATCTGCTTGTGGAAATACAGACAAGCATGAAGGTGATGAAGCATCAGCTTCCACTCGGCTGATGATTTCTGACAAAATGAATGTGATGTGTCAGATTCTGTTGTGTGTTCTCGGGTTTCACAGACCGTCTGTGATATCAGGATGATGTTTTACTGTAACTGTGTTCAAACGGAGGCTGTGTTGGAGAAGAGAACAGAGTGAAATATGCTGAATGAGTTCACCTCCTGTTGTGGATGTTAATTTGTGGCTTGATGTGTTGCTCAGGAGCATGACGTGGAGACGGCCCATGGTGTGCTGCACGTCACCATGAGGGGAGTTGCTAAGGGCAACCGACCCACAATCCTCACCTACCATGACATCGGACTCAATCGTGAGTAAACAAACACGATGCACACACACATTCACAGTTACCATGCAGCACATGTACAACAGAGTTACAGTGCAGACAAAAAGATATAAGAAACAAGGACTTAAAGCATCGATTGTGTGTGTGTGTGTGTGTGTGTGTGTGTGTGTGTGTGTGTGTGTAGATAAGTCTTGTTTCAACAGCCTGTTTAACTACGAGGACATGCAGGAAGTGACGCAGCATTTCTCAGTCCTGCATGTTGATGCTCCAGGACAGCAGGAGAACGCTCCTGTGTTCCCCGTCGGGTAAAAACACACACTGAAAACAGCATCCTCAGCTTCCTCTGCCTCCATACACACTCACTCCAGTGTGTTAATGTCAAGTGTGTACACAGAAGTCACAGTTCGGTACAACACAAAATCCCAAATGCATAAGGCTGTGTTGTTTTTCATTTTTTATCAGCTGACAGTCGTGCAGTTACAGTTTGTTCCACCTAGTTAAGACATGAAAAATGTCTACAATTGCATTTAGGTTATGTATCTAACTTAATGGAAACCACAGTATACAGTGACCCCCAGTTTCCACCGGACTTGTCACAGCTGCATTACAGTCATGATAACGTCGCTGGGGCTCATTGTGGCCGTTGTAGACAATGCCTGTGTTTCCAAGGGCTTTACTACGGCACAGTGTCTCTGAAGCTGCTCTCCACTCTGCTCCACGGAGAATACGTCTAGTATCAAGTCTATTTTTGATGGAAGTTGACCTCAGGCCTGATTGAGCCAGACAGGGAGTCAGACGGCAGAACAGCATAGTGCACCGCTCAGTTTTCAAAATAAAACTCCCTGCGTCGTCTCAGGCCTCTATAGCACAACAAAGTCAGAAATGTTAACAATAAACACACTTAAACAGACAAGTAGCACAAGAATTAAGGAGAAATTATGAAATAAACACCGTCTGAGCAGGTCAACAACATCAGGCAGACAGGACGCTCCGCTTCATCGCGTGTCTGCTTCTTTGTCTTCAGTTTTCATGTCTCCTTCTTCTTCTTCTACTTTGGTTGTTTAATGGGGGTTTAATGTGTGTGTGTGTGTGTGTGTGTGTGTGTGTGTGTGTGCAGGTACCAGTACCCCTCCATGGATGAGCTGGCTGAGATGCTGCCGTCTGTCCTGACACAGCTTCAGTAAGTCTGCTGTTTTCTGATAGCTGTTTTAGTGGAACTTCCAGACAGACAGTTAGTTCATCCTGGTGTGTGTGTGTGTGTGTGTGTGTGTGTGTGTGTGTGTGTGTGTGTTATCAGGGTGAAGAGTGTGATCGGTATCGGCGTCGGAGCTGGAGCCTACATCCTCTCCAAACTGGCTGTGAGTAAATCCACTCAGCCCCACGTCCTGCTGCTCGCTCGGTGACGTTGATCAGAATGATGATGAAGATGATGACGACGATGATGATGACTGTCATGCTTGCTGTTGTGTTTCAGCTGAATGAACCGAGCCTGGTTGAGGGTTTAGTTCTCATCAACATTGACCCCTGTGCCAAAGGCTGGATGGACTGGGCTGCCTCTAAGGTGTCTCTCTCTTACACATGACTATATCTTTGTTTTATATCTTGTGTACTTACATTATCCCAAATGTTTCCAACAATGTTCAAACCAAAGTTTACTCTAAACTATTTATATATATAAGTTAATAGTTTAATATGCTTTTAATGTCGTTATTTATTAATTTGACATGTTTCCCACCGGACATTTTTGTCGTTGATATTTTAATTTGCCGGATCACTACATGTAAACAAATCTGTAATTTTACTCAAAGTAGTTTTGTGTTTCA